>CM021104.1:444311430-444776181 GCA_007115665.2 Sequoiadendron giganteum
TTTTTGTGAAAAGTTGGAGGAGAAATACAATAAAATCCAATGTGTCCCTAACAATGATATAGCCTTCCATTCCTTTTCTTATATCGACCCTTCCATACTACCATAAACCTCTTCCAAAGGCACATCAACTAAAAAACCAAAAACATAAGCCAAGATCCATGTACTTGACAAGGGCAATGGGCATTACCATTTTAACCAAGCAATCTGCATTGGCATGCTCCCACCAACACCTAGAGTGTATGGAGGTCCAAAAGAGATCCAAATAGTACAAATGATAGCCAAACCCACTATTTTTACTAGATGGGGAGACATGAAAGATGAATAAATATTTGAGGAGGACCTTTCATCTATGATTTACAAAGAGAACAAAATAGAACCCCAAAAGCCACAACCCATTTTAATTGATCCTAACACTAAGGGGTATCAATTAGTCAAAAAAATGGGATACAATGGAATAGGTGGCCTGGGGCTACACAAAAAAGCCCGATCAAAGCCTATCATAGTGGAACAAAGACTAAAGAATATGGGGCTAGGTTATAAACCAAAGGACGTGGTCATTCCAAAAACTGGAAGAACCTCTTGGAAGAAACGAGAAACTTCTATTAGCATTAAGGCACTCGATATCTACCATGTTATGGATGATGAATTACCCATTGAATATTTATTTGACATCTTTAGAATTGATAGGTTCCCTCTCCAGTACATGGAAACCATTCCAAACATCTATTACCATTCTGAAATAGACTCTAATGAATACGAATGGCATTACCCTTCCTCCATCATGGAATATGATTCCAATGACTCTAGTAATGATGACCTAGATACCTAGTGGGAAAAAGACACCAGAGCAATATTGACCCTTTCACCTACTTCTGTAAGCTTTGCAGACCAAGATGATAGTCTCCCACTCTGTTATCCTCAGCTTATAGATTGGGATTAACAACAACATGAGCCTGTTTTAGATCAATTCTAGAATTATGAGGCCATCATAGAGTTCATGGGACTTTGAGTAGACATACTAGGAGGAGATCACAAAGCAGGGTTTTTCATGGAACTGGAACAAGAGGAAAAATTCGATGGAGAGATTGAAATTTCCAGTCACAAAAATGAAAGAAAAAACATAAAGATACAATCCCCTAGAGAAAACCACACTGTGGCTCTATGAGATCCAGAAAAGAGAAAAATAAAGGATGCATCTGAAGGTGGAAACCTCCTAGAGGCACCCGAAGATGGAGGATTCAATCTCCCCATATCCAAATATCAAGAAAGATCAACACTCCTGGTAGAAGAAATGAAATCCATAAATATTGGTATAGCAGAGGACCTAAAGATAGCATACTATGCAACATCACTTGATCCTAAGGAAAAAAAAAACTTCACAATGTTCATCAATGAGAGAAAGATAAACTTCGCCTAGACTAGATCCAACATTAGTAGTACATCATCTAGCCATCATCCCTGGAGCGAAGCCTATCAAATAGAAACTCAGAAAGATGCATCCCCAGATAGCATTATTGGTGAATGTAGAACTAAATAAATTACTGGATGTGGGTTTCATTAGACCCATTGACTATCCAGATTGGATATCAAACTTAGTATTAGTGTCCAAACCTACTGGGGGCATAAGGATATGTACAGACTTCAATGACTTGAATAAATCTTGTCTGAAAGATGATTTTCCATTACCAAGCATTGACATGATAGTAGATATCACAACAAGCCATGAGATGCTTTCCTTAATGGATGGTTTCTCAGGATATAACCAAATAAATATTTCTTTAGATGATCAACACAAAACTACATTCACTTGTGCTTGGGGAACTTTCTGTTGGAATGTAATGGCTTTTGGGCTAAAGAATGTAGGAGCAACCTATCAAAGAGTGATAAAGACCATATTCCATGACATGCTACACACAATCATGGAGGACTATATGGATGACATCCTAGCAAAGTCAATCAAAAGGGTAGATCACTTGACAAACCTAACAAAGGTATTTGATCAATTAGAATAGTAAAATCTGAGACTCAACCCTAAGAAATGTGTGTTCAGAGTAACCTCTAGAAAACTATTAGGATATATAGTGTCAAGAAGAGGGATAGAGGTGGATCCTACAAAATTAAAAGCTATAATGGAGATGCCTCCACCAAAGACACTCAAAAAACTAAGGAGCCTATAAGGGAAGCTGTAGTCAATCAAGTGATTTATCACACAACTGGTGGACAAATGTCATCCTTTCAATCATATATTACACAAGTACATCACCTTCAAATGGGATGGGAGATGTTACCAAGAATTTCATCATTTTAAGGAGTACCTACTTTCTCCTCTGGTACTCATGCCACCAATTCTAGAAAAAAGAGATGATACTTTATGTGTCTACCACACAAGAAGCATTGGGAGCTCTCCTAACACAGCTAAATGAAATTAAAAAAGAAAGGGCAGTATACTATATCAGCATAACACTGGTAGAATATGAACTAAACTATTCACCCATTGAAAAAAATTGTCTCCCAGTCATGTTTTCTACACAAAAAATGAGACATTACATCTTAAACATAAAAGTGAAACTGATATCAAAGGTGGACCCACTAAAATATTTACTAGCAAAAGCAACCTTAACAGGTCAGATAGCCAAATGGGTGATGATCCTAAGTGAGTTTGATATAGAGTACATAGACAAGAGAGCTATAAAGGGACAAGTCATAGTAGACCAATTGGTTGAAGCACCCATAGATGATCACAAACCTCTCACAATGGATTTTCCAGATGAGAGTGTTTTGATGACAGAACAAATAGGCTAGTGGACTCTATACTTTGATGGGTCTCATACCCATCATGGTTCAGGAGTAGGAATATTATTTCTCACACCACAGGGAGATAGTATACCCAAAGACTACAAGATTGCATTCCCTTGTGCAAACAATATTTCAGAATATGAAGCTCTTATCATGGGGCTCAAAATGGCGTCCGAATGGAGGATAAAAGAGCTACATGTCTTTGGAGACTCCCAACTAATAATCAGGTAGGTGAATGATGAGTACCAAACAAAAGATGATAAATTACTACCATAAAAAAGAATGGTCGATAGTTTCAAGGAGTACTTTGTCAAAATAACCTTTGAGTAGGTTCCTCGGGTTAATAACAAAGTTGAAAATGCAATGGCCACCATAGGATCACTACTAGATATTCCTCATAATGTACCTAAATATGAATTCCTCATGGAACAACTACTAGTGCTGACATTTGATATCCCAAAAACAAAAATGATATGTCTTGTTGATCCTAACTCCCCATGGTACCAACATACATTTGACTTTATCCAAAACGGTATCATACCACTTGAATTAACAACTAATCAGAAGAAAACCTTCACCTGTAGGACCTCCCATTTTATGATATTAGAAGAAACCATATACCATCATAGCCTAGATGGTATGTTATCTGGTGCCTTAATGTAAAAGAAGTACAAATAGCCTTACAAGAGGTCCACGAAGGTATTTGTGGATCCCACTCTAGTAGACCTAACCTAGTCCAAAAGCTACTCAAAGTAGGATACTATTGGCCTTCCATGGAGCAAGACTGCATTCAACATTCTAGAAGGTGTTGACAATGTCAAAAACACAGTGATCTAGTTCATGCACCAGCACAAGAGTTGAGACCCACCACAACACCATGGCCTTTTTTTCAATGGGGATTAGACTTGGTATGTAAGATATCACCCGCTTCATCCAATGGGCATAAATTCATTATCACCACAAAAAAATATTTCAAAAAATTGATAGAGGAAATTCCATTGACTTATATCACTGGAAAACAGATATCAAAATTCATTTTGAATTATCTCACTTGTAGGTATGAAATAATTGTAATAGACAATGGCACCCCATTCAAGAATCAGGATGTCCAAGAACTTTGATCCAAAGTCTCTATCCAACATAGATTTTCTACGCCTTGCTATCCTCAAGGAAATAACCAAGCAAAGGCATCCAATAAAATAATCTTGAAAACATTAAAAGAGAGTGTCAATGATGTTGACCATGATTGGCATATGTAGCTAAATCTAGCCTTATGGGCTTATAGAACCAGCATCTACACACCTACTGGTGCCACACCTTTTTCCTTGGTCTACGAATCAAAAGTAGTGTTATCTATTGAAGTTGAAATCCCCTCATTGCGAGTCTCACTAAAAGGCATGGTAAGAAATAAAGAATATAGGGTATCTAGATTGAATTAATTCGAGCTCCTAGATGAAAGGAATTTGAGCACATTAAACCATCTCTAGGTTTATCAGAATCAGCTCAAATGAAGCTATGACAAGAGAATCAAAGATAGAAAATTTCAAGTTGGTGACTTGGTCCTCAAGGAGAATCAAAAGATATAATTGAATCAAGATGGCAAGGGTAAATTTGAACCCAACTGGTTAGGTCCATTCATCATAATAGCAAGTTATGGCTTTGTGGAATATCAGTTGGCTACTCTTGAAGGTGAACCTCTAGCCGAACCACTAAACAACAACCACTTCAAAAATTTCTATACATGAAACGTGTCAGAATACCCCAGGAAAAAGGGTGAAATTCAAAAAAATAGAAAAAAACGATGAAAAATACAAAAAAAGAAAAGAAAAGCAAGAGAAATAAATCGTTATTTGAGTGAAAACCATTTTGTGGCACTTCTAGAATAGGTACCATAGTGAAAACCTAGTAAATATGTGCTATGTATGAATAAAACATACATTATTATCTATCAACACTCTTTCACAACATTCACCCATCCATTTCATGAATCATATGTCCAATCATGGCTTGTCACTGATGAAGGTAAGTTATTTTATCGGGGGAAACTTCCTAAAGCTAATCGCGATTTAGATCCGGTAAAAATTCAATCAAGGTTATAAAACAACAAAAGTCAAAAACACTACAAAACAGCAAAGATTAAAAACATGTAGAAAATATCTAAACAAAACAACATCGTTGGGTTATTCCTTCAATCAAATAGTCTAAGATATCAACATTTTCTTGAACCTCATAGCTACTTCAAGTGAATTTACCACAATATATCTTGTAGAGACATAAAAATGATATCATCCATGGTATGGATGTTGTTTACCCATAAATAGTTCATGCTTTGAGTCCAACGGTTGAACTATGTGGTCTCTACCTGTACAACGTAGGAAAGGATTTTAGCCCCCAAGAGCCTAGCTCAGTCCCCTTAGGTTTCCAACATGCTTTATTTCACTTATTAAAAAGTACAAAATCCAAACAAATTCAAAAATACAAAATACCAAAAACATTCACAAAAGAGAAAAGGTCAAACCAAGTGAACTACGAGCCTCTGCGTGGACAACATAGGCAAGGCTTATCTTTGATGAGCCCCTAAGGACCTAGGTTAGTCCCTTGAAAAGAAAACACCAAAAAGCATCATAAAACCTAGAAAAAAACAAAAGTCCCACCCCGTCATCAACATCCACAATAAACATTTGAACCATAATAAACAAACCATCTCAATCATCCTTTGATAAAACAAACAAACAAACAAATAAAACATCAACAACTAGAGATTTCAAGAAAAAATGATCACAAAAGAGTTGAATATAAAAAAGACAAAAAAAATGCCAAAGTATCAACTACCTATATTTTTAAACAAGTCCCAACAACATCTTGAGATATTCCTTAACGGATTTGTTCCTATGATAGTCATGATCAACAACAGATAATAGCACTACCCTAAACAAGCAAGTGATACTGCAACTGTGTTTTTATCTTTTTATGGTCTTACTTTTTGTGATTTATTTTATTGACTCGCTCCTAGGATCTCTCAAGGATGTCCAAAAGGATTTAGAGAAAAATGAATGGGGGAAATTGAGTGTCATTTAGATTTGTTGTTTGTAAGATATTTTGGTAATATTACCATGGAAAATACTTTCTTTATTAAGTATGAAAGTTGTATTAAAATAATTCGTGAAGCAATTACATGTTAGGTGTTCTATACCTCTCTGTGTGATTGGTCTAGAATTTTTTTCATGCATTCCTCCCTACACTTTAAAAAAAGTTTCCATATGTTTGGTATGAACAAAGATACTCTTTGTTTGTAGAGTCAAAGTCCATGCAATAGATACAAAGTCAATTTGGTAATTCATACCCTGGTGCATTGTATCTATTTGCTACATAAAAAATGATTTTTCAAACAACGAAGTATCTAAAGAAAATAAAATTCACAACATCAATTTTATCCATCATCATGTTTCAACTAAATAACACACCATCATCATACTTCTTCTAATTAATATCATTTTTTCTATCTATCATCATAATTGTTCTAATTAACATCATTTTTCCTATCAATCATCATAATTCTTCTAAATTAACAATCATCCTGTATAAACATGTATCATCAGTGTCATAGCTATTCTATATCCACAAATGTTATCAATACATATCATGATGATAATAAACCAATTAAAAAAATCATGTATCATATATGGGGCATTCATCTATCAACATCCATCATCATAAAATGAGACAAAGTATGATTCCTACATCTACATCATATCCATACATCATAAAAGCACAAAAACAAAAATAAACATACATCATCATACAAATGAGGCTGGAACGAAGACAATACATCTCATATATATATCATCATCATAAAAAAATGGAATATGTCATAAGTACTTCCACAATGCCACAAGTGTGATAGGAAAGTACAAAAATCAAAACATATATAAGAGGCCTCAATTGGACCAATGAATATGTATAACATACATGTCTACAAAATGCCTCTGCACCATGAAACAACATGAAGATCAGGTATCAAAAATGATAAATCCCTAGCAAGATAGATAAAACACTACTAAAATCCAAAATGATCGGGTTGTCTCATAGAATGATCACCTACACCAGCACCATCACCGCCACCACCATCACTCGTAGCACTAGGCTCCCCAAATCGTAGATGCCGAGAGACCCTAGGAATGATAGCATCATATAAAGTCTAATAATAGGTAGATGCCTATAGATACTTATCTCACTCTGCTCACATACCATCACACTCTATCCGAAGAGTATCTCTCTCTGCTATCGGTAACAATAATTGAGCCTTTGTAGCATGTCACCTACCAATATCACTCTCTCGATCTATCTAAAGAGAATCTCTCTCTTCTATTAGTAATACTACATGAGCCTCTACCTTATGCAGTCTACCAAATGCACTATCTCGCTCAACCCTCATAGTATCTCATTCCACCCTTAGATTATCTACCAAATACTTTGCGGCTTATCACCGTGCAACCTCTGCATCTCTATCCAAAGTCATCTGAGCTAGGAAAAAATCAACATCCCTAGTTGGTAGAGGAGGATTTGGAACCCGTCTCTAACCCTATGCACGAGACACCCACTCATCTTGAATATCCTCTACCTCATCACGTCAAGCTTGACCCAATTGATCTTCCATAAACTCAACATGTTTTTGCTCACCGTGATGACTTGTGATGCCAAATCTACCCATAATAGAACAACCTCTATGATCAATAAGCCTCAAAGGCCTATGTCATGTCCACCACTCCTCATAATCATGAGTAGTACCCAGATTTGCCACTCCAACTGACCAACCCCAACCAACAGGGACAAGTGCTGCAAAATCAGTAGTAACAATATCTGCATCAACCTGGATACCCCATAAATGGACCTCCTGACAAGTCCGACCAAACTGAGCCTCATAGGCATAAGGAATTTTCTCCTATATCCCACCAAAATGATGACATACTCGATTAGGTAGATAACGCTCTATAACGGATGATGAATGACCAAGCAACCAACAGGTCTATCAATAATACACAAGTTGATCTTCATCCTCTAGCTATATATTGCAACTCATGTAAGGTCTCCATACAAAACCAAGCATCTCATCAAACACACGATGCCAATAAGGAAGATCTTTAGGTAAAGTGTAGTGCATAAAATCCTTATAACGATAATAGTATGGATCACCTGAAGAATGATCCTAAATCCTATCAGGATGAGTAACTACAATATGCTCCCACACCCAAACATGCAAAAGGGATACACCTATAGACAATGACCTCCTTACATGATACACCACCTCGTGCATGTCTTGGTAAACGTGGGAAAGCAAAAATGCACCCCAGGCATATCTCATACCATGCTTGAGAATACTCTCAATAAAAAAATCCCAGCCTACTACAAACTATCGACCTCGTCTATTGGGAATAACTAATCCTGATACCAAATCGCAAAGGACAAGATCAATAGGGTTCACACTATTTGCAAAATTAGATAAATCAATCTCCACATTACGAACATCCACACCTAACAATCGTTGTATAGCACAGGCACCTCAATGAATCTGGTATGTAACAAGCTCACCATGAATAGGAAGGTGAAGAATCCTCTACACGTCTTCTAAGTAATGGTTGCCTCCCTAGTAGGAAAATGAAAAGAGGATGTCTCAGAGTGCCACCTCTCCACGAGAGTGGTCAACATTGTCATATGGGTTCTGATAGGAGGCATATAATAGATATGATATAAACCCATTGCATCAAGAAATTCTTGCTCCAATACACTGAACTGGGCAATAGGATCAAATAGGTGACGAGGACGTCTCTCTCTCATCATGAGCAGTTGAAGATTCGCCTGCAAGTGACATAAACCAAGATGTTAGGGTTTCACTCTAAAACAATGAAGAAATATAAAACAACACATGCTAAGAGACAAATGACATGCATGATGCTAAATGGACACAAGATAGGGTTTTCAACACAAGCGTGGTAATAAAATGATGCTTAATGGAAAACAAACACAAGCTAGGGTTTTGAACAAAAGCATGATGACAAAATGATGCTTAAACAAAAAATGAACGTAGGTTAGGGTTTCACTCTAAGAACAATGAAGAAGCATAAAATGACGCATGCTAGATGACAAATGACATGTATGATGCTAAATAAACAAAAACTAGGGTTTTGAATGCAAGCAGGATGACAAAATGATGGTTAAACAGAAAACAGGCATAAGTCAGGGTTTCATTCTAAAACAAGTGAAGCAACATAAAACGACACCTTTTAGGTAAAAAATAATAGTTGAGATGGTAAATGGACACAAGACAAGGTTTTAGAATGCAAACATGATGAAGAACGACATTCATGATGGTAAACGGACACATACTAGGGTTTGGACAAAGCTAAGAGAAAAATGACAAACAGAGACTCAATTACTAGATTCTGGGACAAATGCTCAAAAAGAGAGAAATAAATGTGCCATTTTTTAACAAATGCGTAGTTTTAGGACAAGTGCATAGTTTTATAACAACTACGCGGTTTCTAGAAAACTGTGCAGTTCTTGAACAAGCGCTCAGAACAAATGTCCAGTTTTGAAAAAAATGCACAAATTTTGGATAGAAACACCAAAAAAACCTAACAAATATGCCAAAACCGAGACAGATTTGCAAAACCTCAAAACCAACACATTTGTGTAACATGACTTTGCACACGCAAAACAAGAATGAAAACATGACAAAAGCAAAGGGCGAAAAGGTACATACCGGGGCACCGATGTCTAAAGGCCATGTATACTCTCGAACGAGCTCATAATGATGTGGGGAAACCTTGAATCTCGACATTCTCCCTGAAAAACTGATAAAATTTGGAGTCTAGAGATAAGAATTAGCAAATGGAACCAAGAACAAATGATCCAATTTGAAGACAAATTGCCTATATAACACCTCAAGGAAACCCTAATTTCATCTAGGAAACCCTAATTACACTTAGGAAATCTTCCTACTTACAAATTAGAATCTATGAACAAGAAAAGATGCACATTGACATAGAATATTCCATCCAAAAAACATTGAAACGACAAATACAATAGTGTCAAGAGCCTGGCCTCAAAACTTGAATTTTTTGGTCAACCTCTTGAGGGGGCAACACAGAGTCCTACAATCATTCCACTAAACACTGGGGCATAAATTTTTCAAAAACTTAATATTAAAAATAAAATGTTTGAAACAAAGCAACCAATACTTTGTAGCAAAGAGGGGTAAAATGTAGACATGTAAAATTGACTTAACACCTATCACACAACATTGAATGACATCAAACAACACTAAACAACATCAAACAACACTGAATGACATCAAAAAAACACTGAACAATATCGAACAACATCAAGAAACGTCAACGATATGGAACATCATCTCAAAATGACTCAAAATCATCTAGTAACACTTCAGAATGACTCGGAATCATCCCATAAGACTTCAAAATGACTCAGAATCATCCCGAACACTTCAAAATGACTGAGAATCACCCCATAACACTTTAGAATGACTAAAAATCATCCCATAACACTTTATAATGACTTGGAATCATCTCGTAAAAATTTAGAATGACTTAGAATCATCCCATAACACTTCAGAATGTCTTAGAATCATCCTGTAATACTTCAGAATGACTTGAAATCATCTCGTAACACTTCTAAATGACTCAGAATAATCCTATAACACTTCAAAATGACTCAGAATCATCTCGTAACACTTCATAATAACTCATAATCATCCCATAATGTCTCAAATCATCTTAGAATCATCTCATAACATCCCATAGTAACTTGAAATCATTCCAAATGTCTTAGATCATCTCAGAATCACCCAAAAATAGTTTGAAATCATCCCATAACGTCTTAGATCATCTTGAAATCATCCTATAGTATCTCGCATCATCTCATAATCATCCCAGAATGCTTAGAATCATACCACAACATTCCCACATCACACCACATCACATCACATCAAAATGACATCAAAAACCCTAATTCCTCTATTAATTGAATAATACAACATTATTTAATTAATTCACCTTTTGATCATTTCAGACAAATTTAATAAATTTCATTTATTTAATAAAGTCCTAAAAACCCTAATTCCTCTATTAATTAAATAAAAAAACATTGTTTAATTAATTCATGTTTCATCATTTCGACCAATTAAATAAATCTCATTTATTTAATAAAGTCTTAATCCCACCTTATTCCCCTAAGTGGATTAAATTATTAAATAATAATTTAATTACAACACTTTCCCTCCAAAAATTTGAATTAAATCAAACATTATCAAAAATAAAATCAAACTAATGAAACTTTGTTTGCAAAAGTCAAACTTGATTTAGACATTCAAAAGAGAATTAATTAATTAAATCAATTAATTCATATTCCTCACCCACTTTCTGATTGAGAAAATTATGATTTCTGAATAAGCAATCTAATTTGTTAACTAATCCATCTATTCTATTAAGTAATCAATCTATTCAGTTAACTAAAACTTCACATTCCTAACTAAGCCATCACAAAGTTGACTAATCAATTTATTCTGTTAACTGGTCAATCATAGTCCTGACTAGCCAATCTATTTCCCAATCACACAAATTATGCAATCAAATTTGCACAATTATCTCATGTCTAAATCCTCTCAACACACTCTGACCATTGATCTAGATATTCTTCAAAATCATCTTGATCGTCCATTTCAAATATCATTTTCTATATAAAAAACCCCTTCCCTCATAAATAAGGATCAAAGAATTCATATACATTGAGCAACAAACTGTTGTCAAGATCATCCTTGAGAGAGAGTTGTTGGCTTTCAATTGTTTGGTGGTTTGTCTTTGATGTCAATTTTTTTTGTGATTTGTATCCTTGATGTCAGCAATGTCAACATTGATTATGTAGTACTTTGGAATTCACATTGATTTCTCAGTTGATTTGCAGTCCCATGTTAGAGTTACAGGTCTTTGAGATTTCTCAGTTGATTTGCATTCACATGTTACAGTTACAAGTCTTTGTTTCATTTTTTCACAGGTATATGGCATTACATAGGTTAATGACACTTTATGACAAAGTTTTGTTTTTAGTTTGAGCAGATCAAGGCATACAAGGCATATGTTTTATATCATTACAATAATGAATTAGTTGACTTATCATGGTTTGGTGTATAAGGTGGAATAATTTGATACAAGGCTCTTTGTATTTGATCACATTGTCTCCAAGGCCTTGATGCTACAGGTTCAGGTATATTCAACAGATATATTATTTTAGTTTGATCTTGGTTTCATTAATTGTTATCAGGATGATCTTGGAATAATATGTCTTTATCTGGTTTCATATTTCCATGTGTGGCTGTCTTACAGTTGATGGTAATCATGTTACTCACATTACACATGGCTTTGACTTGGTGTTGTTAGTAATTGGGCTCTTCATATTTCAAATGAGATATGGTTTGCATTATATATCACATAGTGTATTTTGGCTAACACTCGAGCCGATCATATTTTATATAGTTCATTTGAAATTTATTATTATTGTCTTAAGCATTGGGAGACTTGGACAATCAATGACATATTTCACTTTGGCATTATTTATTTGCATCGGTCTATTTCATAACACTTGGGCAGTCAACAGGTTATTGCAATTTGTTATCTTTGCAATTGATGACTCAATTCAAAGAGTCATGTGGACAGTGACATATTCATGTGGACTGTATAATACATGTGGGCAAGATGAGTGGCAATTGAGTGGGCCATTATTATGTCGGTGGTGAAACCCTAGCCGCCATCCAAAAATTGCAGAACCATTATTGATATTTTGATGGTCCCTTGTTCAAGTTAGCTGGAATGAATTGCAAGGTAGTTGTTTGTCTCGAAGCTAGAAATGAAGGTATTCTTAGTGAATTGTATGAGATTTCTATTTGAAATTTGGCCGACATAAAATGAGGTAAAATTTTGACAATATGAAGTTGTCATTTCGAAATGAAGATTATAAAATAGTTTTTTAGTTTGCAATAAAAAAAAAAAGCAGTTACAGATAATTGTGTTTTTCTAGTTTGGTTACTCGAGTTTGAGCTCAAGAGTTTTGGCATTTTTACACAAATTTCATTATTTATTTTAAGCATGGCTTTCTTCCATTGCTCGGTGTGAGATTTGAAATGGAATATGTAGTGAGATATTGGCTAAGACAACAATAAATAGAAGAGAAAATGGGTCTATCTCCAATCTTCTTTTAAAATAGATATAATGATGAAGATGTTATACACAATAATTTTTTTTGAATATCCTTAGTTGCTTTTGAAAGGCTCGGTCATTTGATAGCCTTCTTAAGTTTTTATTGAATATCATATTACTGGTGCACTGTTAAGGTTTTATGACTACAAATCAATTCAGTTTTAAGGTCTTAATGGTTTATCTTTTGTGACATTTGTAAAATTGGGAGTTGGTGCTCCTAACTTGAAGTGGGTGCTTCAGTTTGTACTTGGAGTTGGTGCTCCACATGGTTATAGATTTGGTGCTCTTTGAATGACTAAAAGAAACATTTTATGAGTGTTTTTTTATACCCCATGAGGGTTTTTCCACTCAAGAAAATAATGTGTTATGTGGTGAAATCTGTGCATTTGTGTTTCATCCCATGTGCTTAAGTGTTAATGTTTTTCATTATGTCATTTATCAATACAATTCATGCAATGCTCTGATAATTGACTAAACATTTCATTCTATTATAAAAGTGTTCAAAATATACGTGAAGTCTTATGGAAATAAAGCATTAAAAGGAATTGTTCAATCGAGTTTACATGAATAATCAATATCATGCTTTGACATTGTTATGCAAGTCTTTTATCAATCTTTCATTTTGCTAAAAGTTCTTTGATGTGTTAGAGTTCACTTTGCAAGTTAAGAGGTTTCATAAAGTTGTCTCAAGGTCATTGTTTAATTTTCTCATGAAGTTAAAAGTTTGAAAATTTTTACATTACTCTGATTCACCCCCCCTATCAGAGTAATTCATCTTCCAACAAGAGCTTCATCCATTGTCTTCAATCAATCAAACACAACAAGAATTCATCCACACTTTGCACACAAACTTTGGAGGCTTTGTTGTGATAAGTAAAATCCAACATCAAGCGAATACACTCCACTACAGGATGGTAAAATCTATCTTTTGTTCTCATTTTGGTAATTATTAGATTCATTATCATGTTTGCATTAGTATAGTTTCAATTTCGTATGTGTAGGAGTTTGTAGATTTTAGATTTAAGCTTTTTAGCTGTAGATTATATTTCTTCATCAGATTGCTCTAATGTCCCTCTTGGATCATTAATCTAATGTCCTCATTCCCTCTCACACAACTATGATCAATTTTCATGATCCCATCACATGCTCTTGCTACCTACCTATCTAGTTATTATGTGCTTTCGCTCATTACCTCATTGTGCTCATCTTGACTTGTGGCAACCTGCTAGTCATACTTTACCTAGGTAATAATGGTTGTGGTTCACCTAATGTCTTTTATGCTATGTTGTCTTGTCGACTCCATGTGATTCCTTTAATTTTAGCACCGACACTGCCAAGTTGATGGTTCCACATCAACATTGGCACTGTCTCCACTCTTCATTCATCATGCTTGTTTCTGTGTCACTGTCTCGTACCACTGACGATCATTGGTATTGGTATATTTTGGTTTTTTTATTTTCCTTTTTTAGTAATTATTCTTCTTTTCAATTAATGAGTTGTGACGTACCCGTAGATGGGTCACATGGTAAGCTGGGGGGAATTGTCTTGTCACACCCAATGACATGTCTTCAACCATCACATTGTATCTTCATCATATCCTTTTTAGCATGTTAGAATCCATTATTCCTTGGTCTCACTTAGTTAATACCATTATTATTGTTATTTATTAGCATAACCATAAGATGCTATGATGACATTGGTGTAAACCAATCTTTCCAAACATCACAACCCACTTTCCAAATTTGATTTCTCATTAACCGCTCATCACTTAAGTTATAGTCAATAACTGATTACTATTCCCAACACCTATTTTAGTGGCAGTTTCTATTTTTGATAGTGACTTTCATTTGCACAAATTCTTTTGGTTGCAGAAACCTCCTAGTAGTGTCATGGCAGGAGAATGTCATCATCATTTTGAGCTTTCAACTATGGATGAACTGAGGGCACCAGAGGCTACCAAGGCTTATAAAATATTTTAAAAAGTGGGATGAGATGCATACTTTAAATAGTTAAGAGGGTATGATTAAAATGTTGTGTGAGAGTTCACAATAACCTGCCACAAAAAGGAAGAAAAAGTTTGTGGTTTAACAATTCCTTTCTTAGTGGAAGCCATAGCCAACATCTCTAGGTTTCCACTCTCAAGGGAGAATTACTTTCTGGATAACTCCAAATGCACCATGGACCTTGAACCTTTGCGCAAAAGGTTCCTAGCATGAGGGGATTTTGTTGAAATCATCACTGGACAAGGTACAAAGTTAATCTCACTTTCGTGGCCTTGGGACAATGTAGCAAAATGTATCATTCAATATATAACATTTGAATGTAGGTATGTATATGTTTATGCTAAGCAGTTTTGAATTATTAATCATTTGAGATAGGGAATGCTTGTGAATGTGCCACATTTTCTTTACTCCTTTGTAAACCAAATGTAGAAAGTAGTTCAAAAGGGGCATGAAAATTCATTAGCTCACTATGGCTTCATTAAATTGCTAATTGTAAGAAATTTGAAAAAGCTATCTCCTCCATGAGATCGAGGATTCAATTCTTGGTGAAGACACCCCAAGAAAATCCATAGAGGAGGATTCTCCTATCAACCCACCTAGTTATTCTGAAGAAGAGGAGTTTGAAGGCACAAAATTGGATAGGGGCAATAATAATGAAAGTTCTTCAAAAGAACATAGTGAAGATGTGGGGACAAAAGAACTTTCTAGTGATTCCTCTAAACCTAGAAAAAAGAGGGTTTCCAAGAAGGGTATCAAGAATACCTTAGCCTCAAGTAGAAAACTGGCGAAGATCCCCCAAGTTACCCCTACTTTTAGAAAGTCTGTCAAAACTAGCACACCAAACTAGGAATCTAGGGGTAAGCGAAAAAGGCATAGAAAGACATCCTCAATCTCCCTTGGTTCTTCAAAGAAACAAGCTTCAACTTCTCCTAGTGACAAAGAGAAATCATCCACTAAGGAAAAATCACCAACTAAAGAGAAATGACCTACTTCTACAACCAAAAAATTTGAAAATCTGGCAAATGTAGCTAGTAATGTTCTAGGCTCTAAAAGGTCAAAAGAAGTGGATGATCTCATAGTCCTAGGTGTTATGTATCACATAACCAGAAGGTCAATAAATGTTTCTAGAGAGCTACAAAGGAGCGATAGAAGGAAGACAAGAGAAGCACCTGTGACTACTAATACAAATGAAACTAGGTGTGAACAAGAAACCCAACTCCTTTAGTCCCATCCTTTAGTCTTACTGGGAGTGGTGATAGCCACAAAAGAAGGAAAAATAATGGAAACTTTTGATGAGAATGAACAGGGTATGGAGGAAGGGTTTGTGTCATATGAGGAGAATATTCATACTGATACTAATATTCAAGACTTTCATGTTGAGTTGACACTTGAAGCCAGTGACAACCTTACACAATAAAGGACCACTGAATTATCTCCCCAAATGGAAAATTAGGAGTTGAATGCATTGGTTCATAATGAGCAAGAACCTATGGAGACACCCCCAACTAGAAATCAAGAAGCAGGGGTAGAATTCGAGGAGGGAAATCCTTTGTTAACAAATGAGGAAATTCATGACCTACAAAACTTGATACCTAAACTGATAGAGGAGAATCCTCTGTCAGTAAAAGAAGAGATACAAGGTTTGCAAGATTTGGTACCCAAGTTAAAGGAGGAAAATAAAGCATTGTAGGATTCATTAGCTAGGGTGATTGAGGAAAATGAGGCCCTTCAGAGATAGGTTCAGGATGCATGCTCTTTTGACTCCTCATGAATAGAAGAGATTCAAAAACTCAAGGCAACACTTGAATAAACAAATGCCTCTAGAACATCCCTCATGACCACTCAAGAACATGAAAAAATAGATGCAAGAATTATACCAGTCATGGGTTAAGGAATTCATTGACACAATGCAAAAACTAGCCCCTTTTTCTCTTGGTTTGTACTTTAAACTCTTTTGCATGAGGACATGCAAAACCCTAAGCTAGGGGAATGCTGAGGGTGAAATATGTCTTTATTTTTCCTTTGTATTTTCCTTTAAACCTTTTCATTTTGTATTATTTTCTATTTCTCCTATCACTATTTGTTAATGAGCTAAAGATATTTTATAAAATACAAGGAAAGTTGAAAACCTATGAATATACCGAAATCCTTTGATTATTTATTGGTTTTCTCTATGATTTTGGTAGTAGGGGATGCTTAGTAGATGGTGTGTGGATAAGAGCATCGGTGGTATGGATTTGAAGACCATCCAAGAATTAATTTTCATTTTGGATAAACGTGTGCTGAGATGTGTTTATCTATTTTAAGTTGTTATGCCATTTTGAAACAATGGAAAAAGACTCCAAACTTATTTTTATTATCTTTTAAGGTTATTGGCTGCAAGCCAAAACAACCAAAGAATATTCTATGTTTTTATTTAGCAATGGTTATGAGTTTAGTTGGTCGATGGTATCTATAAATTTGTAAACCGAAACTCAGTTGATATAGATGATAATAATATTATTGCTACATATCTTTGTTTTGTGACTTAAAATACTATGAAGTAATTTGAATGAACATTGGTTAGTATGGATTAGCTTTTGTGTGTGAGATCCATCACTTGTAGTTGAGAAAGGCAGGGCCCACTTCATCAACTATCTAGTGATTATTGTAGTAGGATTGCATTGTGTGGTAATAAGTGTGTAGTCTTACATTTATTTCTCTGTGATCAAACTAGTTGTAATTATCTTTGTTTACTATTAATGTGTATGAGTTTTATTCAACAGATTTCCTTTGATAAATATTAATTGATGTGGTTATCAAATGTGCATGAACAAATTTTAGTGTGTTTCATTTCAATTCTACCTTTTATTATATTATGTTCTTCATGAATAATAGTAATTTTGTTTACTATTTTATGTTAATCAGTTTTTGTTGCAGACTGTTTGAATAGAGGCTCCTCTCACATAATTGAAAAGAGGACTGAGAGTCATATTGTAGAATGAAAATAGATTAAATAATTGCATTCATCCACACTTGGCTTTCTAGGTTCAACCGTTAGGCAAATAGCCCCAATATCTTTCACAAGCCTACACTCTCGGATTGACATTGAGGAGTAAACTAAGGAAATTGTGAAATTTATGAAGATTGATCTCAATTCATTCATCAATTTAAGATAGAATTATAAGGATAGTTTTACCTAGAATATCAACTATAGTTTAACCCAATCATAGAGCATTTCTTATGGATTCTTCATCTTTTGGACTTGGCTAAAATTTTCTTTGGTTTTACAGGATTTTATTAAACACAAATTTTGGCACATCTCACTACGAAGCTTCAGAACTTGTTGACTCGGTTACTACGATGCTCCAAAAATTGTATGCTTGATTGGTGCCATTCCTTTTTCTATTCCAATAGACTAGTGCATCTTTCAATGGTGCTCCAAAAAAAATTAAGTCCAAAATTCTTCATTTTTACTTCTTCCTTTCGGCGGCTTCTCTCAAAGTTGCTCCAAAAAATTTATTGCTGCATTATGGCTGCATATTTTATTGATGCTCTAGAATTTTTTTTTTTCTTCCTTCCAACAACATATTTTGGTGATGCTCTAGAAATTCCACTTTCTTCTTCCAACGACATCTTTGAGTGGTGCTCCATAAAATTTTGCTGTTTCTCTGGTTGCATCTTTTGATAATGCTCTAAAATTTTTTGGTTACTACTCTGGCTGCATCTTTTGGTGATGCTCTAGAACTTTTTCACTTCAATTTTTCATTCTGTGTGCATCTCTCAGCATCTCCAAAACTTTTTGTTCTTCATCCCGACTACATCATCTAGTGATGCCCTAGATTTTCATAAAATATTTTTTCTTTCCAAATGCTTTAAATTTTCCAACATCATACACATTCCCATTATTAAATTTTTCCATCACCCTCAAAATCCATGCCCTACATTTCCATCTCCTATCATAATAAATTAAAATTATTATGGATACTTTTCCATCATAATAATTTCTCCATTAATTAGTTGTCCCATCCACATTCATAATAAATTCATCACCACCCTTGCCAACTAATACAATTATACCATTACATCAGCAAAGGTAAGTGATTCTCAACTTGATGATAGGATGTAGGGTACGTACACATTTTTCCTTAAGTAGGTAATTATTTTGAATAGAGATAAATAAATTGGCATAAACCATTCCCTTTCCAAATTTAGTAAAATGTGCAAATTGTATGTTTGCTTGAGGTACGACAACTTTTGTGCTTTTTTCCATACAAAGTAATAATGCAAGTGCAGTTAAGCCCAAATGTGACAATTAATTCAAGGCACATCAACTGTATCAAGTACAAGTGATTAAAAATTTGCATTTTATTTACTCTGTAATTTTATTTTTGATTAAATAGTTTTCTTTGAGCATCATAGTGTTTCAACAAGAAATTGAGTAGAGTCATAAGAAAAACATAGTATGGGAGGAGCTAAATATAAATTCGAGCTGACTTTAGCAGACAATTTATTGGCACTAAGTAGTATCTTAGAATTATTCTAGAGAGTTGGGTGGCTGGAGTTCATAAAGACATTTGAGGGGCACAATGAGAAATTAGTGAAAGAATTTGCAAAGAATTTCTCGGATAATCAATCTGCGGTTCAAGGAAAGTCGTTCAAGGTGATTCCTAAGATTATTTCTCATCTTTCTAGTCTTAAAAATGAGGGTATTAATTTGTCAGAAACAACCAATATTACCTATCAGAAAATGATAGACCTCTTTAGTAGGGAAGGGGAGCCTCAACCTGTGTTAACTATAAGTACTAGAGGGTAGGACAGAGGATTCTAGAGAATGTCCATCCCAAAGCCATGGAAAAAAATAGTGGCTTGGATTATTAAGTATTTCACTTGTGAGGGACAATGTGCAATAATTGTAGGTCCACCTTTTCATCTGCTCACCCATTTGTGCCATGGCGCTGGAAACCCTCCACTTAGGGTTAATTTTCCTACATTTCTTTTTGATTCTATTATTAACATGATTAAGAGATTCAAAATTGGTTCAAGGCTTCTAAAACACCATGGCCTCATCCACTTAATTTGTAAACATCGTTTCTGAAAGAAACCAAAAAGATGATGGCAAAAATTCCTTCAAAAATTGAAAAATCTAGAACCTATAAGACACCTTGAGGAAGGTGAATCATTTGGGCAGGTGACTCAATATTTGGAAGAGTGTCCCCCTAAGGCTCTAGATGCTTCTGAAACCCCACATGCCTCAATAACTCCTGATAGTGAAGCACTGGAAGTTATACCCAATGTTTCAGAAAATGTAGAAACAATAAACTCAAGAGATGAGGAAGATCCCTCTCACAAGAAGAGAGAGAGAGATCTAGGGTAACATCACAAACATATCCTCCTTTGAGGAGAAGTAAGTGATTAACTGCTGAAATGAGTGGTGTCATAACTAGTGATCAATTGAATGCCCCTAAAAGGAAAAGACATGGCCGACAACCACATAATAATGAAGACCGGCCATTAGAAACTAAGGGTTAGCCTTGTGAGGAAGCAACAAAAGGAAGTGAAAAAAAAATGAGTAAATCCCCTGAGGCCGAGAGGGAGGATATTCCATTACAGTCATGACAAAAAAAAGTAGGGGAAGAGTCACCACATAATTTGGGTGTTGAGGATGAAACTATGGGACATTTGTCTCCCTTAGTTGCCAATGTTAGTGAGTAGGTTTCATTCAAATTGTATAATGAGGAAAATTTCATTAGTGATGATGTGGAAATTTTGAATTTTCCTTTTCTTGTTGATACATAGGTTGGTAAATCTGATGTTAGAGGAACTAAAAGAAAAAATTGCTTAATTGAAATGTCAATTGCAAGGAAATAAAAAGAAAATCAATCAACAATAGGAAGAGATAGAAGTACACAATGCAGTTTTAAAGAAGAGAGACCAGGAAATTACAAATTTTAAAATTCAAATGGAACAAAAAGATAAGACTATTGAACAATTGAAATTTCAAGTGCAACAATGGAATGAAGAAAGTAAAAGGTATATGGAAAACTTGTCTATAAAGGACAAACAAATCAAAAGTTTGATTGATGATTTTATGCAATTATTTATTGCTTTTGAGAAATAAAATGACAAATGAGAATCTGAGCTTAATGTTTCCTTAAGTAAAATTGTTGAGTTAGAGCAAGACTTGCAAGAAATTAATGTAAAACCAATAATGGAGGCTAAAGAGTTATAGATTGAACCAACCAAAATGGAATGGTTCTAGATTCATATACCTCCATTATTGGTCACATGGATGGAGATGTGTTATTTTATGAGGTAGGAAGTTATAGAAAATTCTAGGCTAAAGAAGGATATAGTTTTGTTAAAAGAGTCATATGATAGGCTTTATCAAGCTAAAAAAAATGCCTATCAAATTGGTGAACTATTGTTAGCATGTAGAAGGCCATCTAGACTCTATTCCATGTTTTTGAATGAACTATACTTAGGGTTAAAATATTAAAGGATAAGAAATAAAGCATATAAATAGAACCCTAATAAACAATGAAGCACAAATAAGCATCAAGCCATAAACATAAAGCAATATTACCAAATCTTCATGCCATCATTTATTCACCTCCATTGCACTACTCCATTTCACTTGAATATAATTGTTACTATTTTTTAGCTTCCACCTGAAATTAGTAAAGTTTTATTAGGCAGTTGTTTAACTGGGGTGAGAATTTTTTTGACACATGATAAATTTAGATAAAGAAAGCAGACATTCAAAGGATATCTTTGTGAAGCTAAACTATTTTCTACAATTTATGTTTCAAATATGTTATTGTTGTTTATTTAGAAAAAAGAAGGCAATTCAAAAACAAGGTATGTAAAAACTATCATTTCATCATGATTACAAAAAATATGCTTCAAACAGTTTCATTTAGTTATTTCATATTATGTAGTGTTTCACAAATGAAAAACACGCGAGTCATTACATGATATGAAATAGTTGATATATTAAAAGACAATGTTTTTGTAATCCCACACAAGCTGTCGGAGTAACTATATTTGAAGAGGAACAAGACAACAAGTAAATGAAAGGAAAATAAATATATAAAATCAGATATGGGACCTATCATTTCCTGGTGAATGATGAATCCCATTGTTGAGCTGTCCAGGTGCAGCTCCAGGAGTAAATCTGCAAGGGTGAAAGAAGGTTGATGTTAGAGCTCAGGGTTCCATTCATTATTCTATAATAATCTAATCAAGGAAACACTTGCTACCTTATAATTGATCAATAAAAGCATAATTAATATCAGATATGTTCAAAAAAGTCAATCCATATCATGAAACAATATCTAATCATCAAGAGGAACATTGAACTTTACTATTTTATCTAACTTGTTTGTTGAGTGTGTAGGTATAGGTACAATCATATCATTCAAATCAAAAAATATACGGTTGTCATGTCAATCAATAGATATTTCTCAAATTTGTTATATGTGATGGAAAATGTGGCTCCCACAAGGGTTGAACCCAACACATAACACTAAGGAAACAACATACATATGTGGGTTAAAGAACTGATCATTGAACAAAGCAACATAGTAATGTAATAAGTGAATAGATGATAGACAACAATATCAAGATATTATTTCAATGATCTTTGGTTTTAATAATCATTTTGAGATAGTCTATATAATCCATTTGAAGTATCTCCACAATCTTCACATATGGCATCATTATCAGATAATTACATAAAGAATAGATATACATGTAAGTAAAAATTATGTTTTGATAATGATCTACAAGAAATTAATATCATATACATCTTCACCGAGGACATTATCTATAATATTTGAAGCTAGTAGATCCTATAGCTCTCTTTTGGAGTAAGTAATGATGTAGAATATTGCAATTTCATATGGTACTGTGTCAAAACCTAGCATTTTGGTATATTCTACTAATGGTTTGGAGCGGAAAGTAAGGATACTACTTGTATAAATGTGAGAATATTTTGAAGACTCATTGCTAGAGATATGAGGTTTGTAAAAGAATTTTTCTCCTTACAATTCATAGTATTGAAAGATAAAGGCCATAGTTGTCAAAAGAGAGACTATGATGATAGAAGGATCAGGGTTTTCAAAGAGGGCAGTTGTATATGAATAAGAAATAGAGGCTTCAAAGAAAAAAGAAAATAGTGAGAAGCCTGTAAAGACAACATTTGAAGGTTGGGAGAGCACAATATTATATTGAAACATTTAGAGTTTTTTGTCAAGTGTTAGAAGCTACGAGGTTTTTTCCTGATTTCTACTTCTAAAGGGTTACGACAGTCTTGAAAGAGTTATCGATGATGATAAATGAAGGACAATGGCCTATCACCATATCATATAGTCATGGTTGAGATAAATGGGAAAGTATTGTTATATTACAGTCATGCTAAGTTGAGGAGAGATCTCTGCTCTATCCTGGTCATCAAAAGAAACCCAAGTCCAAACACAATTGCAAAAAGAAGGATCACAGAGAATATGCAATGAGCATCTAGTCGACCATATTCACCACCTTTGCATTTAAAGTGCCAAGTTCTTCCAACTGAAGCACAAGATAAAGAAGCAAATGATTTCACCATAAGGCAAGATATATCTATTAAAACATGAATTTCAACAACAAAAAACCACAATGGAGAAAATAATGGAGGTAATACTCGCGGCCTGCAAACAAACATGAAACCCTCAACACTAAAAGTGAAAATGGATATAAGACTTAGTGTCGAGCATACTAATGGAGAAATAAACATGACCTAGGATTTTAAAAGGCTACCATATAGTTTTCATTGCTTTAAGCTACATCCTATGGCATTTTTTCATTGAAAATCTTCAGTTTTCTTCATTAGTTGAAATATGAAGGCTCAAGGCTGAATAGCGGGGAAAAATAAAAATAATCTATTGCATTCATGAAGGAATATCATACAAAAAGAACTTATATTTTGTCTACTCACAAAATGCAGCACTGTATTCACATAGAAGGAAAAATTAATATGTTTTCAATAATTTCATTTATTATATGAAAACAATGGAAAGTGCAGATGCATAATATGAAACCTCAACCATCCTTCTTGTAAATAAAATGTAAAGATAGAAAAAAGGAGCTCATTTTTTTTGCAGAGATTAAATGGATTACAACTTACTACCTAGTCCTGAAAAATCTTGTAGAGGAGGAACCCATGAAATCTCTAGTAGACTCCACAAAGGTTGAAGTTTCAAATCATCCATTGGAGCAACATAGGAGCTTGAGGGAAAAGAAAAAGTGAAATGAAAAATGACCACAAGATTTTTAGGGATTTGATTTTTCTTATTCAAAGAAGTTCTAAAAATGGCCAGCTACTTAGGGCATTTTTTCACATTGTTTTAAAAGTAATATATGCATAGGTTAATATTAAGGTATTTTTATGCCTAAGTATTGAACCACCACTTAGGAAAAAACATAAATGCATATATTTAGCAAACTAAATTCACATTACCTTAATGCTTTTTTTTCATGATTAGGGGACCCAAATAACACATTGTAAACACATATTTAAAGTTGATACCATTATAAATCACTTTAAATATGTGTCATATAGGTGCATGTAGGCAACTAGGTAATCCATGAGTGAGGTGAGTTATAAGAGACTAAAACTTAAATACTTCATTTAAAGTTACATGCTTAAATGCCTTATTTGCATCCTCGAATTATGTGAAAAAAGAAAGAAAGAAAGAAGTGAAGTTGAGCTGAAACAGAACTAAAGGTAACTCATGTTGAGTGGTTTAAGAACTCCTAGTTTACTTTGAGTCAAACTAGAGTTATTTTTAAAGTCCTTCTTGGTCAAACTGACCATCAGGGGGAGTTTGAGCCTATTTTGTCTCAAATTACTTTAATTGTGGGCCCCCTTTTTGTGGGTTTTTATCTTTGCTCGTGAGAGGGATTTTGAAGATATTTTTCACTTCCAGTTAGTTATTTCTGCCACCTCCTAGCTCTTGGAGTTATTTTTGTATATATTGAGAAAAGAATTAGTCTTTTTCTTTGTTCTTTGTTCTTTTCCTTTGCATTTTGCAAAGAGAAGTTGATCTTGTAACTTATATTGATCCACTTGTAGAAGCAATTCGTTCATTTTCAATAAAGAAAGCAACAATTTTCCTTCTTAATACTTCTTGTGTTATAGTGTATGAGTGATCTGATGATATCTGTGTGATTCATTCTTATAATCCTTTGATTTTGTCCAATTCAAATAGTATGAATGTAGGGTGATTCATAGTTAATGCAGGTCATAGATTGAGTAAGCTAATTTTGGTAGTTTGAAGTTGTGAAAATGCTTTATTTTCCTTCATGCATGCTCTAAATTCAGTCCCTTTCCAATGAAATACTTATGTGTTACATGCTTAGTTGAGTTGTGAAAATATTTAAGCTTATTTGTTGAATACATTGTTAGTTCAAATAAGCAAGTAGATCTAGAACGTCTGGTGCATCACCTCATAGGATAGTTTTCAATTCCAATTTTCTTTCTATACTTTTTCCCATCAAAGAAGTAGTTTACAAGAGGTATAACAGGGAACCATCCCTTTATCTAGAGATTTAATTTCATTATGAGCAACCGACATGCTCAAAAGTGTTTCCATGTTACATGGGATTTTTGAGCTTCACAGCTTTGCATTCAGGTGCAATCCATCATACTAACAGTTTTTGGCATACCTAGTGGGACTCTGAAGATCACTTTAGAAGAAGAATTCAAAGTTTTCAAGTTTCTATTATGGTATATATAGTAGTGTTTTACCTGTTAGATGTTACAATTTATACCTAGAAATTCCAAGCACAACCTATTGGTTTCAAGCAAACAAAGTGTTGTGCATGTTTCCACCTTCATTTCATGAAAATCTTGCCCATCCACATCCTTATCAACCATATTAGGCCAGTCATGTTGCTGGTTTTATCCTAGAAATTCATGCAACAGTAGTATATCAACATGCTTAACATGCTTACCTCTCACCCACCCTTGCTCAAATTTCTCATCAACATTCATATGTATAATATCAACCTCAAAAAAAATATTTGATGTCAAACTAATTCAAACACTCTCCTAATCACCTCCAAGATTTGGAGGTTAGGGATATAAAGAATATCATGAATGACATCAAGGACACATTTTTAGACTACATGAAGTCGATAGGAGAGATCAAGAAGCAACAAGAGTATGATCAACAACAACAAGAGATGGCTTATCATACCTATCTCTATGAGCAAGACTTGATGATGCAGAAGAGACAGTATGAAGAAGATCTTGATGTGAAGGAGGAACAAATTAGAATGTTGGTTGCCCAAGCACAAAAACATCAGCCAACAGAGGAAGAGACTTCCAAGATTTCTACATAATCCCCAAGTAAATCTTCTAGATTTGACATTCCAAGTTATAGGGGTAATAGTCATGCCAATGTTAAAGATCAACCCCTACAGGAGCTCATGAATGAAAAAAATATGTGAAACCAATCCATTAATCCTTAGTTTAAGTCATAGCAAGAGCCTACAATAAGTAATCAAAGTATTGAATAGCTATGACAACCTTCTTGGACTAAACATCTTGACTATAAAATGCCAAACCTTAGTAAGGATATTCCTTGTATATTAATTCAAGATCAAAAAGAGGAAAAATCTATAGAATCTAACTTGATCAAGGTTCCAAGTTAGTATAATGAACAAGAGAAGTAGGAATTTTTTTTTGATATAGATATGATTATACCTGATGAAAAAGATGGAAAAGCAGACTTGCAATAGGAGGTAAATGAACATGATCAGTCAAGACAACAGGCTGAGAAGGTTGAAAAAGGTTGAAAAAGGCAATGATTTCATGTTTTTATTCAATGAACTCCCTTCTTTTATTGAGATGGATGAATAGGAAAAGGTCAAAAAAATTGATGAGGTGTTGATAAAAGACAATCAATGTAATAATCAAGTCTTGGAGCAGTTGAAAGATGAAAATGAACATGAGGTAAAAATAACTCCTTTTTAATCAAAAGACCAAGAAAGATCTGATGAGGATTCATTTTGGAATAATATCGAGTCCTTTTTGTCAAACTTAGATGGCAGAAAAGATCAGGTTAAACATGTTTCAAAGAAGGAAACAGAGGTTGAATCTTAGGATTTAGCTAATTTGTTTGATAAATTACCTGAATTTATAGATGAGAATGAAGATAACACATGCATTCTAACATTAGTGCCTACTTTTGAGGAATAGAACGATGAAACTCATTGGAATCTAATACAAGGTTATGAGTTAGATGAGAAAATTTTCTCAAGTATCATTGAATATTTTTCCTTTAACATTGATGATAATTTGATACTATATGAGCCAAAAACACGTGATCAATCTATTTAGGTCAAAGAGGCAATTAATTCTTCATTTCATATATGTGAATCAACTTTTTTAGAATAGATTGAAGTTGCGGGAGACAATAAGACAATAAATCCTAACCAAGAAAACCGTAGCATAAGCAGAAAGATCATCCTTTCAAGAGGATGCCCGATTATAAATTTAGCTAACAAAGAGCTAAACAAGAATACACATATTACTATTGCACCCAATGAGGAGCTTGAAGCATTAGAACAATAGAATAAAATCATTTATCCACCCTATAAAAACATTTATGATTAGTTCCAGAGAATAAGTGAGCTTGTCTACATTCTTTATGAAGCATTGCAACAATTTATTGAGTATCTCCTTGTGCTTCATCTAGTTTCAGTTGTTCATAAGGATAAAAATTAGGTTTTTTTGTTAAGGAAGGGAAACTATTTATCACAACCAGTGAATGGTCATGTTTGAGCACTAACACTATTAGTTATTGTAGGGTAGGGTAGGGCAAGGTAGGGTAGTTTTCAAGCTAACAAGTTCCCATTGCACAACAGTTTCAATTCAGTTTGTTTTCAATAAGTGTAGATGTTGCATAGTTTTTTGGCTCTATCTTAAACAAAGTTATGCTAGTTTCTTTCATTTTTTTTGTTTATATATAAATTCAAACAACCGAGTTACATAATTTTTTTCAATCAAAAAAGTACAAAGGAATGGACTCCATGCCCATTGGATAAGCAAGGCAACTGATTTTATTTTTTTAGTAGGAAAACAACCCTAGGAGGTCACCAAAAATGTTACTAATTTATAGCTTCTAGCTTAATTTAGTAAATTTTTATCATGTAGTTGTTTAAATACAGTGAGAAAAATTTTGACACATGAGAAATTTAGATAAAGAAAGAAGACATTCAAAGGATATCTTTGTGAAGCTAAACTATTTTCTGTAATTTATGTTTCAAATATGTTATTGTTGTTTATTCAAAAAAAAAAAAGGCAGTTCAGAAATGAGGTATGCAAAAATTGTCATTTCATCATGATTACAAAACATATGCTTCAAACAGTTTCATTTAGTTATTTCATATTATGTAGTGATTCACAAATGAAAATACGCAAGTCATTATATGATATGAAATAGTTGATATATTAAAAGACAATGTTTTTATAATCCCACACAAGTTGTGGGAGTAACTATATTTGAAGAGAAACATGACAACAAGTAAATGCAAGGAAAATAAATGCATAAAATCAGATATAGGACCTGCCATTGCCTAGTGAATGATGAATCCCATTGTTAAAGATTGTGCCAACATTGTTGAGTTGTCTAGGTGTAGCTCCAAGATAAAACCTACAAGGGTGAAGGAATATTGATGTTAGAGCTTAGAGTTCCATTCATTATTATATGCATATCTAATCAAGGGAGCACTTTCTACCTTATAACCGATCAATAAAAGGAGAATTAATATCAGATATGTTAAAAAACATCAATTCAGATCATTAAATGGGATCTAATCATTAGGAGGAACATTGAACTTCACTATTTTATCTAACTTGTTTGTTGAGTGTGTAGGTATAGGTACAATCATATCATTTAGATCAAAAAAGATACTATTGTCATGTCAATCAACAAATATTTCTCAAAGTTGTTATGTGCAGTGGAAAATGTGGCTCCCACAAGGGTTGAGCCCAACACATAACACTAAGGCAGCAACAGACATATGTTGGTTAAAGAACAAATCATGGAACAAAGCAACACAGTAATTTAATAAGTGAGTAGTCTATTAGCGAGATGATAGACGATTATATCAAGATAACACTTCAATGATATTTGGTTTTAATCATCATTTTGAGACATTCTATATAATCCTTTTGAAGTATCTCTACAATACACATGACATCATTATCAGACAATTACGTAAAGAATAACTATACATGTAAGTATCAATTATGTTTTGATAATGATCTATAGGAAAGTCATCAAGTTTGAAATCATATACATCTTCACCGAGGACATTATCTATAATCTTTGAAGCTAGTAGATCCTGTACCTATCTTTTGGAGTAAGTAACGATGTAGAATATTGCAATTCCATATGGTGCTATGTCAAACCTAAAATTTTGGTATATTCTACTAATGGTTTGGAATGGCAAGTAAGGATGCTACTTTAGTAAAAGTGAGAGAATAGTTTGAAGACTCATTGCCAAAGGTATGAGGTCTGTAAAAGAATTTTACTTCTTACAACTCATAGTATTAAAAGATCAAGGATAGAGTTGTCAAAAGAGAGACTATGATGATAGAAGGATCAATGTTTTCAAATAGGGAAAATATCTATGAATAAGCAATAGAGCCTTCAAAGAAAAAAGAAAATAGTGAGAAACCTATAAAGACAACATTTGAAGGTTAGGATAGCATAGTATTATATTGAAACATTTAGATTATGTTGTCAAGTGTTAGAAGCTAGGAGGTTTTTGCCTAATTTTTGCTTTTAAAGGGTGTGACCGTCTTGAAAGAGTTCTCGGTGATGATAAATGAATGAAAATGGCCTATCACCATATCATATAGTCATGGTTGAGATAAATGGGAAAGTACTACTATATTACAATCATGCTAAGTTGAGGAGAGACCTCTGCTCCATCCTGGTCATCAAAATAAATTCATGTCCAAACACAACTGCAAAAAGAAGGATCACAAAGAATATGCAATGAGCATCTAGTCGGCCATATTCATGACCTTTGCATTTAAAGTGTCAAGTTCTTCCAACTAAATCACAAGATAAAGAAGTGGAGGGTTTCACCATAATGTGAGATATCTATTAAAACATGAATTTCAACAACAACAAACCACAGTGGAGGAAATAATGGAGGTAATACCCACGACCTACAAAAAAACATGAAACCCTCAACACTAAAAGTGAAAATGGAGATAAGACTCAGTGTCGAGCATACTGATGGAGAAATAACCATGACCTAGGATTTTAAAAGGCTACCATACAATTGTTATTGATTTAAGCTACAACCTGTGGTGTTTTTTCTTTGAAAATCTTCAATTTTCTTCATAAATTTAAATATGAAGGCTCAAGGCCGAATAGGGGAAAAAGAAAAATAATCTACTACATTGATGGAGGAATATCATACATAAAGAACTCATTTTTTGCCTACTCACAAAATTCAATACTATATTCACATAGAAGGAAAAATGAATATGTTTTCAATACTTTCATTTGTTACATGAAAACAAGGGAAAGTGTAGATGCATAATATGAAACCATGACCATGGTTCTTGTAAATAAAATGTAAAGACACAGAAAAAAGAAGCTCATTTTTTTTGTAGAGATTAAATGGATTACAACTTACCACAGTCCTAACAAATCCTATAGAAGAGAATCCCATGAAATCTCTAGTAGACTTTACCAATTATACAGTTTCAAATCATCCATGGTGGTGATGTAGGAGCTCGAGGGCAAAGAAAAAGTGAAATGAAAAATGACCACAAGGTCTTTAGGGTTTTTGATTTTTCTTATTCAAAGAAGCCCTAAAAAATGGCCGACTACTTAGGGCATTTTTTCACATTGTTTAAAAAATAAGTATATGCATAAGTTAATACTAAGGTATTTTTATGCCTATGTATTGAACCATTACTTAGGAAAAACATAAATGCATATATTTAGCAAACTAAATTCACTTTACCTTAGTTCTTTTTTTCATGATTAGGGGACCCAAATAACACATTGTAAACACATATTTAAAGTTGATATCATTATAAATCACTTTAAATATGTGTCATATAGGTGTATGTAGGAAACTAGGTAACCCATGATTGAGGTGAGTTATAAGAGATTGAACCTTAAACATTTCATTTAAAGTTACATGCTTAAATGCCTTATTTGCATCCTCGAATTATGCAAAAAAAAAAGAAAGAAAGAAGTGAAGTTGAGCTGAAATAGAACTGAAGGTAATTCATGCTGAGTGGTTTAAGAACTCCTAGTTGAATTTTAGTTAAACTAGAGTTATTTTTAGATTCCTCCTTGGTCAAACTGACCACGAGGGGGAGTTTGAGCCTATTTTTTCTCAAATTACTTTATTTGTGGGCCCCCTTTTTGTGACTTTTTATCTTTGCTTGTGAGAGAGATTTTGCAGATATTTTTCACTTCCAATTAGCTATTTCTACCACCTCCTAGATCTTGGAGTTATTTTTGTATATATTGAGAAAATAATTAGTCTTTTTCTTAGTTCTTTCTTCTTTTCCTTTATGTTCTACAAAGAGAAGTTGACCTTGTAACTCATATTGATCCACTTGTAGCAGCAATTCCTTCATTTTCAATAAAGAAAGCAACGATTTTCCTTTTTAGTACTTCTTGTGTTATAGTGTATGAGTGATCTGATGATATTTCTTTGATTCATTCTTAGAATCCTTTGATTTTGTCTCATTCAAATAGTATGAATATAGGGAGAGGCATAGTTAATGCAGGTCATAGATTGAGTAAGCTAGTTTTGGTAGTTTGAAGTTGTGAAAATGCTTTGTTTTCCTTCATGCATGCTCTAAACTTGGTCCCTTTACAATGAAATACTTATGTGTTACATTTTTAGTTGAGTTGTGAAAATGTTTAATCTTATTTGTTGAATACATTGTGAGTTTGAATAAGCAAGTAGATCTAGAACGTCTGGTGCATCACCTCCTAGGATAGGTTTCAACTCCAAGTTTCTTTCTATACTTTTTTCCAATTAGAGAAGTAGTTTACAGAAGGTATCACAGGGAACCAACCATTTATCTGGAGATTCACTTTCATTATGAGAAACCAACAAGCTCAAAAGTGTGTCCATGTTACACAGGATTGCTAAGCTTTGTAGCTTCACATTTGAGTGCAATCCCTCATGATAAAAATAATAATTTACCTAATATTTTGATTATGCATATAGGCCTATGATAATGACAAAGCAAAATATTGAAGATTCTAAATAACTATGGATGCACTTGACTTGATGTTGATAGAAAGATAGCATAAGATCATGTAGACTCTATATGGCACAAGATTCTCCAAGATTTCTAAGATGATGAAATGACAATGATAGAGTTGTTTTATAGAAAATACAATTTTGAGTGAATGAATAAGATTGAAAGACAACTTATCAATGTCCAAGAATGAAAGATGAGGTATGGAATAGGGTTAAGGCTAAATTAGGGAAAATGATAAGGATGAACGATCAAGATCAAATTATAGATAATTTAATCAAGGGTGGAGGTTAATTGAGACATGGATAGATAAGGACTTATGTGGAAGATAAGATTGGCATAGATAAAGAGGTGAGAGGAGATTAAATGATAATTTTATTATTTAATCTAGGTGGCCAATGAATAGTTAAATAATTAAAATAATTATGTAATTATAGAAGAATGTGACAAAGGGAATATTTTGAATTAAATAATAATTTAATTCAAAATTCAATAGAGTGGACCAAATTAAATAAATATAATTTATTTAATTTATGAAAAAAGAGGCTAATGAATAATTAAATAATTAAAACAATTATTTAATTATAGTAGAAAGTGGTATAAAAATTAAATAAATAAGGGTTTATTTAATTTTAGAAAGAAAGGGACTTAATTAGTGACATAATTAAATATATATAATTTATTTAATTAATCAAGGAAGAATAAAGATATAAATAAATAAATTAAATAATTAAAATTATTTAATTAATAAAAGACTTATGACTTTAGAAATAAAAGTCGAAAGGGGAAATGATGGAGAATTTAGAAGTCGTAGGCCTAGGACAATTATTAGTGTCTATATTTTGCCCCTCTTTGGTACAGTGTAGTTTATCGTGTTGTGTCAAAGAAATTTAGTTCAAAAATATGCCCCAATGTAAGCAAGGTAGACCTATGGCCCCTCGAAATAATTTTGCAAATTTAAAAAAAAAAATCAAAAAAATCAAAAATTGTTTCGAAAAGTCAATTTAATAGGTAGAAAATGCTATGGTGGTGAAAGAAATGACTTTCAGGACCCTTGGGGTATACAAAATTCAGTTTAAAGGCTTAAGAAAAGGGTAGCTAGCACAAACCCTATTAAAACCCTAATTTTAGAAGGTATAAGTAGGAAATTGGCAAATCAAAGGCTCATTTTGCACATTTAGAGTTTGGAGATTAGGAGCTCCAAGTGAAGATGGAGCACATTCCTCATATTGAGCATAGAGCATATTGAGTGCAAATAGTCAAACGGCCAGAGGGTGCAAGAGATTCAGTGAGTGCATACAAACCCATTTTGTAGAATTTTGATTTCACACATTTTTAGGCAGGTTAAAATTTTAGCAATCAATTGCGTCATTCGGGGATAACCGTAAGTGCTATCGCATTTGACACAATTGGATATGATTCAACATAAGTGATAAGAAAATTCCTAGGGTACAATAGGAATTTAAAAATTGATTACACATTTTTTGCGGATCGACGCATCCACAAGTTGCTTAATCGCAGTTGTGAATGCACAACACAACTGACTATAGTTATGCGCAACTATTAGGGCTTAGATGCAACCAGCTTAGGAATGACACAAATGTAGGTATAGGTCATAATTGATTTAGGGGTTCTATGCAATTGAGCTTCTACAATGCATCTGTGAAAGCATGTGATGCAATCACCACTATGCGACACAATTGACTAGTGATAAAGTTTCCCTAGCTTAGGATTGAATTTCTTCTATGAAATTTTCCAAATAGGTTGAGTTAAGATATTTAACTGACTCAGTGTTTGGCATGCGATCTATAGGCTCATCTAGATCTGATTTACACATGAGAGTCACGACCACTAGACACTTATTGGTTGCAGGACCAATTGACTAGCACTGAAAAGCATAGGTTATGGCATCTTGGTTTATATAATGTTACCTTCATGCCTACCATCAGGGAAAATAGGGGGATGTTGACTGCACTTGCTGAGATATGGCATTTCGAGACATGTTCATTTCACCTACCTATGAGAGGCTAGTATCACATTAGAGGATGTCTACAAGATCCTACGACTACCTATTTGAGGTGAGCAAGTCATATATGATCCAAACTAGGGATATCAATCTTTGACCACCTACTATGTATATGAGGATGTCAGGTATTTGGGGATTGACCGATATGAGATCATATGGGAGACATTGGTCAAGTGATATGGGTAGTTTGACTGCATACTATGCACTCTGATAGATGGGGTAGTCATTCCAGATCGTCAAGGACATGGATTTCCAATTGGATGGGGAGAGATGCTAGTCAAGATGATGGCTAGTGACACTTTATATGCATGGGGGCCATGTTTACTAGTGATGGTTTACTTTCAACTGTATGATATAGCATATTAGTGAGGACAATCCATGAGTTTCAGTCACTATTTTGATGGTTTGGGCTTGGGAGCACATTACAGTGTTCTATCCTCTAGTTGGTTGCCAGTTGGGGACCAACATACCATATGTATGTATATACAAAGGAGCAATCACACAGACACATGTTGGAGATATTGGTTACTGGCGACATGGATTGGATACTTTGGCTAGCTTCATATGGAGGCCTTGGATGGATTTTTCTTAGTGGCATGATGAGGATCAACATCTACAATGGTGTCGGTAGGTGATATATCTTATTGGGTGGACTGTTCAAACACAACATATTATTGATATATATTTTCCAGATCAGGTTTTGAGGTTTTTTAAAGAGTAGCAAGGAGTGCCATAGGGTACAATAGTGTTTTCTCAGACATCTAGAGAGGTGACACCATGGCCCCCAATGATTACAGTAGCTATAACTGAGCAGGCCATAGATGGATTACAGGAATGTCATGGGCATGGAGAGGGGGTACAATGGATGTAGGAACCTCTACAGAGTATGATACATGGTGGTTAGTGCATAGGCCTATCCCTTTGACTGATCTAGATCAACTAGCTCCAGTGGCTCAATGAGGATGGGGTCCTCGGGGTAGGAGATGTGGGGGAGAGGGAGAGGAGATGGAGAGAGAGGAGGTGATGGTTAGGGTGATGATGGATTAGATGAAGGAGATGGTGGTAGGGGTGGGAGAGGAGGGGATGGTGGGAGGAGGTAGTGACAGAGACTACAGAGGAGGAGGCTAGACAAGAGGAGGTCATGTAGGATGAAGAGGTAGAGGGAGAGTGACATCTGGCAGAGCATCTTGATGTGCTAGCAGATGCGACTGTTATGTGTTGTGCAGTTTTTGCACACACGCCCCACTGAAAGTGGGGACCCTCTTTTTTTGCTTTTTGGTGTCTTGGCCCTTCTTTCTTGGGGGTTTTTTCTTGCTTTAGGCTCATGCTTTGATGTTCATCTTTCCAGTTGAAGTGGCACATTTATGATTTTTATTGAAAATCTTGAGTTCTGATTGCATTCCAGAGTTTTTACTATTTTTAGGAGAATCCACTTCCTCCGGATTTTCTCGGTTTTCTTTCAGAGTTCAGAAGTGATTGGATTTCGACCTAGATCTAGGGAAATCCATCACATCCATATTTCTCCAAAGTTTGTTGCTCTCTCAAATCTCTGGCCTTTTTTTGGTCTTGGCTGTCTTGTCGGCCGCATTAATGGCGATTGTGCAAATTTTTGGGGTGATTGTGCTCATGCTTCTGAGGAGGAGATGAGTAATTTTGGTCTCTCTTTTCATTCCAAGAGAGCAAGTTTTGACATCACTGATGAAGCATAAAAGAAGGCCAGTAGGGAATATAGCCATAAGGCTAATATTGAGGATTACTGGGTTAACCTTGCTGATGAATTCGAGGTAAGGAAGAAGAAATTCTCTAGGTTGCCAGTGGATTTGGTAAGGTTATACAATGTGAAAGCCATCCCTGACTAGGTGGAAGAGGATGCAAATTTAATCCAGGGTCATGTTTATGAGACGGTAAAAGATAAGCTAGTTGGAGAAGTTGACTGGTTAGAGGAAGAGAAAATAGAATTGGATCAAATCATGACTTTGGTGATTAGGTACACCAAAATGTGGTTGAAGCATAAGATACTGGAATTGGAGAGTGAGGGTGTCCAGTGTTCTTATGATCTAATGGGAGACTTGGAGTCTCATTCTTCTTCTGAGGAGTCACATGAGCAAGATAGGAAAAGGTGGATTCCCCTTTAAAAATCCAGGTTAGGGATGTTCAAGCTGAGAAAGGTATAGAAGTGAGTAAACAGAGGAAACTTGTTGCCAAGAAGAGGAGACATGCCTTGAGGAAAGAAGCTGAAAAAGACAAAGAAGAGGAAGAGGAGGTAGATATTACTCTTCCATTGACAAAGAGGAAAAGACTAGCAAAGCTATCATAGAAACAGGAGGAGTCTCCCAAAACTGATAAGGAGGTTGAGCCACCAGTGGTAGAGGTGGAGAGCTCGGGGGAAAGAACACAAGTGTACATGAGGAGGTCAAGGAATCCTTCTCCAAGGGATACTACAGTAAAGGAAGATGTTCCAGTGAATGTTCCCGTTGTTGAACAAGTAAGTGTCTCCATTCATCAGGATATTAGTAGCACACAAGAAGAACCAAAGAAGGATGAAGATCCTAAAGATTTTGGCGAGGAAGAATTTTAGGAAGGAGACCTCTATAATGCAGAGGTAGAAATTGATAAGGTGATTCAATCTCCTTTGGTGGCATATGTAGATTCACCTGTGAGAGAGCAATTGAACAAATCTCCTCAACAGGAGGAGATACCAGCTAAGGTCCCTTCACCAATGCAAGTTGTTGTGGAATAACAGTTGCAAGATAAGGAGAGTACAATCATGGATATCCCTAAGGTGCCAAGTGTTGAAAATGATACAAATAATGACCAACAGGACAAGCAGGATACAATGCTGACTGAGTCTACTATTCTAGGTTGGCTGGATAAGGAGTTGAAAAGTAAAATAGTCATAGTGGAGGATGCTCCTAATTGGGATGTCTTGATGGATGATGTTGAACAAGGGAAGGCTAAGAAGAAGGCTAGGGTTGTGTCCCAGATTGAGAGAGATGGGTCAGGCAATAGAGTGGCCCATATTGCTACCCCTGCTCTGAATAAGGATGGAGATAATGTAACTGTCAAGGATTATCATGTGAAAACTGTTAACCTAGGGCATGCTTCTATGGAGCAGGATATTGAGGAGTATGAAGGCTCCAGTGCTGTAATTTTGGGTAGGTTGAAGAAGGTTGTGCAAACTAGGCATGATTTGGAGAGAGAGAGAACGAGAAACTAAAGAAGTACTTGTAGGAGTTGATGAAACCCTTGTAGGCTATTAACTCTTCCTCCTCTACTATAGGTTTCTTGCCTTAGGAAACAATCTCTGAGCTCGAAAATATGAAAGGCACCACACATGCCATAGTTGCTTGGTTGCAGGGTGTCCAAACCAAGGGAGATGTTGCCATTAAGGATATCTTATCAACTGGAGGAGATGCCATGAGATCAGTGGATTGGTTGAAAGTTGTATTGGCTCAAGACAAAGAGGATACTAATCTCCTACTATAGAAAGCCACAACAATTATGGAGTTCACTGAAGATAAGCTAGTAAAGAGTGGGATTCTTCCTTTTCCAAGGGTTTCTAAACCTTGGGAATGGTTTGAAATCATGCAAATGAGGCAGAGGGCCTTAAAGAAAATTTGTAAATAGGAAAAGCAGATTGAGGACACTTTGACTAGTATCCATGATAAGTGTATCTCATTCTTTGAGGTCATGATAGGAAGAAAGAAGTTTGCTCTAAAACATCTTAATCTGGAGCAACTTAGGAAATGGTGGAGAGATGTTTATTCTCCAATTAGTGAAGGACCAGTTACTGAGCATCGGCTAGATGATGCTGCAACTTATATCGTAGTTATTGATAGATTCCTAACTAATAGAGCTGATTGGGATGGTGCAGTTAAGTAGGAAAGAGATGACATCCAGTCTCTTGAGATAAGAATTAGGGTTTTGCCTATGCCACCTATTGCTGAGTTGGATAGGGTCTTATTAGCCATGCATGGTGAAGAAGATCGAGCTAAAGACAAGGATGGGAAGTAGTTATATAGGGCTACATTGAGATTTTTTCTTCCCATTATTCACATGAATTGGGCTGACCCTTTTGGTGCCTAGGCCGACTTGGATGAAATTGGTGCTAGTTGTACATTTCATGGTTATGCTTGAATATCTTTGAGGCCGACCTCTTGTAGGTCATGTTTTGTTGTAAATTCTTATTTTTGGGCTGACCTATCTTAGGGGCTCTCTATAAAAATAGGCATGTTGACTCATTTGGGAATATAGATAGGGAGATACATAGATAAGTGGTATTTGAAATAGAATAGAGACTTGATATTAGAGCGAATTAGGGTTTATTTTCAAGAAAGTGTTGTAATAGAAAACTAGAGTTGTTTGTATTTTGGATGACTTAATATAAGAGAGATATTGTGATTTGGTATCTATCTTGTGGAGTTTCATCTAGCATGGTTCTTGTTCTTCTATCTTTAAAATTTCTTATAAATTTATAGCTAAATTGTTTGGTGATGCTTAGGGTTTCATGTTTGGAATGTTTGCAGCGATCTCTAGTCCATATTTTTTGCAGTTAGTTGATTGTTAGCTACTTTGCAAAGCTAGCCTAGACTTAAAATTGTGCTTAGTTCAGTTATAAAGATTTGTTCATCTCAACTGCAATAGGATTGGATGAATGAATGTTTGTGATTTGAAAATATTTAAATACCTTAGAAGATTGCACTATTTCTATGAAATTGTAGATTCATCTGGGTTAAACAAAAAGTATTTTATGAGAGATTGGTCCATTTTGAGAATTTTATCTTTGGCATTTTCAATCTTAGGGTTAGAAGTAGTCTTAGAATCATCTCTGAAACCTTTATCTTTTTTTTTTCCTTTATTATCAGGGTTCAAACCAAGATTCCAAGTATCAATTCATTGTTTAGATCAGATAAATTTGAAATCCAATATTTTCTTATAGCAAGGTCCCTTTGTGATTACCAACATTTTCACATTTATCACTAAGTTGTTTTGTTGCATTGTCAAGACCTGGCATTAGAGACCTTGGGGTTATCTCTTTTCCATAGAGATTTACCTTTCAAGAGATAGGATATCACATTCTGTCTGAGTTGTTGCTGTGCAGAAAACACCATCAACAATATGGATGTGGAGGTGGTAGGGCATGAGGAGCAACCTGAGGAGGAGGGGATGGGAGAGGAGGAGCAGATCCTTCATGAGAGGATTCTACATGGGGATGAGGGGTTCAAGTATGTGCCTCTCAGAGGTGATCCAGGGGATAGAGATTAGGAGCTAGTGAGTCTGCAAGCTATAGTACAGGCATTAGAGGCTGAGCTTTAGACTCTACGGGTGGAGAGGGATGGTTATAGGTAGAGAGAAAACCTACAATCTAAGAGGGAAACATCCATTATCAGAGCACAACATGGAGAGTAGAGAATCATAAAATTTATTGCCACTTGTAGTGGGTCCATAGTTGATATGGTTAGAGAGGTTTCTAGGATTGGATGTAGAGAGCAATATTATAGGCATATCTACGAGGAGGCAGTTCCATTGGAGTGACGAGAACCTAGTGCTTCAAACATTATTAGCAGTGTCCGGTCTTGTAGAAGGCTAGTCTCAGAGTAGATCTAGCCGAGGTGAGAGCAACAACATGGGCTCTGGGGATCATGGCAGCATAGGATAGACCCTATTTGACTCATGTATTTTGATACTTGTATTTTTTTCCATCAAGCTCGTGAGCGCTTTCTTGGGAGATACATTATGACATTGTACTGTGACACTTTTTGAGTGATATATATATATATATATATATATATATCATTTTTGGCAGCGATTATATGATATGCAGTTCTTTATATGATATGGAGTTCTTTATATGATATGTAGTTATTTATTATGTATGTGTTATGGATAATGATGTATGCTTTATGATGTTTATGCAACCTATGATGATGTCTTAATTTATATCATGATGTATGAATTTACTTTCATGGTGCTATGGATGTCATGTATTGATGAGATGCTTATGATTATGAGAAATAATGTTATTTTATGTCAATGCAAATATATACAAATGTATGCAACATCATATTGATTTATGAATATGCGATGTGGCTCATGATCGTTATGAAATGGGATGATAATGAATGTATTCTATGTTAATGAAATGGATTCCTAAATATAACATATATATGTATATTTTATTTTCAAATGCAATGTATATGTATGATAATGCTTATCTGATGCTTCTTAGTATAAATATTCATATGATATGTTTATTGTTTTATGTGTCACAAGATGCCATCATAATGCAAGAAGGAAGAAGTGTTAGTGCAGAAGACATGGATGCTAATATTAGAATGACTTCAATATTTTTCCAAAACAAAATAGGCCTTGCATTAATCATCATTAGGTGTTAAAATGATATAAATGGACAAAAAAATCCATGGTATGAGATAAACCAAAGTGTGCAAGGTCATCCACTTACAAGACAGACAATCATGGACAAGGAATGTCCTAACTCATACTAAGGGCCAAGTTTCCCTAGTCTTTTTGGCAAGACAATCCACAAACAAAAATCAAAGAAAAGAACCATGAGACATCCTTTCTCCACTAAATCCTTCATGGGACATCCTTGAGGAACTAGTAACATGACTCAAAGTCAAAGCCAAAAGAAAAGATAAGACAAGAGAAGCCACAATGTCAATAGCTAGTAAGAATGTTTGCCAAAATTTGATTTGTTTGATGGTTAATTGACTAGGTCATTGACGGGTTGATTGTTTGACGAAGCCTAGTTTCAAGAAATACTCATGTAGTATAAGATGTCAAGTTTGGTTTTGATCATGCAACCACCTATATAAGGAAAATTATGATGTTTTGACTAAATGATAATGTATGGTTTCAAGAAGGACACATCCTATATAAGACATATGTTTGACTGGTTGATGGTTTGACTATTTGACTATTTTGACAATTTTGACAATTTTTTTGATTTGACTAAGTGACTTTGTTGACTTGTTTGTCTTGTTGATGCATGAATTTTCTTGATTTTTTGACGACTATTTGTGTGTTTGACATCAATGTCTGACTTATTTGACTAACACAATGAACCCTAAAGAACTGAACTAGGTGGCCTCGGGGGCTCATCGACAGATGGCCTTACCTATGCAACAATGTGAAAAGACCTTGTAGTTCGACATGACATGACCTTGTTTTATTGACAAAGGACTGAGTTATGCATTTATTTGACAAACCTAAAAGGACTAACTTAATTCCTCGACGACACATCGATAGATAGCCTTGCCTCTGTTGAGTCACAGAGGTAATGTAGTTCAACAATGACATGGACTAATTGACATGACTAACTTTGACTCTATTTTTGGGATTTTTTGCAAGTGATTTGAATGTTTTTATGTTTTTGACATGTTTTGAGTTTTTTTGGATTTTGAGGAATTTTTTACTTTTTTTGTCTTTTTGGCAATGTTTATATTTTTTCCTTTTTGATGGTTTTATGATTTTTTTTTGTTTTTTTGATGGTTTTATGATCTTTAAATAGCAAGTGTAATATCCAAATGACATGAGTTAAGTATTTTTCCCTAGTCATGTATAAGACCAATTTATTAGTAGTAGGATGGAGTGGGATGTGAAAGTGTGCTTGATGTCAATGATTCCATGTTATGGAAAGGACAACCATTTATTGTAGGTGATATGAAAAGGGATAAATGATGAAGTGCATGGATAGTGGGAAAGACAAATGATGTAAAGGGGAAGTCAGATTGGAATGATGGTAGACGAAGAAGCAAAGTTGACTACACATGGTGCCCATTTTCCAAGTTTTCACCATGGTACTTATCCAAAGCACCACCAAAGTGGTTTTCACTATTGTACGAATTATTTCTCTTTACTATTTTCTTTATTTATTTATTTTTGGTGTTACCAAGATGCCTGTTTGCCATGTTTTCATCAAGGTAGCGATTTTTTTTATTTTTTTGGGGATTTTTCATGATTAAGGCAAGACTCTCAAAAGCTATGTGTAGAACCGATACATCATGATGATGCCAGTATCCTGTTCATATGATTGTGCTAGACAAAAAGACCTGATTTGGATATGTAATGCAAGTGGTAAATATGAGAAGTGATATAAGTGGTATCTATAAAAGAGGTTATGGTAAGATCCCTAATGTGCACACTACATGGGCCACCATGCTTCAGATGACAAGGAGTTTGGGTGACCGATGAGCTAGAGTACATTGAGGGGTTGTCATCAAAGGTACATTAAAAGACATTGCCAATGGATGTGGGATGATAAGTGAATATGAATGGATTGAATGGAATGTATGGAATGAGTGAAAGAGATGGAAATGAAGACCTTGGATGAAAAGGCTCTTTATTTGACTTTTTGTGTTGATAGATGCCCCCAATAATTTTTGATGGAGGAGCATTCTTGGAGACCAATGCTTTTTGATTTTCACTTTTTATTTTTATTTTTGATTCATCCCATAGATTTTTATGTTGGATAGAGGATGTGTCTTGACATTCTTGCTCATTCTTGACTTGTATTTTTGATTGGTACAATAGGTTTTTTTTGGCTAGAGGACTTTTTTTTTTTTTCTCTTTTCAACTTGTCTTTTGATTCTTGATCTTCTTTTAAAGGAATTTTCATTCTTGATTCTTGGAATTTTCCGTTGTCCTTTTCTTTAGATATGACTTGTTGATCCATTTATATGATGCAAATAAATTTGACTGGAATGAATGGAGTGGATGGAGCGAATGAAGTGTTTGGAAGATGAATGAGAGTGGTGATGTCAACAATGTTGACTTTGGGACTAGCCTTTTCAGTACCATTCACATCAATAGAGACTTGCACATCCTTGATGATTTGGAAAGGTGACTTGGTAGACGTGAAAGTAAGGGGGACATACCCTAATTTGGGATAGGTGGTATGGAAGGATGATGTGTGGATATCCTCAACAGGATCTTTCTCAAAGAGTGGATTATCATATATATCCTAGTTGAACATGGGGTTGTCATGGATATGAAAAGTTTATGTAGAAGCACATAGAGCAAAGGAAGATTCCATATCAGGATCCCAAGAGGTGTTGGTCCAAGCATGATCATCTATTTTTGTAGCTTCTAAAGCAGTCTTAACATCTTTAGTAGAAGTTTGATTATCTTTAGCAGCAATAGCATTGTAATTTATCTACAACTTGTTCATTTGGTATTCTCCACATCCCATATCATAGACTTGGACCTTGAGGCTTTGATGGTATGGTAGATAAAGTGGATGCTTTAGTCAATGTAGATGGATAAATGTAATGTGAAAAAATGGAATATGCAGCCTCATTATTGATAGTCACTTGGAATTGAGTGGTTCCCCTTAAATTAGTGCAATATTAGAAGGGATCAGGATTTCCAAGGATCATAATTTTGGTGCCTTCATGTGAAAATTTAAGGCATTGATGGTATGTGGATGGGATGAATTTCATAGCATGAATCCATGATTAACCCAGGAGGAGTTTGTAAGGAAGGTGAAGGTCCACAACTTGAAAAGTGGTATCCATGATTGCATGACCAAATTTGATAGGAAATTGTATGATTTCTTTAGATAATTGTTCTTTTTCATAATATTCCTTAATGATGATGCTCTTGGTAGTGTCTACACATGCTTCTGAGAAGCCTAATGCCTTAACTAGTTTCAAGGTACAAATGTTCAACCCTGCTCCTTTGTCTACCAAGACTCATCTAAATTTTTTATTTATGGATAAGAACTTCGAGGTGCAATGGGTCATTGTGGTGTGTCTTATCAGCTGAGTAATCTTGTTTAGGAAAATTAGCATGATGGGAACTGGTTAGGTATCCTACCATCTCCTAAAAATGATTGACATCAAGATCAGTGGGTACAGTCACGTTCTGCAAATCTTTAACAAGGATGGCTCAATGATCAGGTGATATACAAAACAATTCCAAAATAGATATTTGCATTGGGGTCTTTCCCAATTGGTCAAGTAAATTGTATCGAGGCTTTGAGGACTATCGTTGTTTCTGTGGTGAAGGACCTTGAATAGTTATTTTTGTGCGACAGGTATTAAAACACACTTGAGTGATTTCTTAATGGTGATGGTGTTGACATGTTCATTAGCAGCTCAAATGTGGTTTATGATGGTAGTGTGGTTATAGTCATACTTGATGTTATCATAATTGGCCGAATTATTATTGGTCTTATTTCCCAAATTGGAGGCTTTTTATTTTTCATGGTCATGTAAAGGATCTAAAAATACATTGTGATCGTTGTTTGTGGATAGTTGTTTATGTCCATTCACTTTAATAGTCATGTTTTCCACAAGATCTTGTATAATTTTTTTCAATTGTCAACATTGTGATAGAGTGTGTCCCTTAGTTCGATGGAAATCATAAAAAGTGTTTTTATCCCACCAAGAGGGTTTAAACTATCCTGGATCATATTTTTTAAAGATCGATTCAATTGGTTCCCCTAAGTGCGTGAGAACACAAACCATCTAACAACACAACAAGAAATTCTGATCAAACTACTAATGTTGTCTAAAAAACACAATAACTAAGAACACAAATGATTGGTCTTGTGTGTATAGTTTTAGTGTCGATAATGCCATCATTAGTTATGTTCTTGTTTTAGGATTAATACTTGTTCTTGTCATTAGGTGCACTTTGGATATTTGGATTTTTTTTTGGCATTGAGATTTCACCTTTGTCAATGAGAGCCTTTTCAAGTATGATACCCTTTCCCAATAGTTCAACAAAGGAGGTGCAAAATTGTACTCTTAGGTCACTTCTAAATTTTGGATTAAGGTTTTCTAGGAATATGGTGACCTTTTTCTTTTTGGGTATTTCAACTAGACATCGACTAGCTAGACTCCTCCATCTCTAGAAGAATGTGATAAAGTTCTATCCTTCTTCTTGTGTAGTGTGGCATAAGGTGGCTATGGTGATTTTATTGTCAATGTTAAAGGATAAATTCTCAACAAATTCTTTAGGAAGTTTTCCCCATGACCTTATGCCATATGGAAGTTGAGAAAACCATTCAAGTGCTATTCTAGTAAGGCTTTGTGGAAAAAGTCTCATGAGATATGTGGGGTCATATGCAACGTCTATACACATTGTGGAAAATTCCCTTATGTGTTCAAGAGGATTACACTTCCCATTATATTTAGGCAGGTTTGGTATGACATATTTATGTGGGAAGGGTGGCATGTGTAAACTCTTTTCAAAGGGGAATGGACATAAGTATTTTGTTGAATAGGTCTTCTTGCTAGACATTTTCATATTATCCATTTATTTTTGAAGGGATTGCATTTTTGTTTGTAAAACATTCACTTGTGTCAATGATGTGTTTGGTGTGTTGTTGGGGTCTATGTAAGTGTTTTGGGATCCAATATTATGTGACTGATTTTGGCTTAGTGTATGAGTGTATGATGAATTTTGGTTTGGAATATGATAGGTGTACATGTAAGATGTGTTTTGGTTTGATTTTTTTTGGTTGGGAATGTGAATTTTATGCAAAGGATTGTTTTGGTTTCCAATTTGCATGGAAGGTATATGCCCCATTTGTGAAACCCCTATTTGTGGTATGACACTAGTAGTGTTGATGTTTGATGTGTAATTTTTCATGGTTTTATTATTGGTGTCATATGGACTTGATGATGATGCTCCTATGTTGAATGCAATGCCTTGTGTCATGCTTGATGTTCCAAAGGGTGATGTGTGTACTGTTTTCACGTCTTGGGTAGATCCTCCTAAGGGTATGGATGTGTTTACTTGTGGGATAGAGCCACTAGAGACCATTATGTTGTTTTCTTGTTTACATGAAGCTAGAAATGTATGGACATCAAATCCAGGAGGTAATGTGGTACCTTATACTAATAGTTTTGCTAAATATCATTGAGGGCCTTGTGCCAAGTATTCATCTACAAAAGAGGAAAATTTTGGGTCTTGAGTGATAGCCTCTAAGTATTCCACTAAAATGTGTCCATTTTGGCCTCTAGTGAAAAACTTGTCCAATAGGGATTTGTGAGGTCTCATTGTCCCTTGTGATGATTTTGCAAATGGATTGATAAAGTCTTGTGGGGTAGCCATATTGTCTCTTTGTTTGATTTTTGACCTAGTTCTAATAATGTAAGATTTGTAAGAGGGATTGATGATGAGGGTGACTATGAATGATGCCTAGGATGCCTTATGCAAGGATTCATCTAAGGAAAATGGCAAGTTATTAATTCAAGGTGACAATAATAATATCATAATGAAGTCTAAACTATGGCAATGTCTATGCAAGATGTCTATTTTTTTGTTTTTGGATATATGCGATATAAATGTCTAAATTGATGTCTAAAGTATGCAAATTAAATTTTAATGTAGGAGGATGGTAGGTGAAAATGGTAATGCAAGCTAAGGTAATGACCACTAAATTCCTTATGGTAAGACCTAAACAAGGTTGCTAAACCAAATCAAGATAGAAAAAGTTTCAAATCTAGTTTGCCAAGACTTCAAGTATGATGGTGATTAAAGTGTCAAAAAGGAGGTTGAAAAATGTGTTTTCCAACTAGCCTTGGGAGTTGAGGACCAACCTATATGAAAAAAGGACTAAAGATGATGGAAATTTAAAGTCAAGACAAGTTTTGATTTGATCATTATGGACTAGTCTTAAATCTGATAGACTTCCAAAACTAGGGTTCACAAGAAGGTTTATGCAAGCTAGAAGATGCCCTAATGTACTATATATGGTGTATGAAAGGAATGAAATGATGGATGGTGGTTGAAAATATTAAAAATATATGGTTTAAAACTCGGGTGATACTCAAGATCAATTGATAAACAACTATGTTTTAGTTTTCTAGAAAATCTATGGTCTCAAGTAGTTGTGTCGTTTCAGTTTCAATTGTGGTTTAACACAACCAAATGTGGTTTTTTGGAATGATAGTTAAAATTTAGGATAGTCAATTATAGTTTTCTATGTAATAGTTATGGTTCAGGACAACCACTTGTGGTTTTCCAGAATAGCAATTGTGGTTTTTAGCAGGCGATTATGGTTTTCTATGTCTTTTAATGACTTTTGTTTGAATTTGATCAATTTTTTGAGGTGATTTAATGATGTTCAATTTTTGCAAACATAGAAGATAGTCTGAAGAAATATTTTTCTTGTTTGGTTTGAATGTGAAAGGTTTAATTTTGTAATGAAAACACACATAGACAACAAGCATAATTTATATGGTTGGAAAGGAAAATATTCATTGGGTTCCCACTTGGATTTCTCCAACCACGACTATTCAAAGAAGATGACCTAGGAAATTGATAGTATTGGCTCCCCTCCATGGAACTCACTTCTCAAGCATACCAAGTTCTAAAATCCCTAAGACCACTAGGATCTTAAGAAAATTGTCATCTCTACAATGAACCAAAAAAGTGTGGGATGACTTTAGAGGTCCGACCTCCTACACCGACAAATATAAGGATTTTGGCTTTCTACACAAAGGTGTCTAGTAAGGGAATCTAGTTTGAGGGATTCTATGATAAAATCCCTCCAGAGGTCTCCCAACCCTTAGAACAAGGGCTTTTCACATCATAAAGATACTGGGGGAGAGCTATCATGTACTACTTCCTGTTGATTGCAAACTTTCCTTGCAACCAAAAATTTATATAGTGGTTTGAAAGAGATTGGATTTAGCTTGTTACCACTTGGGTCATTCCCACCTTTCAAAGTGAGGTGATAGGCCCTCTAATAATAGGTAAAAAAAATTGAGGTAGTACATTTTGTTTTTGGTCACCTAGGATCACACTAAGCACAAGGGGAGTGCATACACAAAATGCCTTTGCCTTACACTTGCATGGTGCTCATTTTAAACCCCAAATCCAAATATGTGGGTGGTTGTACATAATTCCTAAATATTTTTTTGGTCACTCAAGATCACCTAGAAGGTGCGAGAGGAGAGCATACACACCTTGAAGCACAATGAAAATCACAAGACAAAAAAACACTTGTTCTTTTTAGCCTCCAAAGCAATATGTGAGAAGACACTTGATGCCAAATTAATTTTAAACCAATGATTGAAATGAAGATTCTTTTTAGCTAATGAGTGAAATGCAAATTAAAGTAAATTTAAGCCCAATGTTGTGTGAATGCAAGGTTAATTTTAATATAATGAATGAATGAAAAGAAAACAAGATAGTTTGTTTAGAAACATTTAAAATCAATGTATCTTTCCCACATATGCCACACACTGGAAATAAAAGATTAGTAACAAAATATATGTAAGCTATGAAATGACAATGACCTAAACTGAAAAATTAAAATTCTGGAAAGACAGGCAATTGTGTCACAAAAAAGGTGATTGCGGCTCGCAAAAGTTGGAAAATTCATCTCAGAAACTATGACTATGGATCTCAAAATTTTGACTTTGATTCACCAAAACATATGCAACGTAGGATTATGGTGACTACGGTGAACCCAAATGGTGATTACGGCGAAGCACAGTCAGTTGCGGTTGAATAACCTAAACTTGTAAAACAATAGAAAAATCTACCAAAAAAAAATGATGCCTATGATGCCTATGATATGCAAGTAAGGTTAGATTAATAACTTGAAAGATGAATGACCTAAGTCTGACAAAAACAACCAAAAATTCAAATAAACCTAAGTATGCCCTAATGCAAATTAGTTGTGTCATTTTGGGTTATGTGATTGTGTTGATCCATACCTGTAACCTACAAAATCAAAAAAATTGTATGATCTATGTAATTTTGTCCATTCATGTCAAGTTCACCAATGTAATTAGGGTTTAAATATTAAAGGTCAGGCAATAAAGAATATAGATGAAACCCTAATAAACAATGAGCACAAATAAGCATAAATAAATAAAACATAAAGCAATATTACCAAATTTTCATGCCATCATTGATTCACCTCCATTACACTTCTCCATTTTGCTTGAATATAATAATTGCCCTCATATTTTGACTATGAAAATAGGCCTATGGCAATGACAAACAAAAATATTGAAGATTCTAAATAACTATGAATGCACTTTACTTGATGTTGATAGAAAGATAGCATAACATCATGTAGACTCTAGATGGCACAAGATTCTCCAAGATGTCTAAGATGAAGAAATGACAATGATAGAGGTCTTTTATAGAAAATAAATTTTGAGTGAATGGCTAAGATTGAAAAACAATTAATCAATGGCCAATAATGAAAGATGAGTTATGGAATAGGGTTAGGGCTAAATTAGGGCAAATGATAAGGATGAATGATCAAGATTAAATTATAGATAATTTAATCAAGGGTGGAGGTTAATTGAGACATGGATAGATAAGGACTTATGTGGAAGATAAGATTAACATAGATAAAGAGGTGAGAGTAGATTAAATAATAATTTTATTATTTAATCTAGGTGGCCAACGAATAATTAAATAATTAAAATGATTATTTAATTATAGAAGAATGTGACAAAGGGAATCTTTTGAGTTAAATAATAATTTAATTCAAAATTCAAGAGAGTGGAACAAATTAAATAAATAAAATTTATTTAATTTATGACAAAAGAGGCTAATGAATAATTAAATAAGTAAAATAATTATTTAATTATAGTAGAAAGTGGTATAAAAATTAAATAAATAAGAATTTTATTAATTTTAGAAAGAAAGGGGCTTAATTAGTGATGTAATTAAATATATACAATTTATTTAATTAATCAAGGAAGAATAAAGATAAAAACAAATTAGTTAAATAATTAAAATTATTTAATTAGTAGAAGACTTATGAGTTTAGAAAATAAAAGTCAAAAGGGGAAATGATGGAGAATTTAGAAGTCGCTAGCCTAGGACAATTTTTAGTGTCTATATGATCAACTCTTAAGATGGAAACTATTAAGGATTTCTTGCAATCTTCCACATGATCCAGATGATAAAGGGTTTGTAAAAATATTTACAGAATCAACTCCTACTGAACAAAATTTTTTATGTGAATTCTTTGTTCACAATTTGTTCTTGGAAAGCCATACAAATTTCTTTATTAATTTCTTTATAGGTGAAGTTCAGCTCAAGTCATTTATGTCCAGAATGCAAAACCAGATTCAATGGAAAGAGAGGACAAGAGAGTATTCACAAGAAAAGAAAACTGTTGGACTTCAAATGCAGTATCCTAATAGGAAACCTTTTGCTTTTAAAGCTCACTTCCAAATAATTAAGGTCAATGAAATTGTGAGGAGTAAGTATAATGATAACATTCAGATTTGTTTTTAGCATTTCAAAATCTAGGGCCTAGAACTGATAGGAAGAGCATGGAATTATTGTAAAGAAAGATATAATCCTCTTCCTATGCACCTCAAAAGGAGAGAGGTAATTTTACCTACTAACATTAAGTGGTCCTACATAAGAGAAAAGGCCTTGGTAGACATTCTGCAACTTAAAACTGACTAGATGGGAATGAGATGTAGATCCCCATTACTTATCTCACCACCCTCTACAATGCACGTTACTACAAATCAAAACCCTAAAAATTTATAGTCATGGAAATCAAGATTCAGATTCAATGAGGGGTTTCTTAGAAATTCCGATGAGTGGGGAGGAGAAGTAGAAGATCCATATGACCTTAGTGCCAAGTATGAGGAGTTAAACAAGAACAGGGAAATGGAAAGGTAGAGGACACAACAAAGAGTAGGAGGACCGGCTCAAGCTTAGGAGGAGGAGAAGTTATGGGGTATAAATAACCTCATGAAAATAATAAGCCAAATACCCTTTCTTATTTCTCCCAATCACTTTTACCTTGCCAATTGTTTATCTTTAGGATTAATAATTGCTTGATTTTTGTAAAAAAATGTATAATCTTTATTTCCTAAAATTTATTGAAATAAGTTGCCCAACATTAATATAATGGTATATTTTAGTGTTCTATAGGTCATCATGCATGACTGAGTGGACTTAATGCAGATTTCAAATATTTGAAGATAAAGATCTGAAAGTCTAGGTGCCAAAATTTTAGGAAGTACATAGTAGATCGAGTCTTTTAATGCTTTTAGTTTACTTTCTGTTTAAAGGATTTATGGATCACTCTAAGCCTTTTAAATGCTTTATGTTATGGACTTAAGTCCATTAGTTAGTTGAATATTGTTGAAAACTTTTTCAATGGTGATCTTCACCATTTGAATTCTAGGATTTTGTTAGTAGTTTTGTATAAATCTGTAACCACCAAAATTAATGCATACTGGGTATTGTTATGTTGTCATAATGTACTTTTCAAATATGTCCCTAAGTTACACTTTCTTTTTATATGAATAAAATAAGCTTTTCCAATCTTATTCCGAGTTACTTGTTATGTGCAATGGAATTATCTTTGATGGATTAATTTTGAAGAGTACAAAATTTCATATGATCTGAGTTAAAGCATAGACTTACTCGAGAGCTGGCCACTCAAGGGGAATTTCATAGGATAGATAAGTATTTTCATTTTCAATTATGTTATTTCTATTTTTTGCATGATAAATGTGAATGAACATAGTTTGTATGTGTCGAGCTTTGTTAAGTCATTCCTTCAAGTTGTAGTTTGAGTTTATAATCTTTAGTTCTATTTATCTAAAATTTTGGGCTCTCACTTTGGTTATCAGTTAGATGTTAGTTGATAGTTGTCGTCATATAAACCTTACAGTTCTATTACAAGAATTTCTTTCTAGTTTGATCGTTTCATGCTTTCTAGCTTAATCGTTTGCTTTCCAACTTAATCATTTCATGCTTTCTAGTTCAATCATTTCATTTTTTCTAATTTAATCATTTCATGCTTTCTAGCGTAATAATTTCATGCTTTCTAGCTTATACAACTTTATGCTTTCTAGTTTAAATGGATTTTTAGTTTAAGTTTTGTTTACAACTATTCCAAACATTCAAAAAATCTAAGAGAGTTAGTCAGGATTTTTCCTATTGCATACAACCCTCGAACACTACCCATTTGATATATTTGATGCATTTTGAACTAAAGTGATAGGACTTAATGACAACCTATCAGAGATGAAGTGAAGCGAGTGAGAGTGAACTAGGGTGGAAGTTTAGTCAACTCACTAAATTTAGCTTTGGTCTCCAAATTAGGATTAGAAGAATAAAGATAGAATTTTCTATTATTAGGAAATAAATAAAATAATGATTTTTATTTTATTTTATAAGAATGTGCAAACTAAATAAATAAAAGTAATTTATTTAATTTGGAGGAATAATTAGGTAATCAAATAATTATTTAATTATGGGAGATGAAAATAATGCATGATTTAATTAAATAATTAAAAATTATTTAATTAAAATGGATGAGGGAAAATGATTAATTAATTAAATAATTAAATATTATTTAATTAAAGGTAATGAATGAAAATCGTGAAATAATTAAATATTATTTAATTAATGTGGGAAATGGGCTAGTTTAATTAAATAATTGAAGAATATTTAATTAATAGTGATGAAAGGGGTGATGAGTGATGATGATGGGAAATGATGAATTTAGAAGAATGTGTTAGACATTTTTTAAGTGTCTACATTTTTCCCGTCCTTGAGATAATGTACCATATTGCATTGTTTCAAAGATATATTGCTAATATGGAAAAAAACTGGTGATAATGATGCCCCACTTTTCCCTAGTAGAAGAAGGAATGATGGTTGGATGGTAGGTTTCCCCCTCAAGAGATCGGCCAAAAAATATTTTTTGGGTCGGGCTCACAATAGGTAAACAAGATAGGTTTAGTGAAGATGGAATGAAAATCAGGCTTAGGTTGAGTAAAATTTGATAGGAAAGGTAGGTCATGATAAAAATGAGATGTAGCAGGGGGTGATATGAATCCATATTTTTATTTTCTATTTATAGGCCTTGAGGTGTCATTTTCTTCTCATTTGCACACTCAGAGTTTAGGGATTTGGAGAGCCCTTAGAGAGATTTTAGTATGAAGTTGTAGAGATGGTTGGAGTTCCACGTGTTATTAACCATAGAGATCAATTTTTATATTACCAAAGGCCAAGAAGAGCACCTTAGGCGCTATGTTTCCATCCCTTAACTCTTTATTCATCAATATGAGTGCATCAATTACTATGTGAAGTTAGGTGGTGTAGGAGCACCAAGTGGTTTTGAAGCCTCCATGAGGCCATTTGTAAACAGTTTATCTATATTGTGTATTGGGTCTTATAATAAGGTTTATCAAACCATTTTATAGGTGTTTGAGTCTTAGGAAGTCATATTTGAAGTCATTTTTTAAATAACATTTAAAGTTGTTCCATATTGTAAAAATTATAAAAGTTGATCAAGAAAGTTGTTAAGCAACTTGTCAAAAGTTTCATTAAGGTGTTTTGTCAATAAAATAATTAAAAGGTGGTTGAAAATAGTTTATTTTGGTTGTAAATTTATAATTACACCCTCCAAAACTCGAATTGGGGGGTTGGAGACATTATTTTTTAAGTTTGATGAATGGCAACCTCAAGTTTTGTGTGCATTTTCTGATTTTTACATTGTTTCTAGGTTGAAGTTGTGCTCTATATGGCCTGGTATGGACTCAAATAATAAAGTATCATATATGGATGGAAATATATTTGTTTCTAGTTTCCAATTATTTTTGTCTCATTGAACTTTATTGATTTTTGTGGAAGATATGACTATTTTTGTGAGACTGCTTATTCTAACAATATTGTGCAGAATTTACAATCTGAAAAATGTGATGGTACGGATTTTAAAGTCTATATTTTGGATCTGAAACCAATTGGATTTTGTTTCTATGTGAATCTAATTTCATTTTATTCAAGCCTCAGAAAATTTCATTAATATTTGAATAAGTTATGATCATTTTTGTCTAGGGTTTGCAGTTTTGGGAAAAATGTAATAACTTTATTTTCCATGGTTGGATCTTCCTAAAAATTGGAAGGCAAGTCTAATTATTTTATCTTCAATCACACTGAAGTGATTGGATTTTTTTATTTTTTTTCTGGAACTTATAAATTATAGTTCGGTGCATTGAATTGTGGGCTGCCATGACAATGTTTCCAATGTGGTCTAGAATGCACTTAATCATTGTTTGAGATGAATAATTTTATGAAATTTGTCAAGTGAATGGAATGTTGAGTTGTGAATCTCTTGCTCTACATAATTAGGATTTAAAAAGACTTGTTTCATAAATTGAAACATTTGAAACTTGATGTGATTCTTTTGATATGTGATGCAACATTTGATAGTGTGGGATTGCATTTAAAAAAGTACAACACATTTGATTTTTTGGTTCACATTTAATGTGATGCATTTGAAAAATGGCTCACACTTTATTTTGGTAAAGAAACACCTTTGAAAAAAGGCTTACATTTGAGTTTACATTTTGACACATTTAATTTTTAAGGTTGTAAATGACTAGAAAAATTAAATATTTGTCTATAAGCTCACATTTGAAATAAACGCTAGTGAATTTAGGACTATTTTTGATTTTTTGACAAATTGACGATGTATGTGCTATTTTTACAAGTTACTTTAGATCCTGTTATGTTGAGGGAGTGACATCCTACTATTTTGTAGTGGATAGATTTCTTAGTGAGCTAGATTTTTTTGATTGGTTAAGCAAGGAAAAGGGCCCTGACCTGAAAATTAGTACAACATGAAAAGAACAGCAGGTGGAAGGAAACAAAAAAAATAGGAAGTCCACCAAACTTCCCCTCCAATAGACGAAATTCTTAACCAATTCCCATATGATTAAAAATAGCAATTCTATCATTGTAATCAAAATACCTTAACCTAGCATCAATAGCTTCCATACCTATCCATCTAAGATACCTATTAACATCTATCATGTAGTCCCTATTTAAAATATAAACAACATTACAGAGTTTTAAGTTTCAACACAAGAGGCCATAACTAGTAGTAACAGTTCTAGAACATAAAACTGGAATAACCATCATAACAAAAAGAAAAAAGAAAACAAACGTAGCAACCAAATTATGCTTCCTCTACCAGCTTCCATGTGTTCATTAGGTCTTCAACTGTGTCGTTCACTTTTTCCTTCAGCTCCTTCTTGCCAACCAGATCCATGACATCACCTACAACACTTTTCCTTTGTTGCCTTTTGATTTTTCCCATGCCAGAAACATTGGCCATTAATGCCTTCTTCATGATAGCGTCAACCACCACACACACACTCTTAACCACTCCTTCCAAGCTTTGAATTTTGTTATCATTTCCTTTCTCAAGAACCTACATTTTTTCCTCCAGTATATTGTTCACCTTATTCTCAAGGGCTTGAAGCTTGCTATCCTTCTCTATCTCATGTATCCTTTTTTCCAGGATTTGCAATCTCTCCTCTAGCTTTTTAATCTTCTCATTCTCATTATCCTTAGCCTTTTCATCCTCTTTTTTTTTTTTCTCTTCCTTCTCTTGCTTTTCTAGTGCATTTCCTTCCGCTTCCTCCTAATCCATCTCATGCTATAGCTCCTCAGCATTATCATCAACACCATTAACACCCTCACTAACTGAATCTGAGTCATTCTCCTCTTCTGAGTCTCCACCCATACTATCAAGAATCTCTTCATCAGAGGAGTCATTGTCTTCCTCCTCTTTCTTTTCCTCACTATCTTGTGGGCTATGGGTACTTTTCTCTTATGGGCTCTATGAATTCTTGTTGCTTTCTTGACCCTTTGAAGCTTCCATTGCCAATCTCTTAGACCTCCTTCCACCCATGTTAGATCCTTCCATCTCATTATCATCTAGTATAGTGATTGTATCCACCTCTTCCCCAAGTTCATGAAGAAGTAGCTTCCTCTTCTTTTTAGCCCCCATCTCCAACAAGACGTCCCTTCTTTTCTCTGGCATCACCATAAGAAGCTCTTTCCATAAAGCAATATCAGGGCTTTGGAGTTTCTTACTAGATTTTTTAGGCATAAGGTGGGGATGGTCTTCAAGAAGCTCAATTTTCACCGATATTTGGTGTTTTGGGTCTTTGATCATCTTGAGAGTGGGATTTTTTTGAGGATTATTCGAAAGCACAAATTTGAAAATGGCTCTTATGAGGCCTTGGTGTAAAGGTGGATTAGCCCCATGATTAAGACTTTGGCTGAGGGAAGAGAATAAAAAGAAAGGCAAATTGTTTTTTTCCTAGTGTCTTATATGGTTGAGGATAGGAAAGTGGTATCCATGGACGGATTGGTAGCAGCCTTTGAGGATAAAATAATTCATGACTATAAAATAGACGTTATGGTAAGGAGGTGGTAATTTAACCCTAGAGTATCCATTTTGGAACCTTTCTGGTTTTTCTTTTCCTTCCAATTTTTTTTCAAAATAGTCCTGATACTTACCATTGCTTATCTTAGTAACCTTCATTCCTCCATAAGCTAGACCCATCACTTTTGCAATCAGCCTTGCATCAACCTTGAACTGAAGCCCACCTAAATTCACTTCGCCATCTCTCCAAGAATTGGCGAAGTTATAGCTGAGTTTATCATTATAACCCTCTATAGCAGTGAAATACAGAGTGAAACCCGCCAATTCAAATAAACCCCAGAGCTCCTCATTTTTGCAAAGAAAATCATACTTGTGAGGTTTGGTTCATTTCATAAGTCCTCCCATGGTGCTATTAGAGCTATTACAGTTTCTAGGAATGAGTAGGAAATCACTTCTATTGCCTTCAACATCCTCCACACTAGCAACAGGTAAATCCATAGTCTCTATTCTAATGGTGATTTTGTGACTATTCATTTTAAATGTAGACAACTTAGGGTTATTTTTTCAATGGAATGAAGAGCTCACACCTTTATTACCACCTTTTTTCTTATCATCATTTCTAATGATATCTCCACCTCCTTTTCTGGAAATGATCACACTTCTTTAATTCTTTCTTTTATTATTCTTACACACGCCAATCCATCTGTCACATCGAAGATCAAACTCAATTTTTTCCCCATGTGATTTAAATCCCCATTTAAATAAGTCCTATCAATGTATTGACATTTGTTGTCTAATCATCCTTTCCATCTTTGGCCTTTGCTTTTATCGGGATTTGACAATCCTTTCCCATCGTGCATCCACCACCAACCAATCATCTTTCTAGCTTGTGTCCACATGTTCCACATCCTCATAAGCCTTCTCACCCTATCATTCATCTTGCAAGCTTTCATTCATGGGTTCCACATCCTCATAAGCTTTCTTGGGCATAATAACATTGAAAAAACAAATGCATAATAGATTCCTCTTCTTCATTACAAAGACTGCATCTGTTGACTAGGTACCAACCTCTTTTCTTTAGGTTGTCTATAGTGAGGATCTTACAATGAATAACTGTCCACTAGAAGAAATTAATTTTTGTGATAAGATTCTTCTTCCAGACTTTGAGCCAGTCAAAAGATCCTAAAACCTATGTTTTCTGAATCATAGAGTTGTAGGTAGATTTAATTGAGAATCTACCATTGGCAGTTTTTGTCCAGATCCACTCATCATTTCTATTTCTAGAGAAGAGGTCAAGATTTCCTATTTGCTTGATTAGCAGGTCAATAGTAGCATCCCAATTATGTTGTCTTCTTCTCCTGAGAACAACATTATATAGGTAGTCTTTGAAGCTTTTCCATCTAGGTTGTGAACCTTCCCACACAAGTTAATTAGATAATTTTTTACCAATATCACTTTTCAGTCTTCTGCTGATTTGTTGGAGATCACCAGAGGTTGACAGAGGGGTCGGTATAGACCAGGGATAATCCCACAAATCCATGTTTATCCCATTACCAGTCCTCATTTTGACACCTCTAGTCTTAAGGAGATTATTCCAAAACACAAACCCATGCGGGAGCTCCTTCTTCCTTAGAAAATAGCTAGCATCATTATTCTTGAGATACTTAGCCCTAAGGATGGTAGCCCAATCTTTTTCATTTTCCAAGACAACCCAACCCATTTTCACAACCAGAGCCTTATTGAACAATTTCAATCTTTTAATTCCTAACCCTCCTTTCTTTGAGTCACACATCTTATCCCATTTGATGAGCTCCATTCTTCTCTTTTCCTCCACTCAAGACCATAAAAATATTCTTTGAATTGTTTCAATTCTCCCAGCAATATAAGCAGGTATATTAAACATTGAGATAATACACTAGAATGTTTTGAAGGGAAGCTTTCAAAAGCTGAATTTTTCCTACCAAGCTTAGTAATTTCCCTTTCTAGCCAACCAATTTTTTCTGGACTTTCTCCACTATATAGTTCCAATAGTTTCTATTCTTCTTTCTAAAGAAAAGAGGTAGGCCAGAATAGGTAGTAGGAAGCTCCGCTTCCTGATATCCTAGAATCGTTATCACTTTGTTTTCACAAGTAGGATAGTATTAAAAAAAATAGTTTTTTTCTTTTTTGGTAATTTATACACTATCCAAATAATTCAGCATACTTGTTCAGAATATTTTTTCACTGTTTAGCCTCTACCATCAAAGCCTCCCCCATTAGAATGGTATCATCAAAAAATTATTGATGTGATGCCAAGGGTAAAGAGGAGGCAACACAAAAACCTTTTAGAGAATCAATATTAAGCTCTTTCTATATGTTGCAGCCAAGAGCCTTTGCCACAATGATAAATAGGTAGGGAGATAAGGGGTCTCCCTGTCTCATCTGCCTACTAGGAGAGAAGAAACCATGGGAAATACTATTAACCAATATTGAATACTTAAGAGTAGTGACAAGCTTTTATCAAATTAAGGAATTTACCTGTGAAGCCAAATTTTTCACAAACAACAAATAAAAAATCTAGGAAACCCTATCATAGGTTTTGGATATGTCTAATTTCATAACCATGCTTGGCTTCTTACTATAGTCCATAGAGTGTAGGATTTCATGTGTAGATAGCAGCATCCATAATTTTTCTACTCTGAATGAAACCTTTTTGATTAAGAGATATCATCTTTCCTAAGACCAGTTTCAACCTATTGACAATAATTTTGGAGCAAATCTTATAAGTTGTGTTGCATAGACTTATAGGTCTATAGTCATTCATTGAAGCAACTTCATTAGTCTTAGGGATCAGGGCCAAAAAAGTAGTGTTCATCTGATTCAAGAGTCTACTAGATCTAAAGAAATCTTTAACAACATTAAAAATATCCATAGACATAGTCTCCCAGTAGACTTGGAAAAAGTTGGGAGGGAAACCATCAGGTCTAGGAGCTTTATAGGCTCCAAAAGAGAAAATAGATTCCTTCACTTCTTTCATTGTGACATTCTTAGTTAATTCTTTCACGTCTTCCTCATTGATAACATTAGGTATAACCTGCAAGAACTCCTCTAGATCTAGATTGTCGATTCGTCGAAGCTCCAAATAACTTGAAAATACAGAAACAACCTCATTTTATATTTTATTTTTCCCTTCAAGTTTGATGTCATTAGAGGTTATAAGATATCTGATCTTGTTTCTTCCCCTATGCTTCATAGTAGATTGGTGAAATAACTTAGTATTTCTATCTCCTTCCTTAAGCCACTGAATCCTTGATTTCCATTTCCAGTAAATTTCCTCCTTCTTGCTTACTTTGTGCCATTAGGCTCTGAGCTCCCTTTCCTTAATGTAGATTTCATCATTATAGTTTCCTACCTCCATTTAGCCTTGGAATTTCTTTATTCTCACTATTAGTTCCCTCTTAGTAGTAAATATTTTCCCAAAGGTGTATTTGTTCCATCCTCTAACCCTTTCCTTAATTCTTTTCAGCTTTTGCGTTTGTCTAAACATTAGAGTGCCAACACAAGGAAGGTTCTAGCATTCCTCAATAAGAGATTTAAAGTTTGGATGAAGGGACCACATGGTTTCATACCTGAAGGGGTATGATTTTTAAATTACCCTATCATCCCACTCCAAAAGAAGAGCACTATGATCAGACCACATTCTAGGTAAGGCGGTAAGAGAGATATTCTACATAATGCTCCAGTTAGAGGAGATCAAAAATATATCCAACTTAACTTAGATCAGTTGATTTCCTTGCCTTCTGTTAGTCCAAGTAAAGTGGGACCCAGTAAGAGGGACATCGATTAGTCCCACTAAATCAAGAAAGCTAGAAAGATTCATCGTACACTCAAAGTAGTCGGTAAGGCCTCCCTTTTTCTCAGATGCGTACATTGGGGAGTTAAAATCACCTCAAAGCATCCATAGTTCATCCTTACTACTAGTTATAATTCTGTCCAGCAAATTCCATAAATCCAACCTATCTAGCCTTGAACTATAGCCATATGTATTCCCTAAATTCCATTTAATGGAGGAATCACCATCCTCTATCCCAATCAAGAGACTATTCTTAGTCTTAAATTTCAACTTGCCACTAAACCTGGAAGAATTCCAACAATTAGAAATCCCTCTAGAAGCTCCCTTTGCATCACTGACTTCATAACCAACACTAGGCCAAAGCCACTTCAGGGTTTTCTCAAATCTTTCCTTCTTCATTTTAGTTTCCTGGATTAAGAGGATATCAGGTTTTGCCTCCGCCAAGCATGACTTTAGCACATGCTGTTTAGATGGGCCATTAAGACCCCTAGCATTCCAAGACAAAATCTTCATAACCGCTAAGAGAAAAGGAGTAGTATCAGGAAGATACTCCCCAAATGGGAGGTCAACCTCCTTTATTTATTTTTCATTTTTTTCCCTCACAAAGAATCAAGGGTCTTTTGTTTCCTTGCTGCCATATCTTTTTTCATTTCTTTGATTCTTATTTCTTTTGATAGGGGTCTACCAACTTTTCTATTTCCTCCCACATCTGGGTTTTTTCTCTTTTCGTGATTTTGTTTTTATCCATCATTTCTCATGTTTGCTTTGTGATGTTCCCTCCTCCTCCAAAAATGGACATGGTCATCTTGAGTAGGAGTCAAAAACTATTCCTTTCTATTTATAATTTCTCCTTCCTCCAGTACATCATTTTTTTGTTCTTCTTGAGGAGTTGGAGGTGAAGCTATTTCCTTGTTTTCCTTTTCTTTATCTGAATCCAAAAAATTATCTAAAGATAGCGAAGTGGGTGGTTCGTCGACTGCTTCCAAAAATAGCCTTTCCAGATTATCTTTGGGGACCTCCTCTATTGAAGAATTATCATTCATCTTCTTTTCCTTTTCTGGGTTAAAGGCTTCTTCTATGAGTAACAACTCTTCATTGGGTTTTGAGGGTTTAGGTTCCTTTGAATTGTTCAGCTTATTCTTTAAAGGAGCATCCATTTGTGTTTCAATTTGGAGGATCTTAGGCTTAAGAGGAGCTATTTTAAAAGCATCTTGTAAGTGCCCAAGTTTATTACAACCCTAACAAAACATTGTATCTCTCTCATATTCTAGAGGCTGGACCCATTTTCCAAACTTGGATTTTAAGATAACATAAGTGGGTAGGATTGTATTAACCCCTACATTATCACAGATTCTTGCATAGACTAATATTTCTTTAAGAAGAGTAACTTTTTCAATGGTGACCAAAGAAACAAAGGAATCAGTTATTCCTTTAAAAAAATTATGGTGTCAGAACTCAAGTGGTAGCCTAGGGAGCCTTGCCCAAGTTGGAGAAACTTTCCCCAAATCAACAGAGGCGTCAAACCCTAGTTTCCACTTGCATAAGGACAAAATATTTTTAAATCCACTATCAAAAGCCCATGGTCCACTAGTGAGTAATTTTAGCATATCCTCAGGGATAACAAAGGTAAACGAAAACAAACCCTTAGGCATAGCAATTGTAGAAATTCTACCTTTGAGTTTCCAAGTGTCAGAGGCCCATTTTCATACCTGGTCTATATTAGGTTGTCCAACAAAGAATTTCCCCACTAAGGACCGCTTCAAGTCTTCTATAGCATCATTCAAGATTACATCTAGGACATCCACTTCATCCCCCACCACAGTACAAAAATTTGGTAGATTTTTGTGGTGTCCTTGTCAAAGTTTGACTTCCAACAAGTTTTTCCACATAAGCCATTTGGGCAACTGGGCCTAAATGAGACTTACCTTCAGGAGAAAAAAGAAGGTTGTTCAAACCCCCAGATGATGGAATATGCTCAAAGCACAGGGATATTGTAGTTATCTTGCACGGAGAGGCAACGTGACTCTAGGAAACAATAGGCTGCTTTGGTGGGGGAGCCTGCATGGGCCCCCTCTAGGCTCATTCATCAAGCAGCAGGGTAGCAGAAATTCAAAAACTCAGAGCATGCACAACAGTTGTTAGGGGGTGATTGCCAGCTTAACCAAACTTATTTGTTTGTCTCTTACCTATTATCCCAAACAAACATCAAGTGTTATTATTTTGAATCATACCATTTTGGATGATCCTTATAAGTTTTTAAAGGTGGTTAGCATTCGTGAGTGGAATGGTGCTATGGAAAATGAGTGTGAGCTAGATGTTGCATTTTTGAGTGCTATGGGATTGTTTCATATTACATACATGCCCGAGACTATAGCATATAGGGTTATAATGCTCACCCTCGTAGAGAGGTGGCATAGTGAGAGGTCTGCATTTATATTATTGAGAGGCTAAAATCACCCTCAAGGAAGTATGGAGGATATTGAAAATCCTGATTGTAGGTGCTTGCATATTGTATGATATTGACACTAGTGAGGAGGCCTTGCAACGAGTGTTTCATAACACCAATCTTGAAATTGAGGATGGAGAGATGGATCTTAGACAAGGGGTAGGGAGATATGATGATCTCCCCTTGGTGTTATGAGGTTTTATATTTGGGTTAATTATTCCTAATCATAGATCTTAAGGATTTTTACTTGAATGGGGATACATCCTTGAGAGGATGCTTACAAATGGTGTTTTTTATGCTTGGGGGCCATATGTATTGGCCCATTTATATAATTATATGCACCAATTTCTCTATTGGCATGCAACTAGCCTATCCTCAAGATTCACTTTGTTACTTGTATGGGTGTGGGAGCATATCACCATCACTTGTTCATTGGGACACGCTCCTCACTAGAGTGGGTTTGCCTATGTATATACCTATGCTATTGTACTATCATAATGTCGCTTACAGGGTCAATATTATTATATATGGTTCATCAATGATATAGATCAATTTACTTGGAGGTTGTGGATTATTCATGAGGTATGGGATGAGGATTCTAGGCATCTTCCATTTTTCCAACATAAATGATGGTTGATAGGATACACAACCCATATTAATGAGAGATATTTTCCAAATAGATTCAAGAGGTTTTTTGGGGAGGTGTAGTGTGTACCAATGGATATGGCCAAGTTCTCTCACACTCAATGAGACATTGGTGAATAGGAGGTGATGATAGTCCCTCAAGTAGTAATTGAAAATTTCATCAGACTGGTACCTATGTAGTAGGAATAGATGAAAAATAGTTGAGGATGTGGGGACTACCCCTGAGTATGATTTATGGTGGTAAATTCATCAACCTATGATATTCACACATCTAGATGGTGGGGTTGTGAGGAGAGCCATACATGTTCTTGAGATAGCTAAGGATTATTGTTGAAAAATCCAGATAACTGAGGGGGGGGTGAATCGGTTATCACAAAACACTTTCCCTTACTTAAATTAATCCAGAGCAATATTAAATCAATCATATAATAATTAAAATAGATATGAACATGAAAGCATATAACAACACCATGCACAATGAACACTAGAAATTATGTGGAAACCCAAGATGGGGAAAACCATAGAGAATGCTAATTCTCAATTATAGAACATCGATTAAGATGACACCGGCTAAGGTCATTTTTTCAAGGGATCACTGCCAAAATGCTCATTGCAAGTAAGTCTCACTACCAATGGGCTCAATTCTCTATTAATACAAAAAAATATGATTACAAAATAGATAAAACATGAACTAATGAAGCTAAATCTACATATGCATGAAGTCAGTTTCGATTAAGAGAACAATATCTGATTGCAACAAATCCGATCAAGAATCTTCTGCACACCTTCCTTGCACAACCTCTATAATACAGATTGCTTCTTCCTGAAACTTTCCTTTACTTCCTTATATTTTTCTTGTTGCAGAATCCTTCAAACCCTTATCATAATTCACACACACTACACACTTGCTCGATACGAAAAAGATGTTCTACACATATATATAAGTACCCATAGAACAAAATGAGTTAGCCTAGCAAAACATGTCGGCTTTGGTGCAGGAGCACCAAGTTGCTTTCAAGCCTCCATGAGGCCATTTGTAAATAGTTGGTCTATTTTATGTATTGGATCTTATAATAAGGTTTATCAAGCCATTTTATAGGTGTTTGAGTCTTATGAAGTAATATTTGAAGTCATTTGTCAAATAATGTTTAAAGTTGTTATATATTGTAAAAATTGTAAAAGTTGCTCAAGAAAATTGTCAAGCAACTTGTCAAAAGTGTCATTAAAGTGTTTTGTCAACAAAATAACTAAAAGGTGGTTGAAAATAGTTGGTTTTGGTTTTAATGTATAATTACACCCTCCAAAACTCGAATTGGAGAGGTTGGAGAGGTTGGAGATATTATTTGTGAAGTTTGATAAATGGCAACCTCAAGTTTGGTGTGCATTTTATGATTTCTACATTGTTTTCAGGTTGAAGTTGTGATTTGTATGGACTTTTATGGATTCAAATAATGGATTATCATATATTTATGGAAAGATCTCTGTTTCTAGTTTCCAATTATTTTTGTCTCATTGAATTTCATTGAGTTTTGTGGAAGTTATGACTATTTTGGTGAGGGCAGGTTTGAACACTGCCTAGGGTTTGCAGTTTTGGGAAAAATGAAATAACTTTATTTTCCACCGTTGGATCTTCATAAAAATTGGAAGGAAGGTCTGTAATTATGTTATTTGAAGTCCCACCGAATGGATTGGCTTAATTATTTTTTTTATGGAAGTTATTAATGACTGTTTGTTGCATTGAATTATGGGGTGTTGTGAGAATGACTACACTATGATCTAGAATGCACTTAATCATTGTTTGAGATGAATAATTTCATGAAATTTTTCAAGTAAATGGAATGTTGAGTTTTGAATCCTCTTTTCTCTACATCAGTTTGGTATCAGAGCCTGAAGATGCTCTGGGAATTTGTTTGTGGTTTGTGTGTGGTTGTTTGCAGGTTGAGGAAGGAACCTGATTGCCTAGGTGAGGCAAGGTGAAGTGGAAGCAAGGAGAGACTTGCTTGTGAAGATGGAATTTTTAAAGAGATGTTGGAAGGTTGAAGATTCACGAAGGAAGAAGGAAAAAGAGGAAAAGGAAATGAGAAAGAAGGAAAGACAAAAGGCAAGACAAATAGAGTTTGAGGAAGCCCTAGAAAAGATAAGCCAAAGGTTGGAAAGATTAGACAAAGAACACCAACTTCTTAAGGAAGCACAAAGGAGTTGGAATATACCAATTTCAAAGAGGTTAAGATGGCCTCTAAAGAAGATTATGAAGAAGCAAAGAAAACAAAAGAAGGCAACAAATGAGACAAAGGTAAAGTTTGAATCTATTGTTCAAGTTGAGCAACATAAGTTACAAGTTGAGATGCATGATATTTTGATTGTGTTTGAAGATGAACAAACTTCTTTGTTGGTTAATGAACATGTTGATGTTGAGATTAATGATGTGGTTGTTGTTGGTACTCAAGTAGTTGATGAACAAGTTGATAAGGTTGTTAATATTACTAATAATCTTGGTATTGATATTAAGTTGATGATGATAAAGTTGTTGATAACATTGATGTTGATATTCATGATCAAGTTGTTGTTGATGATAAGGTTGTTAATAAAGATGTTGAAGATCTATTTGCTAATGAGGTTTATTAAGGTTTGAAAGAGTATGATTCAGATTATATATGGTACTCTAATGATAAGAATGAAGATATAGATGACGCTACTGAGGTTTATACACAAGAAATAGAGTTTTGGAGCCTAGATGTTGAGAAGATGATGGAGAAGAGATGGTATAAGAAGAAGAGGAAGACAAAACCATGGGTTAAGATGAAGATACAAGTTTTTTATTGCAGATGATAGTGAAGAATCATTTATTTTTGCAGGTGCTTTATTCTATGCTAACTCAGGGGACTTGAGTTTTTTCTTCAAGGGGTGTATGGTGCAGGAGCACCAAGTTGCTTTCAAGCCTCCATGAGGCCATTTGTAAATAGTTGGTCTATTTTATGTATTGGGTCTTATAATAAGGTTTATCAAGCCATTTTATAGGTGTTTGAGTCTTAGGAAGTAATATTTGAAGTCATTTGTCAAATAATGTTTAAAGTTGTTATATATTGTAAAAATTGTAAAAGTTGCTCAAGAAAATTGTCAAGCAACTTGTCAAAAGTGTCATTAAAGTGTTTTGTCAACAAACTAACTAAAAGGTGGTTGAAAATAGTTGGTTTTGGTTATAAATGTATAAGTACACCCTCCAAAACTCGAATTGGAGAGGTTGGAGAGGTTGGAGATATTATTTGTGAAGTTTGATAAATGGCAACCTCAAGTTTGGTGTGCATTTTATGATTTCTACATTGTTTTCAGGTTGAAGTTGTGATTTGTACAGACTGGTATGGATTCAAATAATGGATTATCATATATTTATGGAAATATCTCTATTTCTAGTTACCAATTATTTTTGTCTCATTGAATTTCATTGAGTTTTGTGGAAGTTATGACTATTTTGGTGAGGGCAGGTTTGAACACTGCCTAGGGTTCGCAGTTTTGGGAAAAATGTAATAACTTTATTTGCCACCGTTGGATCTTCATAAACATTGGAAGGAAGGTCTGTAATTATGTTATTTGAATTCTCACCGAATGGATTGGCTTAATTTTTTTTTTTATGGAAGTTATTAATGACTGTTTGTTGCATTGAATTATGGGTTGTTGTGAGAATGACTACACTATGATCTAGAATGCACTTAATCATTGTTTGAGATGAATAATTTCATGAAATTTTTCAAGTAAATGGAATGTTGAATTGTGAATCCTCTTGCTCTACATCAGGCTTGAAGAACAACCTTGAAATATTCAATAAGGCTTGGCATGCTAGCACCAAACCCAAAGGATAGGTCACACATAAAGATATTCCTACCAAGTTACTATGGGACCCATAAATAGTTCATACATAGGATAAGTTCATTACCTACCAGAATTACCAAAAGATATCGATCTTTGAATTACATGAGATATGTTCTGGAGCTAATAGGAATGCCACAACCAACACCAAATCTTGATCATCATCAATTTTAGTACCAACTAGAGGAATGTAACTAGACATTCCAAAACTTGTAACATGTTACATGAATGTACAGATAGAAAGGATACCTAGAGTAAGCTTTAGGCACAACAACCAATATCAAAAGATTAGTCTCCATTATTGTACATTTAACTATCTTCCATGAATGTCCCAACAAGAAGTACTGTCATATCCGGATCAAGGATAACATCCACACTACACAAAATCATAGCATACGATAGGATAGATCATTGATGTATATCATTTGGAGCACAAACTTCTAAATCCTTGGTTTTGACATCAATGAAAACAATGCCAAATCAAATTCTTAAAAATCTCCCCTTTTGGCATTGATGGAAAAACACCAAAAACTCAAAAACATAGAAAAAGACTCCAAGCGCTCCCCCTTTGTAAAGCAATTCAAATCCTCTTTTTGTTTTTATTTTTCTCTTCATTTTCTCCCCCTTTTTTACATCAAAGGAAAAGGGTCAAATAAGAAAATTTAGAAAATCAAGTAAAAATAACACTTTTCACATGAAATATTTTCTTGTACCTTTCTCTCAAAATTGGAAGAATCATCTTCCAAGCTTGCATTGCAAAAACCATTCTAGCACACATATTGTCCCGTAGAACCAACAACCCAAATAAAGATGACCATTCCGAAGATAGGCACTATTGTTCACAATCCTCGGCATCAAAAAGTATCTCGGAGAGATGATCCAACTGGACCTCAACAATTTCTTTGAACAACTAGAAAGTTTTAACCAAATCTTCCCTCTGTCTCTGAGTAGACAATAACTCAACTTACATCTCACGAACTCTTATTCTTTTTTTTGTCCATATTTATCTTTGAAGAATTCAAAACACTTCCCAATATCATTTAATTCAGATTCAATAGCTTCAATTCTACCTCTAGAATTATCAACAACAATAGGGAACCAGAGACAATACCTGTAGATTTCAGACATCTTCCTAATGAATTCTCTTGTCTCACCAATGTGTTTGGATAACCTTTTTTTTGATGTGACACACCTTATTTCAATCATAGATTGAATTTTTTCCTTTAGATCCTTCCTACAACAACCTTTCTTCAACAACATCTACTAGATCATCCGGTAATGATTCAGAAATAGCAAAAATAGTAATACCCTTTTTGAGTACATAATCAACCAAGGTATATTCAATTCTAGACCTACTAAATGAAGAGTAGGAATTCCACATTTCACCAATCTCTTTCATATCACCCTCATCCAACATGGAATGAAATTAATCTATATCAGGCATAGACTCTTCTTCCTTCTCCTTCTCTTTTGAGATAGTTATGACATATTTTGTGTTAATTTTCCTCCTTTTAGGTTCCAGAGGGGAACTGCTAATGACAACCTCTAGCTCCTTACCAAAGGAGGAACCATCCTTAAATTGATTGATAGGTGTGGCACTAGACACTATCACACTGGAGCATGGATCCATCTACAAGGATGAGAAATAAACTTTACATGCATTTTCTTTTGTGTAAGGGGGAGAATGTTAGACTGAAAATGAGATCAAACATGCTAATCTAAGAATCTAAACTAAGATCAAACATATTAATCTAATATCTAATCCTACACATACAAAATGAAACTAAGCTATTTGAACATACATAAAAAAATCTACGATTATATAATTGAATGTACAAAATAACATAGTGTTACCATCCTCTAGTGGAGTGTATTCACTCTATGTTGGGTTGTTCTTATCACTGTGAAGCCTCCAAATTTTGTGTGCAAAATCTTGATGAGTGATTGATTTGGTTGGTTGATCGAAGAAATGAGGTTGAAGCACTAACGATGGTGGTTATGAATGTCAACAGTACTTCATTATGCAAATGATGTTGATTATCTGATCCTCATTTGTGTGGAAAGGGGTTTTCTATATAGAAAATGAGATTTGAAATGGATGATCAGGATCACGTTGAAGAATATCTAGATCAATAGTCAAACTGTGTTAAGAGGATTTAGACATGAGAAAATTATGCAAAGTTGATTGCATGATTTGGGTGATTGAGAAATAGATTGGCTAGTCAGGGATTAGATTGATCAACTAGGATTTTAGATTGATCAGTTAGGATTTTAGATTGATCAGTCATGACTTAGATGACTTAGTTAGGAATTTTATGGCTTAGTTAGGAATTTTATTGATTAGTTAACAACTTAGATTTCTTAGTTAGCAATTTATATTGACTAGTTAATAAATTAGATTGCTCAATCAACAATCATAATTTTCTCAATCAGAAAGTGGGTGAGGAATATGAATTAATTAATTCTTTTTTGGAGTTGAATGTGCAAATCAAGTTTGACTTGTACAAAAAAAGTTGCATTAGTTTGATTTGATTTTTGATAATTGATTTGAATAGTTTGATTTAATTATTCAAAATTTGGAGGGAAAGTGTAGTAATTAACTTATTATTTAATAATTTAATCCACTTAGGGGAATAAGGTGATTTAGTGACATAATTAAATATTTGGCATTATTTAATCAATCAAGACAAAATAAAGTGAGATTAGGACTCCATTAAAATAATGTGATTTATTTAATTAGTCAAAATGATGAAATGTGAATTAATCAAATAATGTTTTATGAATCAATAGTAGAATTATGATTTTTAGGGCTTTATTAAATTAAAAAAATTATTTAATTTGTCTGAAATGATGAAAATGTGAATTAATTAAATAATGTTGTATTATTCAATTAATAGCAGAATTAGGGTTTTGGATGTCATTTTGATGTGGTGTGATGCAAGACATTGTGAGATGATTCTAAGATGTTACAAGATGATTCTGAGATGTTTTGAGTCATTTCAGGATGGCTTCAAGATGTTATAAGATGATTCTGATATGTTTCGAGTCATTCTGGGATGGTTTTGAGAGGTTACGGGATGTTTCAAATCATTCTAAGATGATTTTGAGATGTTACAAGATGTTTTGAGATGATTCTGAGTCATTCCAAGATGTTATGGGATGTTTTGAGATGATTTTGAGTCATTCTAAGATGATATAGGATGTTTTGAGACAATTTTGAGTCATTCTGAGATGTTATGGGATCTTTCAAGATAATTTTAAGTTATTCTGAGATGTTAAAAGATGTTATGAGATGATTCTAAGTCATTCCAAGATATTATGGGATGTTCTAAGATGATTTCGAGTCATTCTGAGATGTTACGGGATGTTCTAAGATAATTCTGAGTCATTCTGAGATGTTATAGGATGTTCCAAGACAATTCTGAGTCATTCTAAGAAGTTACAAGATGTTTCGAGATGATTTCAAGTCATTTTGAGACATTATGGGGTGTTGTTGGATGATATTCAATGTTATTTGATGTTGTTCAATGTTGGTCGATGTTGTTTGATGTTGTTCAATGTTGTTCAATGTTGTTTGATGTTGTTCAAGGTGTGTGATAGGTGTTAAGTCAATTTTACATGTCTACATTTTGCCCCTCTTTGATACAAAGTACTAGTTGCTTTGTTTCAAAGATTCTATATTTTAAGATAACATTTTTTTTGAAAAAAAATTATGCCCCCGCATTTAGTGGAATGATGGTAGGACTTTGCAGTGCCCCCTTAAGAGGTTGAAAAAAAATTTCAAGCTTTGAGGTCAAGCTCTTGACACTATTGTATTTCAGTTTAAATGTTTTCAGATGAAATAGTATATCAATAGGTTCTTCATTTCTCATTTTGATGCTTTCTATAGATTCTAATTTGAGAGTAGGAAGGTTCCCTAATTGAAATTAGGGTTTCCTAGATGAAATTTAGGGTTTTCTTGAGGTGTAATATAGGAAAATAGTCTTCAAATGTGCTTTGATCCTTTTTCTTATTCTTGTCTCTAGATTTCCCATTTTGTTAGTTCTTGAGGAGAAATGTCAAGATTTGAGAGTGCCCCACATTATTTCAAGCTTGTTTGGGAGTTTGGACGGCCTTTAGGCATCAGTGGTCTAGTATTTACCTTCTCACTTTTCACTTTCATCATGTTTTATTCTTGTTATGCATGTACTAAGTTCAAGTCAATAGTGAAGTTTTTGTGATTCATGTGTAGTTGCATCATTTTTCATGCCTTTTCTTTGTCAAAAAATTTCAATTGACACTCAAAATTTTTTACTTGCCATAAAACTCTACACTTGACTAATAACTACACCCTTGTTTTATGCACTTGACATAAAACTACGCCCTTGACCTAAAAATTTTCCCTTTCTTGGAAACTTTGCCCTTGTTTCTTCACCCTTGACCTAAAACTTTTCCCTTGGCTGAAAATTTTTCCCTTGTTTCTTCACCCTTGACCTAAAACTACATACTTTCCTAAAAAATCCACCCCTGTTTTCTCACCCTTGACCTAAAACTTTGCACTTTCCTAAAAATTACACCCTTGTCTAGTGTTTCCTGAGCATTTTCTCAAGAACTTAGCATTTGACTTCTCCTTCTGCTTTTACTTTTATCATTTGCTCTAAACCTTGGCATGTGGTTGTTTGTCATCCTAAATGTCATTTTTTATTGTGCTCATGTCGTTTTGTGTTGCTTTTCATGTTTAGAGTGAAACCCTAACATCATGGTTTACAATGATTGCAGGTGAGTCTGAGAGCACTTATTCCAAGAGAGAGATGTCCTTGCCACTTGTTAGATCCAATTTCTCATTTCAGTGTGTTGGAGTGGGACTTCCTTGATGCCATGAGATTATGTTACATTTATTACATGCCTCATATTAGGACTCATATAGCTATGATGACTGCACTTATGGAGAGGTGGCATTCTAAGACGTCCTCCTTTCATTTTCCTATAGGGAGGCTACTATTACTCTTGAGGATGTTTGGAGGATCCTTCACCTTCCCATTCATGGTGAGCTCGTTACTTATCATGTTCAATGAGGTTCCCACACTATGAAAGTTTTTTTAGTTGTTGCACACTTCAATGTACACCAGTCAGAGGTAGATCTAACTCATTTTTTTATAATGTAGATCCTATTGTACTTGTTGTATGTGGTTTGACATCGTGATTAGTTGTTCTTGATAGGTGAGGTTGACAATTTTCTATGGGCTGGGTACATGTATATAGAGTATATTAGAGCATGGGACAATATATGCCTAGGGTGCTTGTTTGCTTGCTCATGTTTACTGAGATATGCACAAGGTGGTATATCGGGGTGGGAAGTCCATGTCTGTAGGTGTTTCACTTTTACATATTTGGGAATAGGAACATATTGCAGTTACTCATTCGAATGGGATACAATATCATTCTACAAATGATCCATACTATTATCATTATGGGGACTTTATGCATTATACCTTGCCTAGGGACCTTCCTTATTGTAATTGTGTGTTTGATGAAATGCCCGGTTTTACGTGGAGACCTTAAATTAGTTGCGAGGTTTGGCCAGAGCATGATGATCATCTTGTTTACTACCAATAGACCCGTTGGTTGATCAACCACTCATCTTCTATGATAGAGTGTTATCTACTAGACCGAGTCTATTTCCAGTTTGGAGAGAGATAGGGGAAAGTTCTTGATGTGTATGAGGCTAGGTTTGGTTAGAATATTGGGGACATCCATTTATGGGGTCTCTAGGCAGATATAGATACTCTTGTTGCTGAGTTCAAAGCACTTTCCCTAGTTGGTCGGGGTTGATTGGTTGGTGTGGAAGATCTAGGTACTAATCATGATTATGATGAGTGGTGGGCATGATGCAAGCCTTTGAGGTTCACTAATTCTAGGGGTGATCCTATTGTGGGTAGAGTAGGTATTATAGGTTGTTGTAAAGAGCGAAAATGCATTGAGATTCTCACAGAGCAGTTGGATTGAGCCCGATGTGATGAGGCACAGGGTATTTAGGATGAGTGTATGCTTACCGCACAGGGTTAGGGACAAGTTCTGGGTCCTCCTCCACCAACTAGGGATGTTGATATGTTTCTAGCTCAGATGACTACTGCCAAAGACACAAAGATTGCATGGTGATAGGTTGCAGAGGCTCAGGTAGAAACTTTGAGGGCTGAGTGAGATAGAGAGAATGGTCAACATCATGTTGTAGAGGCTCAAGTATTGTTGCTTATAGTAGAGAGAGATACTCTCTGGGCAGAGCATGATAGTATGTGAGCCAAGCGAGACTAGTTTCTATAGATATCAACCTATTATCATACCTTATATGATGCTACTGTTTCTAGTGCTTCTTGAAATCCACGGTTCAGGGAGATGAGTGTTGTGAGTGATGGTGGTGGTGGTGGTGGTGTGGGTGTAGGTGTAGGTGATTAGTCTATGAGACAACCAGATCATTTTGGTAGTCAATAGGGTTCTATCCTTCCTGTTGGGGTCATACTCTTTTTGGTACTTGATCTTCATGATTTTTCATGGTGCAAAGACATTTTGTAGACATGTGTTATATATATGTATATAATAATTGGTCTAGTCGAGACTTCATACATATGTTATGATTTTGGCATTATCCTATCACACTTGTTTCACTGTGGATGATGTACTATGACATGTTCCCTTTTTGATGATGACATATATGAGATATACCTTCTTCGATTCAGCCTTATTTTATGTTTATGTGATAGCAATATATGATGATGTATGCTTATATGTGCTTTTGTGTTTTTATGATGTGGATGAATGAATCATACTTTGTCTTGTTATGATGTGGTTTATGTTGATATATGATAAATGAATGCCCTATACATGATACATGATGCTTTTATTGGTTTATTATCATCATGATATGTTTTGATGATATTTGTGGATGTAGTATGGATATGGTGCTAATGATTTTTTATGCAGGATGAATGTTAATCAGAAGAAATATTGATGATGGATAGAGATATGATGTTAATTAGAATAAATATGATGATGGATAGAATTATGATGTTAATTAGAAGAAATATTGATGCTGAATTAAATTATGTTTTTAGCTGATGAATTTCTTTTGCTTTTCTTTAGAGACTTTGTGGTTTAAATAATCCTATTTGATGTAGAAAACATATACGATGCACTAGGGTATGAATTACCAAGGTGACTTTGTATCTATTGTGTAGAATTTGACTCTACAAACAAAGAGTATCGTTGCTCATACCAAACATATAGAAACTTTGTTTAAAGTATAGGGTTGGGTTGTGTGAAAAATATTTTGGACCAGTCACACAAAGAGGAATAGAACACCTAAAATATAACTGCTTCATGAATTGTCTTAATACAACTTCCATACACTCAATAAAGCAAGTATTCGCCATGGTAGTATTACAAAAATATTTACAATTTTTTTTTGAAATGACACTCAATTGCTCCCATTCCTTCTCTAAATCCTTATGAACATCCTCAAGAGATCCTAGGAATGAGTCAATAAAATAAATCACAAAAAAAATAAGACTATAAAAAGATAAAACAATGTTGTAGTATCACTTGCCATATCTGTTTAAGGTGGGGCTATTATCCATTGTTGATCATGTCTATCATAGGAATGGATCTGTTAACCCATATCTCAGGATGTTGTTGGGACTTGTCAAAAAGATAGGTAGTTGATACTTTGTCATTATTTCTATCTATTTATAGTTAGATCTTATGCAATTATTTTTCTTGAAAGTTCTAGCTTTTGACGTTTGTTTTTTTTGTCAAAGGGTGTTTGTGACAGTTTATTTATTATGGCTGAAATGTTTATTGATGATTTTGATGATTTTGATGTGTATTTTTTTTATTTTGTAAGTTTGATGAAGCTGTTTTTGTTGTTTTTAGGGGACTAACCTAGGGCCTCGGGGGCTCATCAAAGATAAGCCTTGCCTATGTTTTACATGCAAAGGCTCGTAGTTCACTTGGCTTGAGTCTTTTTGACCTTATCTATTTTGTGAATGTTTTTGGATTTTGTATGTTGTATATGACTTTTTTGGATTTTGGATTTTTTGACTAAGTTGAAATAAAGCATGTTGGAAATGTAAGGGGACTAACCTAAGGTACTGGGGGCTTTAAAAAAAAATTTCTATATTGTACAAATAGAGACCACGTAGTTCAACTGTTTGACTCAAAAGCATAAACTATTTTTTTGGATAAACAACATTGATAATCTAGATTCATATTATGTTTCTATGTCTAGTGGATATGTTGCAGGAAATCTACTTGAACTAGTTGTGAGGTTCAAAAAAATGTTGATATCTTAGACTGTTTGAGTGAAGGAATAACCAAATGATGTTTTTTTTTTTTATGTTTTTCACATGTTTTTGATTTTTGTTGTTTTATAGTGTTTTTGACTTTTTGTTATTTTTTGACCATGATTGGATGTTACAAGATCTAATCCATGACTAGCTTTAGGAAGTTTTGCCCAATAAAATGAATTTCCCTAATCAGTGACAAGCCATGGTTGGATACCTATTTTATTAAATGGATGGGTGGATGTCGTGAAAAAGTATTGATAGATAATGATGCAAGTTTCATTCACATAGCACCTATTTGCTAGGTTTTCACTATGGTACTAGTTTTAGGAGCACCACAAAGTGGTTTTCACCCAAAGAACATTTAATTTCTCTTTATTGTTTTTCTTTCTTTTTAAAAAAAAATTATTATCCTTTTTTTCTATTTTTTTGGATTTTTACTCTTTTGCCTAGGGTATTCTGATGCACTTTATGTGTAAAAATTATTCAGGTGGCTGCTATTCAATGGTTTGGCTAGAGGTTCTCCTTCAAGAGTAGGCAATTGATATACCCCAAAGCCATAGCTTTCTATGGTGATGAATGGGCCTAACCAGTTGGGTTCAAATTTTCCTTTTCCATCCTTGTTCAATTGTACCTTTTGATTCTCCTTGAGGACTAAGTCACCAACTTGAAAGTTCCTGTAGCCAATTTTGATAAACCTATAGATGGTTTAATGTGCTCAAATTCCTTTCATCTAGGAGCTCTAATTCATTCAGTCTGGATACCCTCTATTCTTCATTGTTGACCATGCCTTTTAGTGAAACTCGCAATGAGAGTATTTTCACCTTGATAGGTAGTACAACCTTTGATTCATAGATGAAGGAAAATGGTGTGGCACTAGTGGGTGTGTGAATGTTGTGTTGGTTGTTATTTTAGTGTAACCAGGTTTATCTTCTATTCTACCTATAGAATTGCCAATTCTAATCAAAGGTAGCTCGAAGGACCTGGACCAACTGACGAGGATTTTAATAATAAACCTCCTCCACTTCAGGCTCTACAAAACCTAGGAGGGTGGTCCCCTTAATGTGTTTATAATCTCTACACAAAACTTATAAAAAATCATTAACAATTAACAAATAATCCCATTTAATAGCTTAATAGAATAGGATGATATTGAATTGAATTGGCTTTTCGTCAATAGTATCAACTACTTGGAGCATGAGATGATTACAAAATACTTCACAACTTAAGATATTCATTTGATTTGAAATTTTGTAGCAAGATCTAAGAAACACAGAACCTTACAAACAAATATGATTTAGACTAGTGCGATATACCATTGGGGAGTCAGACTCACAATTATTTAAAATTCCATAACAAGTTCAAACACATAGCATACATGATCTCTAACAATATTTCCTTACAAAATCATCAATTTATATCCTAACCCAATAATTCTTACCAAATCCCTTTATAAACATATCCACCTATAACTCCATTCAAGAATTTTAATTAATTCTTTTAATTAAAGCCAAAATGAAAATCATACACACCATAACAGTGAGATGAATGCAATAACCCTTGATTATATTATTCAAGGTTATGATATGCTTATAAAAAGGAGAGACATGAGATCAAATTGAATAATTATAACTCAAATGATAGTACTGTCATGAAACATCAAACCTTCATAAATTCAAAACCCTACTATAGAATGACACAAAACCTAAATTGCAGTTACACTGAATCAACAGGCTTTACAACTTGCTTTGCAACTATGCCTTGACTCGACCTCAAAGATATCTAACTTGCTAACCCATATTTCTGACCTTGAAATCCTTCTTATAGAGAATGAAGGAGAAAACAAGCATCAGGCCAAAAAATACACATGTCACTAGTCAATTGGACTGCTCTGTGACACTTCACAAAAATGATTACAACCTTTGAGTCCTCAGAGCATCTTCTTGTTAATTCCAATCATTAGATAATAGCCACTGCATTAACCAGACCTCAAAACCTGTGCCAAAAAACCACCATGGAGACAAAACCACAATCAGTTATAACCATAACCACTGAGTTGTTAGTTGTAGGTAGTAGGCACTATCTTACTCCTCTTCGGTTAAGTATTTGTCCACCCATCTCTGATACTCTTCATATGTTGGCCAATCAAAATTCACTACCTCATTCACCTTAGTATTGTAAGGTGTGTATTTGAGTGCAACCTGATTGGCCTCTCTTTCAAAAGACTCTAAAAATGTGCCGGTGTTAATTATCTTATCCATACTACTCACCAAAAAATCATAGTCTAAATCATCACAAATCAGTTTGATTTGTGCATTGATAACTTCATCTGCCCTTTCCTGCCACTGTTGCAGTGATTTAATGTTTCCTTTGCATCAATTATATCTAGAAAAAATGTATCACTCCAATCATCAAAACTCTTTACCAATTCCCTAATTCTCCTACTCAAATCATTAAGTAGGGATTGGAAACCCTTCAATGATTTCACAAAAAAATGAGTAGGCCTCAATGATTAAGGCCTATAATCTGCATCAAACCTAGAGGCCTTATACATAATATCTAGATCATTGGCCCTAGGGATCCACTTCTTAGCCAAAGGAAAAACTATTTCCCAATCCCTATTAATATTTCTTATTTCATCCAAGAGTAAAGAATATAAAGAATGTATTGATGGTAATCTACCATCAACTTTCTCATTTAAGTGCCTCAAAGTTGTGTCAACCACCTCATTCTGTCTGGAAACTACTCCATCCTCACTTACTTTTAAAGCAACCTATAACTCTGCAATCTTATTTAACATCTATTTCTTAGTGGGATCTATAGAGTATTCAACCTCTTCCTCAACTAGCCCTAATGTAGGACTAAGAGTAGGTGTCTAGATGGGGGATTTTGGAGTAGAAATAATTGAAGAAGTAGGGGGGATTGATCTTGAAATAGAAGATAATGCCTTGATACTAGGAGCACTAGAGGATTCTCCCACCTGCCCATATTTCAACCTATCTACTTCAGATTGCAGCTCAACATTCCTTTGTTGCATCCTACTATATTCTCCAATTATGATGTTGTACTTCTCCATCAAGCTCTTATTTTCAGCCTCTTCCCTTTCAGCTATCTTTTGGGCCAATTTGGCCACATTTATAGTTAGGCTTGTAGCTTCTATAGTTGAAGTTTCAAAATCTCTTTTGATTATTAACCCTCCCCTTAGGTTTGAGCTAATATCAGTTACATTTGGATTTCTGCCCTGGGGTTCCAATGCCCATAGTGCCAGAGTTTCATACTCCTCACTGAAGGCAGAGTTCTGCAAAGCTGCCTTAACCTCTTCCTCACTACTTTGTATAGGATGCTTGGATTGTAAGATAGCATTTAATGCTACTGCATCGACTATGTCCCATTCAGGAAAAATTAGGATACTAGCCTGAGTCACAAGTGTCCTTCCCTCCTTAGGAGTGATGTTTTTGAATTCTTCCATTAATTCAGCTTTCACCTCATCATCATTCTCTTGCTCAGACTTGTCAGGTCTTGATTCTCTCCTTCTCTTGCATTTGTCCTGGTATTCTTCTAGCTTCATTCTCCACACTAGTTGCAAGAATACAGGAGTCTTTACAAATGCATTATTATCCAAGAATGCCTTGCAGGCCTCCATTTTGGCATCTTGGCCCCTTTACATCCATATCAGATAACACCAACTGTGTTGATCTAGGATGGGAAGGGATACCAACCTGTGTGTCTTGATTAGTTACAATTATCTCATCCATTAGAGTCTCTTGTGTTTCCTCAACTCTCTGCCTCTTAGGGATTGGCTCTGATGGTAGCACTACTAGATCACTTCTCAATGGTGAATCTAGATCAACAATCCTTATCCCTCCAGATGCTTTGATCTTTGGACCTGGCTATGATTTTTTCTTCATTATTTGTTTTCATTTCTTATCCACCTCCTCCTCATCACTACTGTCATTCCTCATTGTCTTGTATAGAGGCTGATCAACTGAGGGCTGATAAGTTGTCCTTATTTCTTCAGGCCTTGATTCTGGTCTTTGAATTCCAAAATCAAACTCCAAATTGACCTTCTTGGTCATCAATGTGCCCATGATCTCTTTGAAGTTATCCAACAAGAAATCAATTCTCTTGTGGAATGGAGTGAACTTCATCAATGGATCATATTTTGGATCCATTTTATGCACCATGGCCAGTAACTTCTCATATGAAATGCAGTTTTCTTTATTCAATTCTTGCCTATTCAAATCAAATTCATTTCTGATTAGGTCTTCAGGAAAGTTGAATTCATGTGTAAACCTACCACCTTTAATTTATTCCTTGAATAAGGAAAAGAATCCCTCAGGGTCATGTTTCCTCCTAGGGCCACTCCTCAAATGGATATCATCAAAAAACCTTCCAAAGTGGACCCATCCTCCCTTGGAAAAGACAAAATCAGAAACAACAGTGTAGTCAGGGAACAAATTTCCTTTTCCTCTCCCTATCAGGTTGTCCTCGTGAATACAACCTAATTGCCACATGACCTCGACAAACCCCATTCTTGATGGTACATTAAACATGAGAATATGTCGGGCTTCTAGGAAACCATATACCCTTAGGATAGTGCTTACGAGGTATAAGATGATGTCACCCCAATTGTGGAAGACCTTCAAATCAGGCTTCCTCACCTTTGGTCAAAGGAAGTCATGTAAGTCTTCAAGAACTCTAGGCACATTTACCACCAACTGAGCCCTAAGTCGGGAGGCAAAGCAATTATCAAATTGCACAAAACTGGCACCTCCCATGTTGTATGATAATTTTGCACTCCAGACCTACACTGGTAATCTTTCTCCATTCATTTCTTTTCTCAACTCCATCTTCTTTGAGAAGAAATCGACATTCTTGTACAAGAACATATGCATTAATGGGGAGTAATAGAAGAAAGGAGTGCCAACATCCCACACATGCAACTTCAACAAACCCTCATGCATCCTTTCTGCTAGAAATGATGCAAAGTCATACACCATAGAGAAATTGGGATGTTGAATTTGGGCCCCCATGAACATGTATGCAATTTAAATCATGGTATTAGGGTTGAACCCCAAAATTTGGCATAGTGAATAAAATGTTGCCAAGAAGTGATTGGAAAAATAGCTCAGACTAAATGGCTCCTAGTCACTTGGGCTGATATGAATCATTGAACTGCCTGCCCTAACTAGATGAGGAGGAAGCAAGTTCAATCTCAAGAGAGGTTTTGACCTTGCATATTCCTGCTTCATCTCCTCAAGATCAATTAGAACCAAAAATGAGCTAGAATCACTCAAATCAAACACCTAACGAATATCATCCACGCTTATACTTAGTAGAATCCCACCATAATTATCTCTTATTACCCTTGTAACAGGGTCATACCGTGCTGCCACTTCTCTAAGTAGGTCAATATCAAGAAACACATTTGGCACTTCTAGTTTCCCCATGTCGTATCTCCAACCATTAGAGAAGGGGTGAGGTAAGTTTTTCTATCCATTCCATAGCCTAAACATTTCCAGACTAGTCATAGGAACCCTAGCATCTGCAGTATTATAATTCTTGCACACTAGTCCTTCACCTAGGGTTCTTCCACTCATCAAAATTAAACCCCTCTTCCTGTCATTTGATGATAATGGGAGTTGATCCAAAAATTTGTCATATAAATTCCTCTAAAAATAATCAATATGGCCGGAATGTTGCTTTGGTGGTGCCATCTCAAACAACTAGGGATTCTTTAAAATTCAAATCCTTAAACAAACTAGAGCTACCCAAAAACGAAATTACAACAAAACCTTACAATTTCCCACAATTCAAACGGACCAGTAACCCTAAATGATAATCAACAAACCCCTTGACCAGTACACTACAACCCTTCACAAAAATTACAATCAAATTAAACCAAGCAGCAAAAAAAATAACTCATGAGATTTCGCGCCTTGTAGAGAACCAAACTTTCGCTGTGATTGCTCGAAAAACTTTATCTCTAGCTCTAAACTGCTTCGAAAATTATTGAATGCCCCTGTGGTGAAAATAGAATGAAAGAAGATACTTTATGTCAATTGAATTGAGCTAGTAAATGTCTCATCCACCATTAAATCTCATTTGCATGTCATGCCAATTGATCCAATCGCATTTGATTTGAATTTAAATTCCTACCGTCGATCTTTTGTTTTTGTCAGATCATGAAACATCCACCTTAAAAAATACTGATGTAATCTCCATGTCTGCATCGAGGGCCCACCACAATATGTAGTACCAAAGGAGTACATGTGATGCCTACCCATGATATCACAATCATGAAATATCCTGCATCTTTGGATCACGCAATAGCGGGTAACTGTTGATTCCCACCATCGGCAATCATGTTCACTTACAACCATCATTAGCACTGAACATAACCATCAAGCAAATTTTCATCAATATTATAACACCACCGTCAATCTTGAGCATGTGAATCTCACAACTATTTTAGTAACCCACTACATAATGTATTAAAACTTGACACAAAATTAAAGCACTTTATTAATATTTTTCGGCATCGACAGTTGAGACACGTGGCGTTCACCCGTGATTTTGCAATCAATTGAAACCTAGCGGTGAGGCCATCATGAGATCATGGGGAATGGTCAAGATCAACCGTAATATGATCGATGGTCACTAAAAAACATTCCCTACAAAATAAAACAATTATTAAAATGGGAAAGGGGACATCGCCTAGGCCAACGACAAACGATGGCTCAAAGTTGTTCTTAAAACACAGGGCATGGACCAACCTAGACTTAGGAAATAATAAAGTTAGGAAAAATATTTAAAATTATTTATTAAAAGGGGGGCCAACCTAGATGAGTCAATGGGACATAATTCATTTTAAAACCTCCCTCAAAAATGTAATGGAGAAATAGATCCAACCCAAGGTTTTAGATAGAACATTAGGATTCTTTTGAATAGCATGACAAACCAGTAATGTGGCAAAATAATAAATGGAACTCAAAGAAAAAAATTTGAGGCTCCATCATGCTGGTTCAATAAGCCCATAAGTTTGTGTTTAGCTACAAATACCAATCACGACCGACATAATTGATAGTCTTTTTCAGTATTTTTAGGATTGTTTTATTGGATTCCTCAGCCTAACTATTTCCTTGAGGATAGTAAGGCATTGAAATTATATGTTGGATAGAGAACTTGGAACAAAGTTCCCAAACATCCCAATTATTGAATGGGGTACCATTATCTATTATAATTGTTTGCAATATTCCATACCTACAAATGAGATAATTCAAAATAAATTTTGATATCTATTTTCCAGTGATATAGGTTAATGGAATTGTCTCTATCCATTTAGTGAAGTACTATGTTGTTGTGACAATAAATTTATGCCCATTGGATGAAGCAGGTGATATATTACCTACCAAGTCTAAACCCCATTATGAAAAAGTCCAGGGTGTCGTGATGGGTCTCAACCCTTGTTCTAGTGCATGAACTAGATCACTATGTTGCTGACATTTCCAACACCTTCTAGAATGTTGAATGCAATCTTGCTCCATGGAGGGCCAATAGTATCCCACCCTGAGTAAATGTTGGACTAGGTTAGGTCCGCTAGAGTGGGATCTACAAATACCTTTGTGGACCTCTTGTAAGGCCATTTGTACTTCTTTTGTGTTAAGGAACTAGGGTAACATACCATCTAGACTACAATGGTATAGGGTTTCTCCTAGGATCATAAAATGGGAGGTTCTACGGGTGATTTTTTTCTTCTAAGTAGTCATTAGGTCAAGTGGTATGATACCATTCTGGATATAGTCAAAAGTATCTTGGTACCATGGGGAGTTAGGACCAAAAGTAACATATACTATTTTTTATTTTGGGATGTCGAATATAGGCACAAGTAGTTGTTCCATGAGGAATGCATACTTAGGCACATTCTGAGGAATATCAAGCAGTGAGCCTATCATTTCCATTACATCAACAACTTTGTTATTGACCTAAGGAACTTTCTCAAAGGTTATTTTGATGAAGTACTCCTTGAAATTTTCCACCATTCTTTTATATGGTAGAAATTTGTCATCTTTTATTTGGTATTCGTTGTTCACCTATCTGATTACTAGCTCAGAGTCTCCAAAGACATGTAGCTCTTTTATTCTCCATTCAATAGCCATTTTGAGCCCTATGATAAGAGCTTCATATTATGAGATGTTGTTTGTGCATGGGAATGCAATCCTATAGGCCTTGGGTATACTATCACCCTATGGTGTGAGAAATAAAATACTTGATCCAGAACCATGTTGAGTATGGGACCCATCAAAGTATAGAGTTCATTGGCCTGTCTATTCTATCATTAAGATACTCTCATCTAGAAAACCCACTGTGAGAGGTTTATGATCATCTATGGGTGCTTCGACCAGTTGGTCTGCTATAAATTGTCCCTCGATAGATCTCTTGTCCACATACTCTATATCAAACTCACTTAGGATCATCACCCATTTGGCTATTTGACCTACTAGGGCTGCCTTTGCTAGTAAATATTTGAATGGGTCCACCTTTGAAATTAACTTTACCTTTCTATTTAAGATGTAATGTCTCATCTTTTTTGTTGAACACATGACTAAGAGACATGCTCTTTCAATGGGTGAATATTTCATTTCATAGCCCACCAATGTTCTTCTGATATAGTAGATTGCCCTTTATTTATTGTTATCATTTAGCTATGCCAAGAGAGCTCCCAATGTTGCTTGTGTGGTAGACACATAAAGTATCATCTACTTTTCTTGAATACATGGCATGAGTACTTGTTGAAATTCTTGGTTGCATCTCCCATCCCACTTGAAGGTTATTTCTTTGTGTAGGATATGAATGAAAGGGTGGCACTTGTCTGCCAATTGTGTGATAAATCACCTGATGGATTATAGCTTCCCTTGTAGGCTCCTTAACTATTTCAATGTATTTGGCAGAGGCATCTCTATTATAGATTTTACCTTTGTAGGATCCATTTATATCCCTCTTCTTGACACTATGTACCCCAAAATATTTCTAGATGTTACTTTGAACACACATTTCTTAGGGTTGAGTCTCAAATTGTACTGTTCCAATCGATCAAACACCTTTTATTTTCAAGTGATCTCCCCTTTTGATTGACTTTGCTAAAATTTCATCCACATATTCATCCATGATTATGTGTAACATGTCATTGAATATGGTTGTCATGGCTCTTTGATAGGTTTCTCCTACATTCTTTAGACCAAAAGGCATTACATTCCAATAGAAAGTCCCCCCAGCATAATTGAATGCTATTTTGTGTTGGTCATATTGAGAGATCTTTATCTAGTTGTATCTGAAGAAACCATCCATTAAGGATAGAATCTTATGCCCTGTTGTTAGATCTACAATCATTCCAATGATTGGCAACAAAAATTCATCCTTTGGAAAAGCCTTGTTTAGGTCTCTTAAGTCTATGTATATTCTTATGCCCCCAATGGGTTTGAACACTAGTACTAGATTTGATATCCATTATGGATAGTCAATGGGTCTAATGAATCCCACATCTAGTAGTTTATTTAGTTCTACCTTTACCAGTAATGGTATCTGAGGATGTATTTTTTTTGAGTTTTTGCTTGATAGGCTTTTCTCCAAGGACGAAAACTAGATGATGTACTACTAATGTTGGATCTACTCCAAACATGTTAGCATAGGTCCAAGAAAAGTTTACATTTCTCTCATTGATGAACGTTGTGAAATTTTCCTTCTCATCAGGATCAAGTGATTTTGCATGGTATGTTATATTTGGGTCCTTTGATGTGCCAACATTTATGGAATTTGTTTCTTCTACAAGGAGTGTTGATCTTTCTTGATATTTTGATATGGGGAGATTGAATCCTCCATCCTTAGGTGCCTCTAGGAGGTTTTCACCTTCGGATGCATCCTTTACTTTTCTCTTTTCTGGGCCCAATAAAGCCATAGTGTGGTTTTCCCTAGGGGATTGTATTTATATATTTTTCTTTCATTTTTATGACTGGAAGATTCAATCTCTCCACCAAAGTATTCCTCTTGTTCAAACTCCATGATGAATCCTACTTTGTGATCTCCAACTGGTATGTTTTTTCAAAGTCCCATGAACTCTTCTATTCCCTCATCATTCTAGAAATGATCCAAAATAGGTTGATGTTGTTATTGATCCCAATCTATGAGTTGTGGGTAATAGAGTGGGAGGCTATCATCTTGTTCTACAAAGCTTATGGAAGTATGTGAAAGGGTCAGCATGGATCTGGTTTCTTTTTCCCACTGAGTATCTAGGTCATCATTACTAGAAGTGGGGGAATCATATCTGGTGATGAAGGAAGGAGAATCCAATTCATATTCATTAGATTTTGTTTCATAATGATAATAGATGTTGGGAATGGTTTCCATGTATTGGAGAGGGAACCTATCAATTCTAAAGTTGTCGAATAATTCTTTGATAGGTAACTCATTATCCATGATATGATAGATATCTAGTGCCTTAATGCTAGTAGAAGTTTCTCGTTTCTTCCAAGAGGTTCATCTAGTTTTTGGAATGACCATGTCTTTTGGTTTATAACCTATCCCCATATTTTTCTTCCTTTGTTCCACTATGATAGGCTCTGATCAGCCTTTTTTACATAGCCTAGGGCCACCTGTTTCATTGTATCCCATTTGTTTAACTAATTGATAACCTCTAGTGTTAGGATCAATTAAAATGGGTTGTGGCTTTTTTGGTTCTTTTTGGTCCTCCTTGTAGATCATAGATGAGAAGTTCTACTCAAATATTTATTCATCTTTCATGTCCCCCCATCTAGTAAATATCATGGGTTTGGCTATCATTTGCACTATCTTGATCTCTTTTGGACCTCAATATACTCTAGGTGTTGGTGGAAGCATGTCAATGCAAAATTCTTGGTTAAAATGGTAGTTCCCATTACCCTTGTCAATTACTTGAATCTTGGCTTCCATTTTCAGTTGCCTACTTTATGTGTTCTTGGTAGAGGTTCATGGAAGCATGGAAGGGTCGACATAAGAAAAGGAATGGAAGGATATATCATTGCTAGGAACTCATTGGATTTTATTGTAATTCTCCTCTAACTTTGCACAAAAATAGAAAGGCTTAGGATCGACATATAGTGTTGCTTCCTTTTCTTCATGGGGAAACTTTAGGCATTGATGAAAAGTGGAAGGGACTACTTGTAATGCATGTATCCAAGGGGTTCTCGGGAGTAGGTTATATGGCAACTCAAGATCTATTACTTGACAAGTATTTTATGTGATGGTTGGTTCTATTTGCACCAGTAACCTGACTGTTCCTTCAATATTTATTTCCAAGTCATCATAGGCCCTTATGGTGATACTCTTTCTTATTCCAATCACTTCTTCAGAATACCCTAGCTATTTGATGAATTTCAAGGTATAAATGTTTAAAATTGCACCATTATCTATCAATACTCATTTGACCATGGTCTTGTGAACACCAACCTCTAAGTATAGAGATTGACTATGCAATGTTCTTTGTGGTAGATCTTTCTCTAAAAATACTAAATGATTACTTGTTATGATTTTTCCAACCATGGAATGGAACTGACTAGGATCGAGGTCATTAGGGACTAAAGTTTCCAATGCTTTTTCCAATATTTCCCTATGTGCAGGTGATAGTTTTAACAACTCTCGGATTGAGATTAGGGCAGGTTTCTTCTTCAACTATTCCACAATGTTCTAGTCACTTGGTGACTTGATTGTGGGTTTGGGATATTCTTCTTGTATTGTAACTCTTCCTCGATGGGTAGTTATATTGCAGTTGTTGTCTCCTCCTCATATTATTACTATGATTTTCCTATTATCATCAACTTTTGAGAGGGTTCCTAAAGATGTGTCACCATATGTGCAATTAGCATTGTGGTACTCTTGTCCCTTTCCTTTATTATTCCTTTTAGCATGGTTTGGGATTGGGTTTGAATATATCTGAAGATCTTTGTTTCTAGGTTGATTTTCAATGTCTACTTCCCCTTTGTCTATCAAGTCCTAGATGATGTGTTTGAGGCACATACAATTCTTGGTCATATGTCCTTTGATCATATGGAATTCACATAAGTATTTCTCATTGTACCATGGTGTCTTAAAGTTAGGTTCCTCATAATTTGGGTGATCATTAATTTTGATGAGGTTCTGTTGTATTAGTTTACACATGACGGTTTCAAGTGACTCACCTAATATAGTGAATTATCTCCTAGGTTGATCATATTGCCTCTATTGCCCTCCCTGATTTGTCTATTGGTTAACAACTTGATTGTTCTTGGGATAGGTAATTTTGTTTCTTTGTGTGTTGTTGGGACCATGGCTTGTTTGTGCCACCTATGGTTTGTCTTGAGGTGTGTTCTGTGTATTTCATACTACTCTAGCATCTACCACTCCATTTGTGATGTTCTCCTTTTTGGCCTAGAATTTAGGTTTCTCGTTTGAGCTAGAGGGACTATATTTTGAGCTAGAGGGACTGTCTTTTGAGCTATTTGTTCTTAAGGTTCCTCTTGCTATGAGGTATCTCTCAATATGTAACCCCTTTTTTCTTGTTTCCTCAAAGTCTATTGGACATAGCATAGTGAGCTGGGAGTTTATTTTAGGTAGTACATTCATGATGAAAATATCCACCAACTCCTTGTTTGGAATGGGCCATTTGTAATAACTCGCTTTGTGTTTCCATCTCTATAGGTAGGAGGTAAAGGACTCTCCTTGTTTTTGTTTGATTGTGGACATACTTTTGATGGTGACATCTTGTTTTATGTTAAATTAGAAGTGGCTTATAAATTTTTTAGATAGCTCATCAAAAGTCTTAATTCATCGTTGTAGATAGGTGAACCACTCCATATCATGACCTGTAAGGTTGCATGGAAAAATCCTCATGCAATAGACATAATTTTTTTGTACCTCTATACATGATATTGAGAAGTCATGTACATGCTCCACTAGATCTCCTACTCCTTTATACATTTTATCAAACCTGGGTATTTCAAAGTTTATTGGAAAGGGAAATTCATGATAGAACAATCGAATGAGAATGGGAAAATTTCCTAGAGATTTTAGGTTTTATTTTGTTTTCCCACCTACATGTCTACTATTTGTGGGTGAAAACATCTAGTTTTAGTTCCATCTCCATTTTTGGTACATGTGTTTGTAAACCGTGCGTGTAATAACCTTGTGGCCCTACCAAGTTTTGGACATAGATCGGGTATTGTGAACCTTGAGCCATATGGGATGTAAGGAGGGTCAATTCCTTGTTGTGTTTAAGGAGGGTTAGCTCCTTAATGTTGGGGGGGTAGATATTGAAGGCTTCCTTGATGGTGCGTTGATAGGTGACCTTGTTGATGGGACGACTGAAGAAGGGTACTTTGTGGCATATCTTTCTAGGCAGGACTAAACTGAAGGTTACCCTGGTGATGCATTGGTGGGATACCTTGTTGATAGGATGACCGAATAAGGGTGCTCTATAGTACACCTTACTAGGCAAGAATAAATTGAAGGTTACCCTAGTGATGCATTTGTGGGATACCTTGTTGATGGAACAACTAAAGAAGGGAACTCTATGGCACACCTTACTTGGTAGGACTAAACTAAAGGTTAACATGATGATACATTTGTGGGATACCTTGTTGATGTGATGACTAAGGAAGGGCACTCTGTGGCATGCCTTGTTGGGTAGGAATAAACTAAAGTTTACCCTGGTGATGCATTGGTGGGATACCTTGTTGATGGGATGACTGAATAAGGGTTCTCTATGGCACACCTTGTTGGGTGGGAAAAAATTGAAGGTTATCTTGATGATGAATTTGTGGGATACCTTGTTGATGGGACAACTGGATAAGAATGATATGTACCTAACCTTGTTGGGTAGGACTAAAATTAAGGTTACCTTGATGATGTGTTGGTGGGATACCTTGTTGATGGGATGAATACATAAGGGTGCTCTCTGGCACACCTTGTTGCATAGGACTAAATTGAAGGTTACCATGGTGATGCATTGGTGGGATACCTTGTTGATAGTATTGTTGGTTTGGAAGGGGACCTTGTGGTCCACCCTATTTATGGTACTGATTTTTCGGAGGGGGACCCTATGTTCCACCTTGTTGATGGTATTGATTATTTGGAGGTGGGGATTTTGTTCCATCCTATTAATGGTACTAATTTTTCAGAGGGGGACCCTATGTTCCACCCTATTGATGGTTCTGGGAAGGGTTGATAGTTGAAGTTTTTTGAGGGATATATTTCCTAGGAGGTGGATTGTTTTTTTGAGGTTCATACATGAAATGGACCTCTTTGATACATTTGTGCCATTGTTGCTTGTTCAATCTGAGTTGGTTTTTTGAACAAGGGGTTCTCTTTGGGTTGATCACTATTTTGTGAGAACACGGGTGGCATGTTTGACATCTCTAGAGGTTGGGTTATTTGTATCACAACTAATTTATCCCCTAAGGGAATAAGATTAGGGTCTTTGAGAGCGTCTACATTGAAGTCCATGGATAATTTAGCATTGCTTTGTGCTAACTTGAAGAAACAAGAGTTTAGGTCTTTTCTTAACAACCTGTCCATTAGTTTGAGGACCTCAGGGTTGTTAGAATGTTCAAAAAATTCCTCCTCATTTATCACTTCCTCACTATATACCTCATCTATAACCACTATGTTTGGATCCTAGTTTCTTTGTTCTATCACCTCCTTCTATTTTTGGTTCATTTCTTCCTCACTGAAGGTGTCTCTGTACACTAGTCTCTTCTGGGGAGTTTCAAGATTAGTTGGCCTATAACCCCATGGGATAATCTCATTGTTCATGGCATTTGTTGGTGGGATACTAGTGGTTTTCTTTCTTTCTTCCATTTTCTTCATATGTTGTGATCTTGTGGTTGTCATAAACAACTTGGGTCCCCTGTGGGAGACTGGTGTACTCTCTAGTATGACTCAAATCCTAAAGACCTAATGTTTTCCTACGAATTATGTGAGATAATAGAATTGTTGGGATAGAACAAGATTCTGACAGTAGTAGAAGGAATAAAATTTTGAATTGTTCCTTGAAGCACGTTTGTAAAAGTTGTATACTAGCCTAGTTCTAATTTTGTGAAGTTCCCAAAGTTGTTTCTTGAGAGATTTTAGACTAAGATGGATAAGTCTGAAATGATGACATGTGGACTTTACCTCAGGGATCTTTACCTTGCATGAGATCATGAAGAAGATATTTATTACCACACGGGTGGTGGTAATACGAGTCTTCTTGTTGCTATGTCATCTTTCCCTTCCTCTTCATCTAGGACAATTGATGTGGTGAGAAACTAGTGAGGTGTTCCATTCTTCTGAAAAATGAAGATTCTCAAGCTACTTATGATGTTAGTTTGCTCACCTTCTATGTATGTGAGACTAGTTTGAAGGATCGGTGCTACAAGGTCCGGTTGCTGAACTAGGGTAGTTGGTCACTATATGGTCATAAAGTTTGATGTTGTTGTGGGATGGTTTTTGTGAATATCAATACCCTAGGGTTTGAGTGCTCTTTTGGAGTGATACTACTTTTTGGAAATCAAAATATTGAAGAACTAGGGTCGATATTCTACTTCCTTGTCTAGAGGATATGTTGTGGGAAAGCTTACTTGTACTATCTATGAGTCCCAAGTAAATATTGATATCATAGATGTCTGAGTGTAGGAATGAACCAAATGGTTTGTTTGATTTTGATTTTAAATAGGTAGGATGGAAATAAAGGATGTGGAACTATGTGACCTTCTATCTTTCCAATTGTTTTGGTTCAAACAATGATCCTATAAACAACTCTCTCTCAACTTTTCTCTATTTTTGAAGTATGGCAAGTGATAAAAAAACACTTGGAATGTCTCAACAAGCATCGACTTATGTGACCTGCATGTCTATAACTCAAGTTGTGAAATCACAATACCCAAGCCATAGTTCCCAAATGTTTACTTTGATTAATGTAACCTAAAATAAAAGCCAAAATATCCATAAACCTTTAAGGAAAGATCCTTTCAAGGAGTGAAAACATAAGGATTCTTTCAAAAGTATGCACCAAATCAAAGGGTTTGTGATTTAACCATCTCATTCAGTGTTTGTTTAAATGTATTCTTTTTCTTTAAATCAATCACATAATTTGTTGTCAAATTGTTTTGAATGTATTGGTGAGTTTAACATAAATAAGTAATTACAACTCTAGGGGATAGAAACCATTCTCTTAGGTAGGCTTGCCTCATTCTCTGAAGAGATAATTTTACATGCACCTTATGGTGTGGGCCTATATTCATACATGGAAAGTAACTTCTTAGAAGTGAATTTTTATGCACCACTTTTAGAGAATGTTTTTGGATAATAGGGTGGCCTTTAAACAATTTGGCACTCACCCACTAGCCACTTAAGGCTCTTTAATTGTTCCTGTTCCACTCAAGGTGTGGGATTAGGTGCAGTCTATTATCAACATGGCTTGAAGCTACTTTCTTAAAATTTCACAACCTTTGATATAGCCTGCTAGTAAACATGCTTTGAGACCTTGCAATGAGTTCTCCAGTGTGGTATGTATCTCAAGGAAAGCCCCCTCTTTAAGGTAAACTTTAAAATAAAGTGCAAAGCTCAAAAATGTTCTTTTGCTCACCCAAGATTGCCAAAAGGTTTGAGGGGAGAAGATAAAACACTTTAGCTTGCCAATCACTAAATGCACGATGAACAATCCATAGCAAATTGATTCTTTTTAAACACCTCGAGTGGTGTTATCCCCAAAAACATGTGAATAACATAAAAAAATTGTTCTTTTTATTTCCACCAATAGGAAGTATTCAAGATATCAGTCAAAAATAGAAATGGTGCAATACAAAAGAAATAACATGTTTATTTTAAGCCCCAAACTTGAGTGTTTCTAAGAAAATAGTCCTAGTCTTACTTGGTCAACAAATGTAAATCGAGCATGCATTGACAAAATGGAAATTGTTTGTGATCTTTTTATGCACCAAAATTAAAGTTCCTAATTATAAAAACATGAAATGTGTTCATTTTTAGATCCCAAAATTGATTTTTTTTTTTTGTTCTTTTTATGAGCACCAAAATGAGAGTTCCTAAGTTAAGAAAACATGAAATTGGTTCAATTTTAATAACACTAAAATCAAATGTTATTTTTTGTTTTTTCTTTTTAAAACACCAAAATCAGAGTTCCTAAATTAAGAAAGCATGAACTTGGTTCAATTTTAATAACACCAAAAAGAAAAGCGAGTTTGAGTTGTTCTTTTTAAAGAACCAAAATCATGAGTTCCTAAGTTAATAAAAACATATTTGTGGATCTAAAAATCTTGGACTGATTGTCTTCCCTACAAACAAACAAGTTAATGTCACTTGAATATTGCATCAAATATGTTAATACATGTTTACACATTCAAAAACAAGAAAACATTAGTGGAAAATTTCATTACAATAGTGTAGGATATGTGCACTTGTCTGTTAGAGAAACTACTCAGTTCTTAGACAAAATGCTCAAAAAAATGCAAATGCACCCTCTCAGAAGAAAATGCTTGAATTTGATAGCAGATGCTACGTTGTCAAAAGAAAATGCAAAGGTATTGAAGAAAAAGCATTGATCTTAGTGCAAGTGCGCAGTTCCCATGTCAAGTGCACAGTTCTTGTTGCAACTACATGGTTTTCTTGTCAATCAGGTGCATAGGTTTTCTGGGAAGTGAGTGAAAACTTCATCAAGTGCGCTTCTAGGACCTTCACTTCAAAAAAAACTCAAAAAAATGTTAGAGGAGGGGATAAGGGTTCCAGCTGGAATGTCAAAATGTGTGAGGGGGAGAAAGTTAGACTGAAAATGAGATCAAACATGCTAATCTAAGAATCTAAGCTAAGATCAAACATATTAATCTAAGATCGAATCCTACACATACCAAATGAAACTAAGATATTTGAACATAGATAATAGAATCATTTCGAGATGTTATGGGATGTTCCAAGATGATTCCAAGTCATTTCAAGATGTTATGGGATGTTTCGAGATGATTCTAAGTCATTCCAAGATGTTATGGGATGTTCTGAGATAATTTCAAGTCATTATGCTATTTTACAAGATGTTCCAAGATGATTTCGAGTCATTCCAAGATATTATAGATGTCCCAAGGTGATTCCAAGTCATTTCGAGTCATTCTGAGACATTACGAGGTGTCGCAGGATGATGTTCAAAGTTGTTTGATGTTGTTCAATGTTGTTTAATGTTCTTCGATGTTGTTTAATGCTATTCGATGTTGTTTGATGTTATTTTATGTTGTTCAATGTTGTTTGATGTTGTTTGATGTTGTTCAAGGTGTGTGATAGGTGTTAGTCAATTTTACATATCTACAACTTTATCTTCCAAATATTCCAAATATTTGTAAACTTGCTTTCTGACAGGAATGCCAGACTTCCAATTAACATTCTCCTTTAACGATATCAAATTAAAAAATTAGAATACTAAACACATGAACAAAGACCCAAATTGAAAGGGATAACTCTCAACCAAAGACATTCTGACATTCTCAATTAGGTTTTCCATTACTAGGCTACACAAGCCAAATTGTTGATTTTCCTTCACCATCTTATGTGTAAGATACAAAACGATAGCAGATGTAGAACCTTCACGATTTCAGAAATAGATTTTGTATGAGATACTATAAGCAACATACCTTACTACAAGATCAAAAATTGTATTTATTAGTAGAGCTCGAGGGTCTTTTTTGATACCAATAAGTTCCTCCATGTCTCTATATTTCACCATTTTCTTCCCACGAAGGTCACCAACTCTGCACAATCTAGTAATAACTTCAATGGATTCCTTAGTGATTGTATAGAGTTTATCCAAAATGATGCTTCCATCCTTGAATCAACTCAACAAGAACAAGATAGATTCTTTGTCGCCAATCTAGGGGAATTCTCCCCATAGATCCATACCTAAGGCACTTACATTCTGCAATTCATCAGTCTTCAATCCTAGTTCCATTTCCTTCATCTTCTGATGATCAAATTTGTACAACTCTACTCCCTTTAGCTTCAAAAAAATACCACCACAGGATTCACTATCAACCAACATGGATTCCATCATTGTGCTTAGCTTCTTCAGTCCTTTTATCACTCAGCAAAAACCTCTTCTTCTTCTTTACAAATTGTGAGAAATTATTTGAAAACTCTATCTTCTATCCTTAATTTCTCATGATGATTTCACCTCCAAACCATTCATTGATGACACTTTCAATTGTACTTCACTTTTCAATTAGTCTAATTAAGCTTCATCATGCAACACCAATAAGATCAAACTTAGTCATGTCAGAAACATATCAATATTACTTCAGAGAGGGGGAACCAACAAGATATGCATTGCAAAACTCCCCCTGAGCCAACAGATTCTAGAAGAGCTTGTACCGAAATCCAGTACCACGGAAGAGCTCCCCACACTTATTTTGTTTTTCTTCCAAAAAATGATGGTCTTCTTCTTAGATTCATTTAATTCTACAACCTCCTTTTTATTTTCATACTTTCCTAGAGCAACATATTTGCATGTGTTAGCATAATGTCTAGATTGATTTCACTTGTAACATCTTTATCTTGACTTAACTGAGTGAACCCTAGATCTACACTGATTATCTTTGTGACCATAATCATGGAATAAATAGAAATAACCATGAAAGAGATTATTCATCCCATTCCTTCTAGCCAGATTAGATAATTGACTTCTGCAATGACTTGCTTTGTGACCAAACTTGTGATAGTTAAAGAATTGAGTACTTAGTTCCTTCTTGCTTCTACACTCTACAACCTTATGTCCAAAATTTTTGCATACAAAACAATGATCATTAAATGGAAAGTACCTTTGAGCATTTGGTTGCCTGACCGAAGGTCTTTCTGTCAATGTTCTAGAGTTCTAAAACTTTCTTGTTACAATAGATCTTGCTTTAGCTTGAACTACTTTTTCTTTACCCTTAGTATTCTGATTTGACCATTCACCTAAGAAGCCAAGTCCTTCCTTATCCTTGTGACATTTCTATAGGGACAAGATTTGATCCAAAATTATGCTACTTTCACATACTCTTTCTTTTGATTTCAGCCTTCTTAACTCTTGATCTAATTTCTCATTTTCTTCTAATTTATGTTTGATGGTATCCTTGATATTTTCTTCAGTCTTCTTGCATTATTCCATTTTAATTTTGATGGTATCTTTGATATTTTCTTTAGTCTTCTTTCATTCTTCCATTTTCTATTTGATGGTATCTTTGTGATTTTCTTCAGTCTTCTTGCATTCATCCAACCATAGTTTTAGATTCACAACACTTTCCTTTTGACTCCTTTGATTCCTCACTGACATCTCTATGTCTTGATTTGAATTTCCAGATTTTCTCCCTTATATTTGAGATACAAGCATTTTCCTCGATGTTTTCTTTCAATTCCTCATTTTCAGATTTTGTGCTTTCCATATCATCTAACATTGTCTTTAGTTCTTCATCAAAGTAATAATCTCCTGCCATCTATTCAAACTACCAAGATCTTCCTCAAGTGGTTAAGCTCTATTTGCAAGGGACCAAGCTCTGATAACAATTGTTGAATAGTCTGGATAACTGAGGGGGGTGAATCAATTATCACAAAACACTTTCCCTTACTTTAATTAATCTAGAGAAATCTTAAATCAATCAGATAATAATTAAAATAGATATGAACATGAAAGCACATAACAACACTATGTATAATGAACACTAGAAATTACGTGGAAACCCAAGATGGGAAAAACCAGAAAGAATGATAATTCTCTATTATAGAACATTGGTTAAGGTGATTTTACAAGGGGTCACTGCCAAAATGCTCACTACAGGTAAGGCTCACTGAGGGTGGGCTCACTGCCTAGTTAATATAAAAAAATATGATTAAAAAGTAGACAAATCATGAACTGATGAAGCTCCATCTACATATGCATGAAGTCAATTCTAGCTAAGAGCACAATATCTAACTGTAGTATATCCAGTCAAGAATATTCTACCCACCTTCCTTGCACAACCTCTGCTTATAGATTACTTCTTCTTGACACTTACCTTCACTTCCTTTTGTATTTCTTTTCGTAGAATCCTTCGCACCCTTATCGCTATTCACACACACCACATACTTGTCCGGTACCAAAAATATGTTCTACACACACATATATATATATTATTGAATTGCACAAGATAATTGATAGGGGGAGTGAATTAGTTGTATCTAATCAGATTCACCACAGATCTTAAACAATTCCACATTCACTTTAATCTATTATTAAGTATAATAATGAAGTGTAGATAATAGAAAGAAAAAACAAGAAACACCAGATTTATGTGGAAAATTCAATGAGGGAAAAACCATGGTGAGGGTTAACTCATAATATAAGAGTAAATGCAAAATTGATTACAAAGGCTCACTACCTACAGATATAGAAAAATAGAAAGAAGAATGTTACATAAATAATATTATCTCAGTGTAACAAAAGATCCACCAATGCAACTTCCACACATTTGCAGCCTTCATAAGAGAATTGCAGACACCATCAGCTCACTACTTTCAGGAGTCTAACACATTGAAGTTCTCACTGCCTCAAATCACTTTCACACATTTTTTTGCATCTACCTCACTTCTCACACTTGTGGATTATAAACCTTAACGTATTTCCTTGTATTTATACCAACTTGAATATTAGAAACATTCTCAAGGTCAGCTGCACACTCTTTATTTTATAAATTAAAATTAAGTCAATGAATCAAAATTCCCACAATGGATGAGAATGAGAGTGGACCAAATTAATACTTAACCAGGACCCAAAACAACATCTTGAATCAATAACATGCTTCCTTAATTGATACTTATCCCTCACATGATGTGTAAACACCAGGTTGGCCAAACCTAATGAAAAAACCAATGAACTTTGAAGTACACACATTCGCAACAAGAAGATAACATGCAAACCACATAACATGATTCACCATACACTAGAACATATATTAGATGCCTTCAGATTCATCCACAACAACTGCAACAAGCTTCATACAAAGAAAATTTTCCATCAATCCATCTGAATTGTACAAACACACATAGTAACTCTGGAACTAGTCTTTTAGAGCACCAAACCATGAACACTTTTGATAGAACATAGATAACACCATTATAAAACTTCTTCCAGATCAACAAGACCTAAAATAAACAAACAGAGGACTGCAGAGCATATACATTTATTCTATTCCATAGACAAATAACTCTCCCATACCAATTCATAAACCGATGAACACAACTTTCACTCTTCATCAGGCCAGAAGCTATAATCTAGGATATATCACCCAAGGATTACCTTAAACAACACTATAGATCTTCACAAGCATAGGATCAACACAAAATAAATTCATATCACATACCAGAGCACATTATTAACACACACTCTATTTTATCTTCACTATTTATTAATTTTCTCAAAAGCACTTGATAACTCATCATATCAACACACCTACAACACCATAAAGATAGCTCCATGTACTCACAACATCTCTACAATATCTCAACTATACATTCACCACCTACAATTTATTATTTTCTTTCACTACAATAACATGTATTGTGTTGACATCAATGACAACATTAATGACAAAACCACCATACTCATTCATACTTGTCATTGATGGAAAAACATGATGTGAAAAAATATCAAAGACAACATATACATTTTCCCTCTTTTCTTTAGATTAGACAACCTACACAATATTCTTGCACTCTCATAAGATTTTTTTCCCGCTTCCCTCTCCTTTGCCTATGTTTGAACTTCCTACGTGCATGGTGGACTCTATTTTGGGGGTACCCAATGGTCCCCCTCTGTCCCCCTTGACCTGATCACCTCACTTTCAGGCCCGTGTCCCTCGAGTAAAACTCTTGTGGGGACAATGCTTTCACCTATGGGCCTTTCAAAGACCTTTGTGGTCCCGAGTGAATCTTCTGTGCCGGTGGTGGAGACCTTTCTGGTAGTTGGCTAGAAGGATGTGTTATCCAATGGCAAACAAGTCTCTTCCATGGTCCCTCTTCTTGAGGTTGCCATGGCTTCTAGGATGGATTTTGACATTCCTGATTCGGTCTGTGATAGGATTCCCTCCTCCATGGAGAATTTTGTGGTGGGTAGATTTCTTTCTTTTCGTCCAATGATGGATATCGTTCATCACTAATGGAAAAATGGCATCTCAAGGGTAGTGTGGAGATCTACTCGATGGCTGGTAGTCTTTTTCTATTCAGATTCACGATTGTGGAAGACATGGTGGTGACTGTTTCAATAGGTCTGAGGGTGTATGGGAAACATAGCTTGGCTATGTGTCATTGGAAGCTGGGTTTTTTCCCTACTATAGATCTGAATAAGTCAGCTCCAATTTGGGTGCGGTTGTCAGGCTTACCTCTTGAGTATTGGGATGAAGTCATTTTCAAATGTATTGGGGATTTGTTGGGTCAGTTTTTCACCACTGACTCTATTACCAAGTCTAAATCTAGGTTAGTCTTTTCTAGATTCTGTGTTAATATTTGTGTTGATAAAGTCCTTCCTAACATAGTTAAGTTGTGCTCTAAGTTTGGTAACTGGACATAGCTAGTGTGTTGTGAAAATGTTGTGGTCTACTGTCAAAAGTGTGCTAAAGCTGGTCATCTTATCTTTGGCTACAAATCCTCTTTCAGTTAGGAGGTTAAGGTTGATTGTACCTTGGAGAATCTTACACTTCCTAGGGAACCGATCCCCTTCCGTTGAAGGACTCTGGGCTTCTTTCTCCAAATTTTGCACCTTCCCCTGATGACCCTCTGCCTTCACCCACCTTTGTTGAACCACCATCCAGCCTAGTTGACCCCAGTGCCTTATTGGAGTCTACTGTTAAACCCTTGAGTATCCAGATGACCCAGGACCCTGGCTCTTAGGCAGTTGGTCCTCTATTTGTGGTGGTCTTTATGGGGACTTGCGAGACAATGATTGAGGATGGTGAAATTTGGGAAGAAGAGAGCATCAAAATGGTTGATGAATATATAGAAAGTATGGGGATTTGAAGCTTGAGAAAACTGCAAAAGAAGGGATATGGACAACACAAAAGAAAAAATGAAGGAAGAAGAAGGTAGATGTAGGAGGTGACTCAAAGCCAGGAAGGCCCTCCCAGAGACACACTAGCATGATAGAAACGAAAAATGAGATTGCCCTGGGTAAACAAAGGACATTAGATGTGTCCTCAAAAAAAGGTCAGAAATGAGAGTTATGTCATGGAATGTTCATGGGCTCAATAGCTCCCACAAACAACTTGCTCTGAAGAACTATGTATTGGAACATAAGATTGATGTGTTCCTACTACAATAACCTAAAATGATGAAGGAAAATTTTGATAAAGTTGCTAAATTTATTTGGCTGAATGCATCCTATGTCTATCGTGATGCTGAGGGTGCTTTGAGGGGTCTGGTTGTGCTTTGGAATGCATCAAAATTTATGGGTTCTGAATTATTCCGCTGTAAAAATAGTGTGGGGGCCTTGTTTACTTACCTTGGTGAATCCTGGTCTATAGTTAATATTTACGCTCCTAATCAGAGGAATGCAAGGAGTATGTTGTTGCATGACCTTGCAATTAAAATTAATCAGAATAGGGGAGGTCGTTGATTGGTTGCTAGAGATTTTAACTCTCCTCTCTTTTTGTTGGAAAAAACTAGTGGCCTATTGGATTACTCTGACATGTTTGACCTAGCTAATTTTCTAAATTCTTCGGGGTTAATTGACATTGAGCTCTTGGGTCAGAAATTTACTTGGTCTAATAGACACTCTGGTGAACACTTAATTCAGGTCCATTTAGACCGTTTCCTCTTCTCTCCCCATTGGACTAATGTTTTAGATGCTAATCTAATAACCCTTCCCAAGACAGTCACTGATCATAACCCCCTTTTGCTGACCACTAATATTTTTCCTGTTGTGGGTCCTATCCCCTTCCATTTTGAGATAATGTGGAATTCTCACCCTGACTTCAAAAATAAAATTGTTGAATGGTAGAATTTTCCTATCCATGGATCTCCCATGTTTAGGATTTTTTTCAAACTCAAACTTAGTAAAAACATGGTTAAAGGATGGAACAAGAGTGTGTTTGGTGATGTGTTCCACAAAAAAAATTTGTTAGAAGAAGAGTTGAGGACCTTACAAAAGAAAATGGAGGAAGGAGATGACAGTCAGCGGACTCACAACCAAGAAATGGGAACCAGGATGGAATGGGAACGGGTTCTCAAAAATGAGGAAGTATTTTGGAAGCAAAAATCCAGAGTCCAATGGTTGAAGGAAGGTGACAGGAACACCTCTTTCTTTCATGTGTCAGCCATCAAGCATAGGAAAATGAATCAAATTTCTAAACTGATTGATAATTCTGGTGTGGTGATTTCGAGTCCTACCCAGATTGGCCTTTGTGCTACTAACTACTTTCAGGAGGCTTACTCGGCTCCAACTGAGGCGCCAAACTCAGCTTTGGACAATGTGCTACTCAACCATCTACCTACCATCATTTCCTAGGAAGATAATAGGGGGATTCTCAGTGTTGTTTCTCTAGAAGAAGTTTGGTTGGCTACCTTTAGCATGGGGGATTTCAAAGCCCCGGGCCCTGATGGTTTTCCTCCTACCATTTTTTAGATTTTCTGGGATACTGTGGGTGGAGACCTCATGCTAGTGGCCAATGATTTCTTCAAATATGGTAAAATACTTAAACAACTGAATCACACCTTCATTGCCCTTATTCCTAAGATTGGTGAGCCTCAATCCATGACTGATTTTTGGCCCATTAGCCTATGTAACACCTTTTATAAAATTATTTCTAAGATTTTAGTGAATCGTATCAAGCCACTTCTGGATAAAATCATTAGTCCTACCCAAAAAGGTTTTGTCCTTGGGCACCATATTCTTGATGCTACTTTGACCACCCATGAGTTGCTTCATTCTATGGATAGATGTAACTATGTAGGGATGGCCCTTAAACTAGACATCTCTAAAGCTTATGATAAAGTTTTATGGGATTTCATCCCAAAGGTTTTGGCTAAGTTTGGGTTCAACAATTCGGTTATCAAACACATTATGGAGTGTGTTAATATTGTTAAGTACTCTATTCTTGTTAATGGGTCCCCCTTTGGGTTCTTCTCTGCTAGAAGAGGGATCAGACAAGGTGACCCCCTATCTCCCTATCTCTTCATCATGATTGTTGATGTGCTCAGCAGGAACTTTACTGGTCTATTGTCGGAAGGCTCCATTATGGGCATCGGAGCAACTTCTTCCCTGGAACCGGTTGTTGTGCAGCAATTTGTGGATGACACTTCTATTTTTGGGAAAACCTCTGTGGTGGAAGCCAGAAAATGGAAAGCATGCCTTAACAATTATGCTTCATGTTTTGGTCAATACATCAATTACAATAAAATCATGATCTATTTCTTTAACATCACACCTAACTTGCAAACTAGAGTGTCTGCAGTTCTAGGATGTGTTAGTGGGTCCCTCCCCATAGTCTACCTTGGGCTCCCTCTCACAATTAAGGAGGCTACCCCTAACTTCTGGAATTCGATACTAAAAAGAATCCAAAGAAAGTTGGTTGGGTGGAAAGGCTCCATCCTAAGCCATGTTGGAAAACTCTAATTGCTCATAGTGGCCTTTCAAGGTATACCAGCTTATTTCCTTTCCATATTTAAGATGCCTAAGTACATTGCTGATAAATTTGAAAAAATTCAAAGGAATTTCCTCTGGTCTGAGACTAAGGATAAGAATAAATTCACTCTGGTTAAATAGGAAAAATTCTATCAGGCCAAAAATTGTGGTGGCCTAGGAGTTAGGACTATTGTCAACACTAGCAAGGCTCTGATGGCCAAGGTTGGTTGGGATCAGTTAATGAACACTAAGGATTGGTGCAAAATTTTGAATTCCAAATATCTTCAAGACAAACCTTTGATCAATTTCCTCTCGGAGTCTCACCCCTAGGGCTCCTTGGCCTGGAGGAGTATCTATAGCACACAAGGCTTGCTAAGGAATGGGATTAAGTGGAAAATGGGAAATGGAAAGCGGATCAGATTCTGGGAAGATATGTGGCTAATTGAGACCCCTCTAATTTATTCTGATTTTAGGACTCTTATGGGATCGGCTCAGAGGTATTTTGGTATCCATTTAGTGATTATGTTTCTGGACCCCCTGGGGCTAGGGCTTGGAAGGACCTAATCCTCTATTGTTCCTAGTCTCATGACCTTTATTTTCTAGCCCGGTCCCTCTAGGAGATCCTCTCTACCGCCAAGTTTCCCTCTTATGATAGAGAAGATGAGTTTTTTTGGACTTTTGACAAACAGGGGTATCTTTCTGTTAGTTCAACGTATAAACTACTGACAAACCAAGGTACTACAGAGGAGCCTTGGAGGAATATATGGAACTACCATATGATCCCTAAAATAAATTTCTTCTGGTGGATGACCTGCCATAACATTATTCTTACCCAGGACAATTTGAGGAAACAGGGATTTTTTATTCCCAATAGATGTGTACTTTGTAAGTGCAGGGAGGAAACTGCCAGTCACTTGTTGTTACACTACCCGTTTGCTGCTGAATTTTAGGAGCTAGCCTTTGAAAAATTGGGAGTCTCTTGGGCGATGAGTAAGGATCTCTTATACTTCATCTTGGGCTGGAGTTGTCCCTATTCCCATCCCCTGCATGGTGAAATTTGGAATCAGGTTCCTCCTATTTTGGGTCGGTGTTTCTGAAAGGAGAGGAACAATAGGGTCTTCAAGAATATTGTGAGGAATCCTAGGGAGGTTTTTGGCATTGGCATCCAGCTCATTGAGGAAAAAATTTCCCTCTTTAATGGAAAACTCTCAGATAGGGGACCTCTTGATTATGAAATTAGAATGGCCAAGGCTTGGCACCACGGGTTAGAGGCTAACTCATTTGACAATTCAAAATCCTTAGCCAAGAAAAATACTAGATGGGAGCCTCTAGATAGAAGTTGGTTTAAACTCAATTTTGATGGGGCTACTAAGGGTAACCCAGGCATGGCTAGTATTGGTGGTGTGATTAGAGACCCTTGGGGGGGGGGGGTTATGGTTGTGGGATTTACTGGAGGTATTGGTTTTCAGTATTCTATTGTGGCGGAAGCTATGAAGCTTCTCATGGGCCTCCAAATTGTTGTCTCTTTGGGGATTGCTAATCTCCACATTGAAGGAGACTCCAAGTCCATTACTGATGCTATGAATATGGACAGACTAATTGGTTGGAATACTAAGGATATCTTGTTGGACACTAGGTTCCTTTTATCCAAACTTAGGGGTAAAAAAGTGACACATATATTTAGGGAGGGCAACCAAGTGGCATATGCCTTGGCTAATCTCAGCACTTGTTGGGGCTACTCTAAATGTTGGAGGAAAATGGAGAAGATACCACCAAAAAATCAAGATATCATCTTGAGAGAACAAAGCAACCAATTATCATGATGAATTCAAATCTCTGGGTGTTGGGTGCTGGATGGGGGGTCCACTTGATTATCTTTTGGGTCTGGTGGATGAGCAATAACCCTGATATGGCCAACAGGTGGAGGGATTCTAACTTTTTGGCTCATTATGTGTTTAGAGATCTTTGGGTGTTGGGTGTTGGTTGGGGGACCCACTTGTTTGTCCTTTGGTCCTGGTGGATGAGCTCTATTACTGAGGTGGATGATAGGTGGTAGGGTTTAAATTTTGAGGTTTGTATTATGAATAAAAAAGGTAGCTTTATGAAGGGAATAAGAAAGTACGTGACTTTGATGAATTTGAGAGGTTGTATCGTACGATCTCTCCTCTTTGGGATTGTGGGATATCTTGTGTTAACTCATCATAGCCTTTGTTAGATTAAGAGTTTAAATACTAATTTGACCCCTCATTATGAAGGAATGCTTCCTTCTAACACCTTCATGCTTGCTAGTCTAGTGTGGGTTTCATTTTACACTCATAGGAATGTTTCTATTTTTAGCCATATAGCCAACTTGTCTTGTTATTTGGGTGCTTACTCCAAGGCTAAGGAACCCTACATGCCCGCCAATTCCTTTTTTTTTGGCCGTAATCTTCCCAAGATCCACTTTTACTTTGTTGTCAAGTCACCGTGTGGTGATTTTCCCTTCCACACGTGTGACTTGCATGTTGGCGTCATTACCCATCACTTCATTTCTTACCTAAATGACCTTGTGATGAATATTCATTGCCCTGCTAACCTTTACAATTTGTGTCTTCTGCAAACTCTTTGGTTTTCTATGTAGGTGGATAGTATGGGTGGAAACCATGTTCGAATTGAGCCAGAAAATTGTGATGAATTCCGGAAGAATCCGTTAGTCTAGCACATCTATGTTGAAGGTGGCATTGCTCCTCTCATGGAGATTTTGGTTGGCCATGACCCTAATTTGTCCAGCTAGTTTGCTAATTTGTGGAAGGACCAAAGGTTCATGATAGGTGGTATCTCGTTTGAATTTAGTGAAGAAGTTATCATGCAAGCCACTAGAATGTTGTGTACTGGGAAAAAATACCCTAAGCACACTAAGAATCAAGAAAATGAAAGCTTGAAATATTTCTTCATGGGGAACAAGGAACTAGTGCGAAACCAGTCAGGTTTTGAGCGAGAAGCTCTTCCGGAGCCTTGGGACCAGGTGTGCTTAGCGTTAATGAAATATGTCAGCTTGGAAGGTAGGTTCAAAATCTATTTATTCTATCATTTTCCCCTATTAAATCATTTAAGACATAAGATGTTGCTTAGCTTTCCCTTATTTTTTGTCATGGAATTGGAAAATTCGGTTGAGAAATGCAAAGAGATAGCCAGCCTTAACCCTAATGACCTCCCACCTCTTCTGCTCCATCAAGGGCTCATCTTGAGACTTTACCACTTCTACTTGGCCCTTTGTCCTCCCAAAGCCATCTTGGTTGTCCGCATTGATGAAATCAAACCCCTGACTATTGTGAACATTTCCCTAGCTAAGTCAAAAATCCCTCCCCAAAAATCCAATTTGGGTACCGCGGGAAACCCCGAAGCCAAACCAACTACCAAAAAAATAAAGGGAGGGTTGGGTAATGCAAATTCTAGTGCTTCAGCTAGCATCTGTGATTTGAATTCCACCTCGACAAAGTCTGCCTACAGGGCCAACACTGCCAAAAAAGGAAAGGATGCTAAGAAAGGTATGTTAGAGCTGAGTGTCAAAGAGGGGAAGGGAAAAAACATAATAGGAAAAGACTCTATGGGAGATATTGTTGTGGAAACCATGGTAATGACTGGTGGGGAGAACACCATAAGGAGATCTGAGATGCTGGAAAAAAAATAGTAAAAAGAGACAGGTAATTGAGGATTCAGAGGAGGAGCAGTCTGACATAAAAGAGTATAAGGATGAGGAAACTAAGGAAGAGGAGGACAAGAATGTAGAGGGGCTCCAGTTTACCCTGGAAGATAGCAAGTTACCAAAAGAAACTTCAGCCTCTCATTCTTTTCATCCCCTGGTTGATGAGCCTGAAGATATTCTAGGGACTATGGACATTGGGGAGGAGCCCTATCCTTTGGAGAAGAAAATGAACACGCTCAACAATAGGCTTCGTGGATTGACCCGCTTTATAATGAAGCTGGGCCACTTTATCACTAGCACCTTGTCCACTATTATCAAGGAGGAGTTGGAGGTTAATAATGGCCAGGAGAACAAAGATTGGGTTGGTGATGATGTCGTGGACCTCCTATTTCAAAACTGGGATAATGCCAGTTAGTTGCTACCTATGCCGGTGTTCTGACTTTTGGTTGTCTATCCGTGGTTTCTGTGCTATCCAAATGTTGTCTTTGTTACTTTTTGCTTCAATGATATCTTTTTAGAATTGTTCCTTTTTGGCCCTTGTGGCTCTTTGTGAAGGGTACATTGCCCTATAAATTTTGCTTAACTTTTCAAAAACATTCTTGCACTCTCTCCTCCTTTCAATATTTTCTCTCCCCCTTTCAAAATTTTCAGATATAGATAGAATTTCTCACATGACCCTCTCTCTCCCTTTGACATCAATGGAAATTTTTTTTTTACATGATTCTTCAGCCATATAAAATTTTGATCACTCCCCCTTAGGAGTGCACCCATGACAACACACATATCATACAACAACAATGATACTTCCTACTCCCCTTGAGGAGTAGACCCCGATAATTAGTCTAGACAAATGTTGAATTTGTAGATCCGCTGGACTGATGTACCTCTATGTGCACCTAGTTCAAAGAAGGAGGGGAAGTAACCCCAAAATTCTCCCAGAGATACTAAAAATTATCCTTAGGAAGAGCCTTAGTAAATATATCAACAATATGATCCTTTGTAGGCACATATTCAAGCCTGACTTCATTCTCCAATACTTTATCTCTTAAGAAATGATATCTAATAGATTATTTTTTTCCCTTGAATGCATCATTATATTTTTTGAAATGCACTTGTATTATCATAGAAGATAGTGATAGGCTCATCACACATCACACCTATATCCTTCAATGTTTTCTTCATCCATAGTACCTATGTATAGTAAGATGCTTCTGCTATATACTCAACCTCTACAATGGATAAATAAACTAAATCATGTTTATTGCTTAGACATGAGACCAACTTGCATCCAAGAAAGAATGCACCACCACTTGTACTTTTTCAATAATCTATATAACCATCCTAATCTACATCAGTGTAAGCACTTAAAGTAAAATTAGTATCCTTAGGATACCACAACCATAATCCAAAGTCCCTTTTAGATATATGAATATCCTTTTCATAGCTATGGCATGTGTTTCTTTGGGTTCTTCTTGAAATTTTGCAACCAAACATACTGCATGCATGATATCTAGTCTAGTAGGAGTAAGATATATAAATCCACCAATCATAGATCTATACTTTCTTTGATAAAGTTTAGGAGATTCATCATCCTTAGTTTGCATCCAGTCACCATAGGAGTACAAACTGGTTTGGAGTCATCCATTCCAAACTTATTCAGTAATTATTTAACATACTTTGATTGTGAAATTAATATGCCCTTATTAGTTTGATTCACTTGAAGTCCAAGGAAGAAATTCAACTCACCAATCATAAACATTTTAAACTCTTTTTGCATCTCCTCTGCAAATTTCTTGCACATACCCTCATTTACTCCAAAGATAATATCATCAGCATACACTACTACTATCAAAATTTTGTTTCCTTCAATCTTGAAATAAATATTACTATCTGTGGAGCCTTTTCTAAACCTTTGGTAAGTCAAATACCTACCCAACCTTGTATACCATTCTCTAGGAGCTTGTTTGAGTCCATAGAGTTTCTTTTTCAACTTAAAGACCATGTCTAGTTGATCTGATAACTGAAATCCCTTTGGTTGTTCCATGTAGACCTCTTCTTCCAATTCTCCATTTAGGAATATAGACTTAACATCCATCTGGTATACATTGAAATCTTTGTGAGCAAAAAATGCCAAAAATATCTAAATGGCCTCCATTCTTGCCACCAAAGAAAATGTCTCCTCAAAGTCTATTGCTTCAACCTATGAATAAACTTTACACACAATCCTTTATTTTTTTCTTACTAATTCACCATTCTCATTCAAATTATTCATGAATACCCATTTTGTATCAATTGCATTCTTGTTTACCAATCTAGGAACCAATTCACATGTCTAATTTTTCTCTATCTAATGCAATTCTTCTTTCACGGCTCTAACCCAATTTTCATCTTTGCATGCTTCACACACTATTTTAGGTTCTATCTTTGAAAGTAGATACAAATTTACCTCAACTTCAACCAGTTTGATTCTTGTTGTTACACCTTTTTCCTTTATCTCCAATTATTTATTCTTCTGAATGATTCTTTTGTACATTCTTTGGAGTCTTAGGAGTAGGTTCCAAAGTCTCTTCTTCTTCAATTTGTTCTTCTTCTTCCTTATCCTTCTCTTGCTCTTGTCCAAAAATAGGTTCATATGGTTCATTTTCACTTATTTCAACTGGACTACACATATTTTCATCAACTTTTACATTTGCACTTTCAAAAATCTTTCTCAATCTCTTATTGTAGCATCTATATGATTTGTTTTGGTTGCATATCCAAGAAAAATACCTTCATCACATCTTGCATCAAAATTTCCTAGATTCTCATCATATATTTTGATATAAAATTTGCTTCCAAACACCTTAAAGTACTTAACAGTAGGAATTTTACAATACTACAACTCATAAAGAGTCTTTGTGTTGTTGCCTTTGATCTGTACTCTATTAAGAATATAGAAAAAAGTGTGAATTGCTTCTCTCTAGTGTACCTCAAAATTTTTTTCCTCACTCGTCATAGTCCTTGTAGCTTCTTGAACTATTTGGTTCTTCCTCTGAAAAAATCCATTTCATTGCGGAGTTCTAGGAGCAAATAGATGCCTCTTTACACAATGCTCTTCACAAAACATATTAAACTCATTGGAGGTGAATTCTCCACCTCGATTAGACCTTAAAAATTTGATTTTCATATTTACTTCATTTTCTACCATAGCCTTGAACACCTTGAATCTATCTAGATCTTGAGCTTTCTCCATAAGAAAATTAACCTATGTCATTCTAAATAATCATTACTGAAAAAGCATAAAATACCTGTCACCATTAAGACTTCCTATTCTCGTAGGACCATAGAGGTCTGTATGAATCAATTCCAACATCCTGGTAGATGATTGTTCTTTTCCTTTAAAGCCACAACTTTTTTGTTTTCTTGAGTGACAACTTTTGCAAATAGCATAGGTAGGCTTTGTGATTTTTGGTAGATTCCTAACAGGTTCTCTTGAACTAATATTGATTAGGTTTTCAAAGTTTGCATGTCCCATCCTTCGGTGCCATAGCCAACTTTCATTAACCTGAGACACAAAACATTGACCATCAACACCCTTAATCCGATAAATGTTTCCATATGTTCTTCCTGCAACTACCATAGCTCTGAACTCTTTACTGATCTCACAAGTATTATCTTGAAACACAAGATTAAATCCTTTGCTACACATTTTTCCAACACTCAAGAGGTTATGCTTTAAGCCCTTAACATAATATACATCATCAGTATTGTGTTTTCCATTAAAACTAATTGTTCCTTTTCCAACAATATTTGCACCAGAATCATCTCCAAACATGACTATTCCTCCATTATACTTTTCAAGTTTATTAAACTTACTTTTGTCTCTAGTCATAAGATTTGAGCAGCCATTGTCAATTACCCAATAGTCTTTGTCTTGTCTAGCATGAAAGGCAGAAACCAGAGTGCTTTCCATCTCTTCCTATTTTTTGGACCACATTCCCTTGCACATCTTCTATGGTTAGCAAAAACTGATTTATTCTCTAAGGCTAGAAACATGCATTCATCTTTATCACCATCAATATAAAATTCATCATTAGAAATTCCAGTATCCTCTCTAACATAATACAATTTTTTGAAATTTTTATCTTTATTGTCTTTCCCTTCTTGTGTATGGCTCTATTTGGACATCTTGAAGCATAGTGACCAATATTTCCACAACTGAAATATTTAAAGGGTAACGTACATTTGTACTTACCAGTACCTTTCTTCAACTTCCTTGTAAAATTTGCTTCCAACTCCTTTGAACCTTCACCATCCAGATCATCTTTTGACTTTGTGGCTTTGAAGGTTGTTTTTGTTTTCTCCTTTTCTTTTCCAAACTTTCTCATTTCAAATGTAGTCAAGGCATCAAATAGTTTTTCTTTAGTGAATTTATTTGGATCATACACTTCCTCAATGGCTGAGACCTTGTCAATGTAGCTCTCTAGTAGGGTCATCAGAATATTCTCCATTACATCTTCATTTTTCAGAGTACCACCTTGGTTTTTGACTTCATTTACTACAATATCAACCCTCTGAAAGTAGCTTGCAATGTCCTCACCTTCTTCCACTTTCAAGTTCTCATATCTACGCTTAGCTATTAACTTCTTTGATGATTTGACTCTATCATTTCCTTCATAGATATCTTTCAATTTTTCCCAAACTTCATAAGTAGTGCCTAATGAAATAACTTTTGTCAACCCAATCTTAGATAAAGCACTGTAGATTGCATACCTTTCCTTTTCATTTTCTTCATAGGCAGAAATCTCATCTATAGAAGAAGGACCACTTGCACGCTCAACATATTTTGTCTCAACAAATTTCCAAGTCTTGTAGCCAAGAGAGATCAGGTAACCTCTCATTTGTAATTTCCAAAAACTATGGTCGGATCCATCAAACAAAAGGATTATCAATTTGTGCACTATCGGATCTACCTCAAGTGATTAAGCTCTTCTTTGAGGAACCAAATCTCTAATACCAATTATTGAATTGCACAAGATAATTGAGAGGGGGGGTGAATCAGTTGTAGCTAATAACATTCACTATAGATCTTAAACAATTCCACATTCACTTTAATCTATTATTAAGTATAAGCATGAAGTGCAAATAATAGAAAGAAAAAACAAGAAACACCAGATTTACATGGAAAATCCAATGATGGAAAAACCACGATGAGGGTTAACTCACAATGTAAGAGTAATTGAAAAATTGATTACAAAGGCTCACTACCCAAGATAGGACTCACTATCTAGATGGGAGGCTCACTACCTACATATATAGAATATAGAAACAAGAATGTTACACAAAGAACATTATCTCAATGCAAGAGAAGATCCACCATTGCAACTTTCACACACTTGTAGCCTTGATCAGAGAATTGAAGACACCATCAGCTCACTTCTTTCAAGAGTCTAACACATTGAATTTCTCACTACCTTAGATCACTTTAACACAATCTTTCACATCTACCTCGCTTCTCACACTTGTGGCTTATAAACCTTAACATCTTGCCTTTTATTTATACCAACTTTGATCTTAGCAAATTTCTCCAAGTTCAAATACACACTCTTTATTTTACAAATTCAAATTAGGTGGGTGACTCAAAATTCCCATGGTGGATGAGAATGAGAGTGGACCAGATTAATACTTAACCAGGACCCAAAAAAAAAGCTTGAATCAATCACATGCTTCCTTAATTGATACTTATCCCTCGAATGGTATGTAAACACCAGGTCAACCAAACCTAATGAAAACAACAATGAAATTTGAAGTACACACATTCAAAACAAGAATACAACATGTAGACCACACAACATGCTTCAGCATACACTAGAACACATATTAGATGCCTTCAAATTCATTTGTAGCAACCTCAACAACCTTCATACAAAGAACATTTTCCATTAGTCCATCCAGACTTTATAGACACACAGTAACTTTGAACTAGTGTTTCAAAGCACTAAACCATGAACACTTTTGATATAACATAGATAACACCATTACAAACCTTCTTCCAGATCCATAATACCTGAAACAAACTAGCACAGGATTGCAGAGTAGATACATTTATCCCAATCCATAGACAAACAACTATGCCAGACCATTCATAAACCAGTGAACATAAATTTCTCTTCATCAAACCAAAAGCTATAATCTAGGATATATCACCCAAGGATTCCCTTAAACAATACTATAGATCCAAACAAGCATAGGATCAACACAGAAAAATGCAGACCACATACCAGAGCACATTTTGAACACACACACATAATTTTGTCTTCAATATTTATTAATCTTCTCAAAAGAACTTGATAGCTCATCATATCAACACACCTGCAACACCATAAAGATAGATCCATGTACTAGCACCATCTCTATACTATCTCAACTATACATGCACCACCTACAATCACTTGTTTCCTTTAAATGCAACAATTGTATTGTGCTGGCATCAATGACAACATTAATGACAACACCACCATACTTATTCATACTTACAACATATGTGTACCCATAGAACAAAATAAGTCAACCTAGAAAAACATGTCAAATTGAAGAACAACCTTGAAATATTCAATAAGGCTTGGCACACTAGCATCGGACCAAAAGGATAGGTCCCACATAAAGATCTTCTTACCACATTACCATGGGACCCATAAATAGGTCATACAAAAGATAAGTTCATTACCTAGCATAATTACCAAAAGATAGGGATCTTTGAATTACATGAGATATGTTCCATAGCCGATAGGAATGCCACAACTAAGACAAAATCTTGATCATCATCAATTTCAACACCAACCAGAGGAATGCAATTAGATAAACCAAAACTTGTAACATGCTACATGAATGTCCAGATAGCAAGGATACCCAGAATAAGCTTTAGGCACAACAACCTATATCAAATGATTAGTCTTTATTATTCTACATTTAACTATCTTCCACATATGTCCCAAAAAGAATTACTGCCATATTCAGATCAAGGATAACATCCACACTGCGCAACATCATAGTTGCAGAAACCTAAAAATGTCCTAGCTTGTGAACTAGCATTTTGGCACTCATATTCATCTATTAATTAAATGATTTAACATCATTTAAATAATTCATCATTGAACAACATTCAATAGAATCAAACAATATTGAACATCATCGAACAACATCGAACAACATCAAACAACATTGAATATCATCGATGCTCATCAAACAACATCGAACTGCATCGAGCAACATCGAACAACATTTAACAACATCAAACAACATCGAAAAACATCGAACAACATCGAACAACCTCAAACAACATCAAATGATATGGAACATAATCTCTGATCATCCCATAACATATCAGAATGACTCAAAATCATACCATTACATCTCAGAATGACTCAGAATCATCTTGTAACATCTCATAATAACTCGGAATCATCCCGTAATATCTAGGAACATCTCGAAATCACCCTGAAACAACTCAAAATCATCCCATAACGTCTTAGAACATCTAAGAATCACTCTGAAATGGCTCATAATCATCTCATAATATCTCAGATCATCTCAGATCATCTCAGAATCATCTCACAACATCCCCACACTGCACCACATCAAAATGACATCCAAAATCTGAATTCCTCTATTAATTGAATAATACAACATTATTTAATTAATTCACTTTTTCATCATTTTGGACAAATTAAATAAATTTCATTTATTTAATAAAGTACTAAAAACCCTAATTCTACTATTAATTAAATAAAACAACATTATTTGATTAATTCACATTTCATCATTTGGACCAATTAAATAAATCACATTTATTTAATAAAGTCCTAATCCCACTTTATTTCATCCTGATTGATTAAATAACACCAATTATTTAATTACATCACTAAATCACCTTATTCACCTAAGTTGATTAAATTATTAAATAATAATTTAACTATGACACTTTCCCTCCAAAATTTGAATAATTAAATCAAACTACTCAAATCAATTATCAAAAATCAAATTAAACTAATGCAACTTTGTTTTCTAAATTTAAACTTGATTTGCACGTTCAACTCTAAAAAGGAATTAATTAATTAAATCAATTAATTTGTATTCCTCACCCACTTTCTAGTTGAGCAAATTACGATTGTTGACTGAGCAATCTAATTTGTTAACTAATCAATCCAAATTGTTAACTAAACAATCTATTATGTTAACTAGTCAATCACAATTCCTAACTAAGCCATCAAATTCCTAACTAAGTCATCACAATCTTGACTGATCAATCTATTCTGTTAACTGATCAACCACATCCCTAACTGGCCAATCTATTTCCCAATTACACAGATTGTGCAATCAATTTTGCATAATTCTCTCATGTCTAAATCTTCTCAACACACTCCGACCGTTGATCTAGATATTCTTTAGAATGATCTTGATCATCCATTTCAAATCTCATTTTCTATATAACAAACCTCTTTCCTCATAAAAAAGGATCAGAGAATCAACATACATTGACCAATGAAGTTTTGTCAAGATCACCCTTGAGAGAGCTTCATTCCTTCCTTCGATCAACCAAGCATTCATCCACACTTTCCACACGAACTTTGGAGGCTTTGCTGCGATAAGAGAAATCCAACACTAAAATAATACACTCCACTATAGGATGGTAAACGCTATCTTTTATTTTCATTTGGTAATCAGTAGCTTCCTCATCATTTTTGCAATAGTATAGTTCAATCTCGTATGTGTAGGATTTTTTAGATTTTAGATTTGTGCATTTTGGCTATAGATTAGATTTCTTTGTCAAATTACTTTCATGTCCTTCTTGAATAATAATCTAACGTCCTTTCTCACCCTCACACATTCTAGCATGCCTGGTGGGACCCTTGTACCCTCCTCTAACATCCGTTTGAGTCACTTTTGAAGATGCAGGTCTTGGGAATGCTTTTGATAGAGTTTTCATGCACCTGTCCAGAAAACTTGAGCACTTGTCTGAAAAGTCTGAGCGCTTGTCTGTCAAGAAAATTGTACAGTTGTCATAAGAACTATTCTTTTGTCAAAAGAACTGCACTTTTTTCATGGGAATAGCGCCTTTGTCCAAAAACTATGCATTTGTATTTTCATAGAGTTAGCATTTGTCTGTCTAGGTTTTAGTAACTATTTCTAGAACTGAGTAGTTGTCTTTTTTCTGTGCATTTGTCTTTCTTTTTCTAAGTAGTTGTTCTAAAAAACAAATGCATAGATCATGCACTCTTGTAATAGGTTTTTTCACTAAGTGTTGTTTTTTTTTGGATGTGTAAGAGGGAATTGATAGATTTGATGCAGGATTCCAATAACTTTAACATGTTTGTTGTAGGGATGACGATTGATCCCAATTTTTGATTTACTTTTAATTAACTTATAAACTTTCATTTGGTACTCTAAAATGAACAACAAAAAGCTCATATTTGATTTTGGTGCTGTGAAAATAAACCAATTTTAAAGCTTTTCTAAGTTAGGAACTTTCATTTGGTGCTCTAAAATTAACAACAACAAACTCATATTTGATTTTGGCTTTGTTAAAATAAACCAATTTTAAGCTTTCTAAGTTAGGAATTTTCATTTTGGTGCTCATAAAAAGAACAAAAAAACTTCAAATTTTGGGCTCTAAAATGAACACATTTCATATTTTCATAATTAGGAACCTTTAGATTTTGGTTCATAAAAAGAGTGAGAAATGTTTTCCATTTTGTTGACGCACACACGTTTTACATTTGTTGACCAAGATAGGACAAGGGCATCCTTTCTTAGAAATACCTTTATAGGAGCTCATAAAAATGAACAAATTTTTCTTTATGATTTTTCACCATTGTTATCTTAATTGTTTGATGTCTTAAACATTTCGTATTGGTGCAAGTTAAAAAGAATTTTTTTTGCTTTACACACAAAATTTTGGGGATAACATCGCTCGAGGTGTTTAAAATGAATTGATTTTCTATGGATTGTTTAATGTGCATTCATTGATTGGCAAAGCTAAAGTGTTTTATCTTCTCCCCTCACACCTTTTGGAAATCTTGGGTGAGCGAAAGAACATTTTTGAGCATTACACTTTATTTTTAAAGTTTACCTTAAAGAGGGGGATTTCCTTGAGATACATCTTGCACTGGAAAACTCATTGCAAGGTCTTGAAGAACGTTTATTGGCAGGCTATATTAAAGGTTGTGAAATTGTAATAAAGTAGCTTCAAGCTATGCTAACAACAAATTGCACCTAATCCCATACCTTAAGTGGAACGAGAACGGTTAAAGAGCCTTAACTGGCCAATGGGTGAGTGTCAGATTTTTTTGTTCATAGTTACCACTAAGAACCAAATTATTTTAGAGGCCACCCTATTATCCAAAAACATTATGTGAAAGTGGTGCATCAAAATTTACTTTCAAGAAGATAATTGCCATGTCTGACTACAAGCCTGCACCATAAGTTGCATGTAAAATCATCTCTTTGGAGAATGAGGTAGGCCTACCTAAGAGAATGGTGTATATCCCCTAGGGTTGTAATCACTGGTTTATGTTAAAATTGGCCCATTACATTCAAAACAATTTGACATCAAATTATGTGTTTGATTTAAAGAAAAAGAACACATTCAAAACAAACACTGAACAAGATGGTTGAACCACAAACCCTTTGATTTAGTGCATTCTTGTGAGAGAAGCCTTATGTTTTCTCCCCTTTGAAAGGATCTTTCCTTAAAGGTTTCTGAACATTCTGGCTTTGATTTCAGGGTACATTAATCAAAGTAAACATTTGGGAACTATAGCTTGGGTGTTGTGATTTCACAACGTAAGTTATAGACATGAAGGTCATATAAGTCCATGCTTCATGAGTCAGTCCAAGTGTTATCTTATCACTTGTCATACTTCAAAACACGGAGAAAAAGTTGAGAGAGAGTTGTTCACAAGATCATTGTTCGAACCAAAACAATTGGAAAGACAGAAGGTCAGATAGTCCCACATCCATTATCTCCATCCTACCTATTTGAAATCAAAATCGAAAAAACCATTAAGGTCATTCCTCCACTCAAACTTCCATGATATCAATAGTTACTTGGGACTCACATATAGTACAAGTAAAATTTCCTGTAACATATCCTCTAGACAAGGAAGTGGAATATAGACCTTAGTTCTTAAACATTTTGATTTCCAAAAAGTAGTATCATTCCAAAACAACCCTCAAACCCTAGGGTCTTGAGCTTCAGAACAACCATCCCATAAAACCATCAAAATTTATGACCATTTGGTGACCAACTACCCCAATTCAACAACCAAATCTTGTAGCACCGATCCTTCAGCCTAGTCTCATATATATCAAAGGTGAACAAATTAACATCATAAGCAGCTTGAGAACCTTCATTTTTTAGAAAAATGAAACACCCTGCTAATTTCTCATCACATCAATTGTCCAAGATGAGGAGGAAGAGAAAGAAAAAATAGCAGCAGAGAGACCCATATTACCATCACCTGCATGGCAATAAATATCCCCTTCATGATCTCACACAAATTCAAGATCCCTAAGGTAAAGTCCACAGGTCATCATTTCAGACTTAGGCATCTATATCTAGAATCTCTCAAGAAACACCTTTGGGAACTTCATGAAACCAGAACTAGGTTGGTATATAACTTCTACAAATGAGCTTCTAGGAACAATCCAAACTTTTATTCCTTCTACTATTGTTAGAATCCAGGTCTGTTCCAACAGTTCTAATATCTTACATAATCTATAGGATAACATCAGGTCTTTAAAATTTGAGTCAAGTAGAGAGTACACCACTCTCCCATAGGAGACCCAAGTTGTTTATGACAACCATGAGATCACAACATAGGAATAAAATGGAAGCAATCAAGGACAACACCAGTAGCCAACAAACAAACACCACAAATGACAAAAGTGACCCATGAGTATATAAACCAAGTGACCTTTTGATAGGGTATTGAATATCAAAACATCCCCAAAACATGTGATCTATTACCCAAATAATTCTTATCAAGGGTCACAATATCAAAACAGGTCAACAACATCAAGGGTTTCAAAATCCCCATCAAGGAATAAGTCTAGAACATCAAAATACCCTAAATAAAATTGAGAGAGATCTTGAGGAAGTTAAACAAAGAAAAAATTTGATGTATCATCAATGCCATGTGCAAATTCGAAACATTACATATCAACATCTTGACAATTGTCAAACACCTCAATATCCACATCAACAACACTTCCAATATCTATAGTATCAAGAAGTTCCACAACACCAAAATGTACCTCTACAATATCAATATGTACCTCAAACAGAGTATCAAGGAGTTCCACAAAACCAAGAGAAAAAAAATCAAGAAAAGCCACAAAGGAAAGATTACCAATCAAGAAGGAAATTCACCCATTTGGGAGAAAATTTAGTGGTAATCATGCATGAACTAGTACAACAAGAACTTATCAAAATAAAAAATAGTCCAACTTATGGTGAACCAAGCTTCAAACTCCCTTGGTATAACTCGTACGAACAATGTGAGTTCCACAAAACCAAGGGTCACCCAACGAACAGATGTGCAACACTCAAAAACCTCATCCAAGACCTCATTCATCAAGGAGAAATAGTTATTAAAAATGAAATTCAAGGGCCATCTAATAATGAAAAAAATGACAATGTCTCAACCTCAAAGAGTTTGTGCAGGATCATCATGGAAAAATAGGCCCTTAAGTGGTGAAAATTTTAGAAAAATCAGAGTTAGGAAACTTGAAATAAAATTTTGAATAAGTTATCTATATTATTTCAAAAATATGTAAGAATTAAACTTGTAGAAAATTAAACGTAGTTTCTAAAATACTAGGTTTATTTTATTTATTTTTAAATCTATTTGGTGAAAAATTGAAATTTCAATGCAGTGGCACTTAAATTTCAGGGAAAAAATAAGAAGTAGGTGTATGTCTAACCACCCTAACCACAATAAAATGATAATTATTTTTTATAAGATTTTAGATATAAGTAGAGGATTCATGTCCTAATGTGATGCTTATTTTTTTGTAATTTTTTTCCAAGTAAATAATTAATTATGAATTTTTTATTACAAATTTTAAAAAATTTAAAAACTTGTATGTCTAACCACCTTAACTTGGTCAAAACTTCATGAAATTCATTTTTTTTTAAATCCTATAGTATGTGAAGGATAGAATGTGACACATGTTTCATATTCAAAAAATATGATACCGTTTGAGAGATATAGATGTTTTTCAATCAACTTATCAATCAGGACTTTAGTCGTAATTCAAATAGAAAATGAATAATAATAATTTATTAAATTCAAAGTAAAGAATAATTTATATTGGTGGAAAGATGAGAATCTCCTTTAAAAACCCATTTTGTTTCATTAATTTTGGGTAAAAAAAAATTCGCAAGCCACATACCCACCATATTACCACTTTTTGGCCCATCATGATCCTACACATACCCCAAAAGTTGAAAGAAACAATCAAGAGCTATATATCATCGATCACATTGACAATGATTCTACATCATCTAATGAGCAAGAGGACATACATCAAGAATTTAATCCCAAGCATGATCAATGAATCACCCAAGTCTAGCAATGATTTAGTCCAAGATATCTTGACATCATCCAACCTCATGGTAGTACATATTGATGATCAAGAGACTCTTGATCCAACACTTATACCCAATGCAAAAGATCTAAGCCAAGGGTCATTACCCATATGTCCACATTTTGAGGAAATCCCAGGATCCTTTACAAGAAATCCCTTCTTTGAAATTGATCCATGTCAAGAATGTGATCAAAAACATATCAAAGATGATACCACACAATATCAAGATCAAGAATCCCTATCATCAAAATCTTACAATAACTTGGTAGATATCTTCCAAGGAATCCAAGATTTTCCAAAAGAAGAACAAATCCATATACCAAAAATACATACATCTACCCATGAGATGCTCACTCCTAATGGACATGTAGATGATCTTCATCTAAAATGGGAGTCTTATACTCTTGATATCATTACCAAAGAACAAGAGTCTCCTACTCTTAACATCTCCACAAAGGGTCAAAACACAATAGAAGCTAGAGACATATCAGAAAGGGATCATGAAGAAGACATATACATAAGTTGTGAATTAGAAACGTCTTGTGGAGACATATAAAAAATGGATCATAAAGAAGACTTATATATAAGTTGTGAATCAAAAAAATCCTATGAAGACATAGCAAAAATTAATCATGAGTAAGACTTTTGCATGGATCGTAAATCAGAAACACCTCTTCAAGAAGCATTAAAATATGATATTTTACAATATCAGGCTGAAGATATCAATTAGGAAGGTATCCCACATTTGAAGGATCCTATCAATGAAGAAGCTATCACATTTGAAGATCCACAACAGAGCAGAGAAAGACTAACATTTTATTTCCAAGGTTAGACATATCCTATTGCAAATGAAATTTTTCCAAGGATTCAGTATCAAGGCAAAGGATTAGCTCTACATGAATAGGGTATCCTAGAACCAATGCAAATAATGGGAAATCCTAAGCATCAAAGTTTTGATTATTCAACAACTAAGGGAGCTAAACAAATCAAGGATACCTCCATAATATTGGGGGAAACTTTATATAATGCAAGCATCAACATAGAGAGAACATAGAGTCCTTATGATGAAATTGATACCAACGCTACAACTAGCTATGTCATGAATTGTCATCCACATATATTTCCATCCTTTGATTGGGACCAACAACAAAAGAAAAAGTGTTATCAAAGAAAGGAACAAGTCATTGAAGTAAGAGAATTTGCAAAGAAAAATGGACAAGAAAAGTTTAAATGGATACAAAAGAAAAAGCAATAAAATCATCCCTATCAAACTCCATTAGTCAAAAAAACTATGGGGAAAAATAAAAAAGGGAAATTCATCCAACAAAAATTTCCAACAATGCAAAAGAAAGCTTCAAGAGCAACTTGCAAGGTATACCAAGATGTTGGTCCCAATCGAATCTCCATATCCACCCATCATTTCTCATCATCCCAAGTTTGGAGAGTCAAAGGTTCCAAGTTGTCGACCAATCCATCTAAATATCATATCCCTCAATGCATTTTTCCATCCATGATATCCAAATCTCACATTCACCATGTTTTGGCAGAAACTCTTTATCATAAGGACTTTAAGGTCACTCTATCATGATGTGCACATCAAGATAAGGTTAACTCTAGTATCGACAAGGAAGATAAGAATTATCATGGGTTACATTCAAGTGTCCATATCCTATCAAACCAACTCCTCCAAGCAAGATATCATTGGCATGTCATGATAGCAACAATGACCATATTAGCACCAACAATGTCTACACTAGCACCACCAGGTGGTCCAACATGAGAAAAAAAAATTCACCATGATGAAAAACTGGTAAAAATGCATCTTATGTGACATCAAAAATCAATAAATAAATAAAAAATCAAGAAAAATAGTAAGAAAACCTAGCAAACAGGCATCATGTGTAGAATCGAGCATCTACATAGACCATTTAAGGTGGAAGCATATCTGTCTATCCATAATGAATCCAATCCATTGTTTATAAAATCCATCTTACCTTGATCTTGACAAATGTTTGATATACATTTTACACTTTCTTATGGAAAACATCTTGACATGGGTCCCTATCATTGATTCTATCCTATCTGGCATTATCTGAGCCATGAGCTATTTTCCAAAGGTAATATTCTATCCAAATATGTTATCCTATCACAAGATAATCCATCACCTACATTGCTAGACACTAGGGAAAATGCTTACATGTTGCTTCAGAATAAATCTTGATCTATGTCTTCTAGCGCACATTATGATCTAGGCATTTATCCCAACAACAAGGTATACCACCAATGCACTATCAGAGTAACCTTTGAAATAATTTTTCCATCAACAAGGTATCCCACCAATGCACTATTAGGGTAACTTTTGAAACAATTCATCCCATCAACAAGGTATACAAGTAATGCACTATCATGGTAACCTTCAAAATAATTCATCCCAACAACAAGGTGTACGACCAATTCACTACCAAGGTAACCTTCAAAGATGCCAACAACTCAGATTATTGCTTCACTTAATACTTCTAAGATATCAATAGTTTCTTGAACTCCACTGCTAGTTCAAGTAAGCTTTTTTGCAACATATCCTCTAGAAAAAAAAATTGAATTATCAAATCCAAGTTTTCAACATCTTACACCCTAGGAAAGAGGGTAAAAATCCACCAACAAACAAGGTATACCACCAATGCATTATTAGGGTATCCTTTGAAACAGTTCATCCCATCAAAAAGGTATTACCCGCCAACACACCACCAAGGTAACCTTCAAAATCATTCATCCCAACAACAAGGTGTACCACCAACACACTACCAAGGTAACCTTCAAAGATGATGACAACTCAGATTATTCCTTCACTTGAAAATTATAAGATATCAATAGTTGCTTTAAACCCACAACTAGTTCAAGTAATATCTCTTGCAATATATCCTCTAGAAAAAACAAGGTGAAGTATCAATCCAAGTTTTCAACATCTTATATCCCAGGCAAAAAGTTAAAAATCCAAAAAAATCAAAATCATCAAAAATAAAAAACATGCAAAAAACATAAAAAATAAAACAACATCATTGGGTTATTCCTCCATTTCAAACAATCTAATATATCAACATTCACTTGAACCTCATAGCTAGTTCAAGTGAATTTCCCGCAACATATCCTCTAGAAACAAAAACAAGATATTAATCCAAGCTATCGATGTTGTTTATCCAAAAAAAAAATATGCTTTGAGTCAAATGGTCAAACTATGTGGTCTCTACGTGTAGAATGTAGGCAAGGATTTTTAGCCCTTCAAGCCTTAGGTCAATCCCATTAGGTTTTCATCAGGCTTTATTCCAACTTAGTAAAAAACATAAAATCCAAACAAATTCAAAAAATTCCAAAATCGAAAAACATTCACAAAATAGCAAAATCGACAAAACTCATAATCGAATCAAACAGATCCTGAAGTCATCTCTCCATTGGCTATAGTGGTTTTAGGACCAATTACAATAATATTTAACCCATGATGTTAGGTTTTCATTGTAAACATGTCAAGCAACACAAAACATGATGACAAATGACATTTAGGATGACGACAAGCAACTGCTAAAATGGTTTAAATGAAGCAAAGGCAAATGAAAGCTCATGATACTAATGGAAAATTTAAATGAACAAAAAATGAAAACCACCTACACCATTGCAAAGATCATGAAATTCTACCCCATTTAAAAAAAAAATCATGGAAAAATACTTTTGTATGACCAAGATATGGTTGTTTGAAGATAGGGTAAAATTACAAGTCATAGAGCAAAAAAAGCGAGATTGCAAGACAACTACATGAAACAAAAGTGAGATTGTAGGACAACTGCATGAAAAAAAAGTGATATTTTAAGAGAACTACATGAAACAATAGCGTAAGTTTAGAACAACTGCACAATTTTAGGAAAAATGCATGAAACAATGGCACAAGTTTAGAACAACTACATAGTTTCAGAAAAATTGCATGAAATAAAAGTGCTAGTTTAGGACAATAGCACAAAATTCAGACAAAAGCATATTTTTTCATAGTAGAAAAGTTCAAAAACTGATGTAGATGCTCAAGAATCACTAGAACTTCACTATCGACTCAAGAAACTGTGTACATGCATAATGAGAACGTAACAAAACAAAAATGAGAAGCGACAAGGTACATACTATGAAACCGATGCCTAAAGGACATCCAAACTCTCGAAATGAATCTACATGATATGAGGCTCCCTGAATCCTCACCATAGCTCCTTGACAATCGACAAAATAAAAACATTCAAATATCTTGAAAACACAACAAAAACAAAATCAAATAGAGAAATAGATCATCACACTCACCCTTTGACAAAACAAACAAACAAACAAAGCAACATCAAAATCTATAGCTTTCAAGAAAACAATCACAAGGATTTGAATGCAAATAGACAAAAAAAAAAGGCAAGTATAACTACCTATCTATTGAAAATTCCCAACAACATCTTGAGATATTTCTTAATGGATCCATTCATATGATAGACATGCTCAACACTGGATAATAGTCCCATAATAGATAGAGCAAGTGATACAACAACTTTGTTTTTTTATCATTTTGTAGTCTTATAAAAATTTACCTCAATCGCAGTATCTAGAAGTTTTGTAACACCAAGGTGTACCTCAAGTGTAATATCAAACTATACCTCAAACAAAAAATCAAGGAATTTTGTAAAATCAAGAGCAAAAAAATCAAGAAAAGACACAAAGGAAAGATTACCAATCAATAAGGAAATTCACCCCTTTGGAAGAGAATTTAGAGGTAATCATGCATGAACTAGTACAATAGGACCTTATCAAAATCAATGACAGTCCAACTTATGGTGAACCAACCTTTAAACTCCCTTGGTATAACCAATACGAATTATGTGAGCTCCACAAAATCAAGGGTCACCCAACGAATAGATGTGCTACACTCAAAAACCTCATCCAAGACCTTATTGATCAAGGAGAAATAGCTATTAAAAATGATGTTCAAGGGCCATCTACCAAAGGCAACAATGATAATGTCTCAACCTCAATAGTTGAAAGCAACGATCAAGAGCTATTTATCACTTATCACATTGACAATGTTTCTACATCATCCAGTGAGAAAGAGGACACACATCAAGAATTGAGTCCCAAGCATGATCAAAATCAAGCGCCCAAGTCTAGAAATGATTCAGTCCAAGATATATTGACATCATCCAACCTCATGGCAGTACATATTGGTGATCAAGAGACTCTTGATCCAACACTTATACCCAATATAAAATATCTAAGCCAAAATTCATTACCCATATCCACATTTTGAGGAAAGCTAAAGATCCTTTACAAGCAATCCCTTCTTTGGAATCGATCCATGTCAAGAATGTGATCCAAATAATGTCAAAGATGATACCAAACAAAGTCAATATCAAGAATTGTTATCATCAAAATACTATAATGACTTGGTAGATATCTTCCAAGACATCCCATTTTTTCCAAAAGAAGAACAAATCCATATATTGAGCATACATACATCTACCCATGAGATGATTTCTCCTAGTGGACATGAAGATGATCTTCATCTAAAACAAGAGTCGTGTACTCTTGAAATTAGTACCAAAGAACAAGAGTCTCCTACTCTTAACATCTATACACAAGATCAAGACATAGAAAAAGCTAGTATAAGAAAGGGATCATGAAGAAGACTTATACATAAGTTGTGAATCAGAAACATCCTATGGAAACATATCAGAAATGGATCATAAAGAAGACTTATATATAAGTTGTGAATTAGAAACATCTTGTGGAGACATATCAAAAATGGATCATAAAGAAGATTTATATATAAATTGTGAATTAGAAATATCCTATGAATACATATAAAAAATAACCATGAGGAATAATTTTACGTGGATAGTAAATTAGAAACACCTCTTGAAGAAGTATTAAAATTTGATATTTCACAAGATCAGGCCAAAGATATCAATAAGGAAGGTATCCCACATCTGAAGGATCCTATTAGTAAGGAAGCTATCACATTTCAAGATCCACATCATAGAAGAGAAGGAGTAGCACCGTGTTTCCAAGGTGAGACATATTCCATTGCAAATAAACTCTCTCAATAGATTCGATATCAAGGCAGAGGATTAGGTCTACATGAATAGGGTATCTTATAATCAGTGTAGATTATGGGAAATCCTAAGCATAGAGGTCTTGATTATTCAACAACTAAGGGATCTAAACATATCAGTGATACCTCCATAATATTGGGGGCAACTTTATCTAATGCAAGCATCAGCGTAGAGAGCATGAAGAGTCCTTATCATGAATCATCATCCACATATATTTTCATCCTCTAATTGGGACCAACAACAAAATAAAAATCTATATCAAAGAAAAAAACAAGTTATTAAAGAAAAATAATCAACAAGACAAAATGAACAAAAAAAATTCAAATGGATACAAAAGAAAAAGCAAGAAAATCATCCCAATCAAACTCCATTCTTCAAAGAAACTATGGGGAAAAATAAAAAAGGGAAGTTCATCCATCAAAGATGTCCAAAAATGAAAAATAAATATTCAAGAGTGACTTACAAGTTATATCAAGATGTTGGTCCCAATTGAATCTCCATATCCACCCATCATTGCTCATCATCCCAAGTTTGGAGAGTCAAAGATTCCAAACTGTCTACCAATCCATCTAAATATCATATCCCTCAATTCATTTTTCCATCCATGATATCCAAATCTCACATTGACCATGTGTTGGCATTAACTCTTTATCATAAGATCTCTAAGATCACTCTATCGTGATGTGTGCATCAAGGTAAGGTTAACTCCAATATCCACAAAGAAGATAATAATTTCTAGGGGTTACATTCAAGTGCTCGTATCCTAGCAAAGCAACTCCTCCAAGAAGGATATCGTTGGCATGTCATGATAGAAACAATGACCATATCAGCACCAACAACGTCTACATCAACACCACCAAGTGGTCGAACATGAGCAAAAAAAAATCACCATGATGAAAACTTAGTAAACAGGCGTCTTGTGTGACATCAAAAATCAAGAAAAAAATCAAGAGAAAATTCATCCTCTAGTGAAAACCACTATGGTGGAACTTTGGACAAGTACCTTGATGAAAACCTGGAAACTAGGAGTCATGTGTAAGAATCGAACATCTACGTGCATCATTTCAAGTGGAAGCATCTCAGCCTATCCATAATGAATCCAATCCATTTTTATCCAAATCCAACTTATCTTGATCTTGACAAATGTTTGGTACACACTTTACATTTTATTATGGAAAACATCTTCACATGGTTCATTATCATTGATCCTATCCTATCCAACATTATCTGAACCATGAGGAATTTTCCAAAGTGCATACTCTATCCAATCATGTTATCCTATCACAAGATAATCCATCGCCTATATTGCTAGATATTGGGGGAAAATTCTTGCATATTTCTTCAGAATAAATCTTGATCTATCTTCTAGCTCACATTGTGATCTAGGCATTGTCTGAGCAATAATGTGTGTCACATGGTACCCTTCCCAATTCATTCCACCAACAAGGTCTACCACCAATGCTCTATCAAGGTAACCTTCAAAATAATTCATCCCAACAACAAGGTGTACCACCAACACACTACCAAGGTAACCTTCAAAGATAACAACAAAATGGATTATTCCTTCACTTAACACTTCTAAGATATCAACAATTGATTGAACCCTACAACTAGTTCAAGTAAGCTTTTCTATAACATATCCTCTAGAAAAACAAAGTGAAGTATCAATCCAAGTTTTCAACATCTTATACCCTAGGCAAAAGGGTAAAAATCCAAAAATAAAGAAAAAAGAGATAAAATATACAAAAAAATAAAAAAGAAAGAAAAATAGTAAAGAGAAATAAAATGTTCTTTGAGTGAAACCATTTTGTGGCACTCCTAGAATAGGTACCATAGTGAAAACCTGGTAAATAAGCACTATGTATGAATAAAACATGCATCATTGTCTATCAACACTTCTTCATAACATCCACCCATCCATTTCATGAATCATATGTCTAACCATGGCTTGTCACTGATTAAGATAAGTCATTTTATTGGGGGAAACTTGATCCAGAGGATTTTTCATCAAATTTTGAAATTATCCATTTTTCTCCAATTTTGGTATGATTAAGAAGTGCTCGGGATCCTGACTCCAATGCAACTCGAATGGAGTCAATCAGAGTCCCAGAGTTCAAGATATTTATGGTCAAACTTCTAGTCAACTCCTAGACCTAGGCCAAAAAAAGGGCAAAAATCATAGTTGTCAAAATTAGTCAAAGTCAACACCATTTCGTAGTACTACTCATTATGATTCTCACAGAGTTCATTTCAGGGAAAACAGAGTCCGTATGACGAAGTTACGGAAGGTCAAAGATTGGTCAAAATTGCCCCGATGACGTCAACGCCTAGTTAGCTCAACAACCAATTAGCCCCTAACACATGGCAACCCATGACAATATTATTGTTGGAATAATATAAAAAAACAATTAAAAAAAAGGAAAAAAAATATTAAAAAAATAATATAAAAAAATCATTAAGTGGGTTTCTCCCATCCTAGAGGGGTGGCCCACATTATGTGGGCACCACCCATGGTATGGGGGGGTGACCCACATTAAGTGGAGCTCCACCCATGCTATGGGGGGTAACCCACATAAAGTGGGATGCCACCCACTTAAATAGGGATCCCCCTTATCATGTTTTATTTAAGCATTTAAAAAGAGAGGGTGGTGGGACCACCACCCACCATCTTCTCTAAAGGGGATTTGATTTGATTTTTTTCAAAGCCTTAAGATAAGGCTATATCCTTATTTTTAGTGGCCTAATATATCCCATGGGATAAGGATCCTAACGTATTCTTTTTATACGAGAAATATTAGGAATATTATTCCTAAATTAAGGGGTCAAATAAAACCTTACATAAAATATCTCCTAAATCATAGCGAATAAATCTATTCGTAACCATTCAAATGGAAATGTAATTATTTTGAGGGGATATTATCCTTCTAGAAATTATTAAAGGAGGATATTCTTGAATTTTTTTCTATGTAAGGGAGATTGGGTAGTTAATTTGTTTTACACCAATTTTGGCATAAAATGTAATATAAAAAAGGGTAGAATGGGGGGTGTGAAGTAAGTGATTTTGGAAGAACTTTGCAAGTGTGAGAGTTGCTTTCCTTGGAAAAATTATTGTATTTTCGTGCTTTTGGAGAAGTTTGTTTCCACGCACTTTGGAAGTGCATTTGAGAATTTCTTTGTAAACCAAGAGGAGGTTCTGCTGACGAATGTAACCGAATTTCTGGAGGAATAATTAGATCGGTCCACTCATTGGAGAGGGGCCCAGAGATGTAGTCGTTTTAAATGATGAACTCCACTGTCAAATTTTTTTTCATTCTTTTTCTCTCTCATTCTGCTCTTTCTTTAATCTCTTTATAATTTCATCAATTTAATTTTGTTAAGAGTTAAATTATAATTAAGCACTTTCGGATTATAATTAAGCATTCAAAGCATCTATCATAGATCTGTTAAATCATATCAAATTTGGTATCAGAGACGTGTTTGGCTAAGATTTTAGGTTTGAATGCTAATGCACTCCAAGCTTTAGAAAGGTGAAGGAGAGCTTGAAGAATATAATCCTAAGATTGGAAAAAGAAAAACCTTGCCCAAGATGGAAGGAACCGAAGCTGGGAAAAGTACTGAGCCTGAGCTTGATGATAAGTATTTTCAGCAAGCCTTCCTTGAGATAAGAGCAATGGTTGGAGAGCTTTATGTAGATAAGAAGAAGCATGAGAAGAAAGGAGATTCTTTGAAGAAGGAAGATTCTAAAGATCGTAAAGACAAGAAGAAGCAGTCTGAAGATGGTGAAAAATTCTAGTTTATCCTCCATCTACCCCATCTTCTCCTTCTTCCTCTTCTTCCTCCTCTTCTTTTCCCTCTTCCTCTTCTCCTACTAATAATCCATTTAAGAGCAAGTCGAAGCTTGTTATTAAATTGGGTATAAAATTTGAATTACCTAAGTATGGTGGTGAGTTAAATGCCAAAAAGTTAGATGATTGGATCCGACAGGTAGAAGTGTATTGTAGGATTCAAGGCCTCAAAAAAGATGCTTCTATGATCCAGTTAGCCACTCTCCGGTTGGGAGGTACAACTCTCACTTGGTGGGGGAGTAGAACTCAGGAGGAAATTTCTCACCATGGTAAGGTTAATATGACTTGGATGGAATTTGTTGCTACCCTTAAAAAAAAAAATTATCCTTTGGGTTATATGCAACAAATAACAATGAACTGGAAAACCTTTAGGCAAGCTAAGGGTCAATTTGTCCAAGATTACACCCATGAGTTTAGAAAATGAGCTATTGTTTTAAGTGTTCCTTTGTATACTCAAGATACACTACTAAAGTACATAGGTGGTTTGCATTCTTACCTAAGACATAACATTCTAATGTTGAGTCCTAATAATTTGGATGAAGTATCAGTCCAAGCCACTCATTTAGAGTCAAGGGGTAAGAGAACTTTCAGTGATAATTTCTCAAATAAACCATCTAAGTCTGAGGGGAAGTGTAAGGGTAAAGGTAAAGATAAAGGCAAAGGGAAAAAGACAGCTATAGTTAAGAATGATGGTGATAAGCCCACATGCTCCCATTGTAAGAAAGAGGGGCATGATGATTCAAAGTGTTGGAAGTTGCACCCGGAATTAAGGCCCAAAAGATATAGAGGAAATAAAGGCAAGCAAGAGACTATTGCAATGAGACAAAGATTGTTGCTACTAGGATCCAAGGTAAAATTAAAAGTATAACTCTCTCTACTGATACAAGTATTTCTAATGCAAGTACAATTAAAGTATCCACTCCTCCTAAAGCTAATAAACAACGAAATGAATTGTTTCATATTTGAGTTGTATCTAAGCACACTAAGATTGACACACTATTTGATACGGGTTCTCAAGTCAACTTAATATCTAAAGAGGTGGTAAAGAAACTCCATTTAACTGCTACACCTCATCCAAAGCCATATCCACTTGGATGGGTTTGCAATGATGCTCAACTGCAAGTAACAAAACAATGTAAACTGAAATTTTCTATGACTACAAACATTGTTGATGAGGTAGAAAAAGATGTTGTCCCTTTCGATATTTGTGGGCTTGTGTTAGGGAGTCCTTATCTGTATGACAGAAAAGAAATCTTCTACAGGGGGGAGAATAAGTATCATATTTTTAAGGATGGTATAGAATGCATTGTACGTGCACACAAAGTTAAGACTAATCTTGCACTAGTCAATGCTGGTCAAATGAAAAGGTTGATCAGTTCTAGTAAGAACTTTGTATTAATGCTCTTAAAATATCAAGAGGATGAAAAAGATGAAGCATTTAAGGGGTGTGATCCAAAGCGTAAAATTGAGATGGTCAAAATAGTTTCAACTTATGAAGACTTATTTCAGGAACCAAAGGGGTTGCCACTAGGAGAGAGATACAACATGAAATCCATTTACAGCAAGATGGGCCTCTTCCAAACATCAGCATGTACTATTTGTCATTTTTGTAGAATGAGGAAATCAAAAAGAAATTTCAAGAGTTGGTGGAAAAAAGAGTCATACGTCCTAGTACATCTCCTTGTGGTTCTCCAATTGTGTTGGTTCCAAAGAAGGATGGGTCTTGGAGAATGTGCATCGACTATCGAGCCTTGAACAAGATAACAGTAAAGAATAGGTATCCTCTTCCCTGTATTGATGATTTACGTGATCAGTTAAAACATGCAGTTTATTTCTCTAAGTTAGACTTGCATAGCGGATATCATCAGATAAGAATTGCAGAAGATGACATTTGGAAAAATGCATTCAATACAAAACAAGGACTATTCGAGTGGTTGGTCATGCCCTTCGGGATTTGAAATGCACTAGATACATTTATGAGAGTCATGAATGATGTCTTTCATCCTTTTATTGATGATTTTTTCATATTGTATTTAGATGATATTCTTGTATTCAGTCGAACTTCAGAATATCATGTAAGTCATGTAAAAAACTTTTTTGATGTATTGAGATAAGAAAAACTCTTTGTAAAGATGTCTAAACAATATTTCGCTAAGACATCCTTAGTGTATTTAGGCTATGTCATAGGAGGTGGTCAATTGAAACTAGACTCTGGAAAGGTCAAAGTTATTGTAAAATGGACTAAGCCAAGTACAGTTACTGAAGTCAGAAGTTTCCTAGGTGCAGTCCAGTACTGGAGAAAGTTCATTGCAAACTTCTCTTACATTGCATCACCATTGCACTCATTGACCAGTATGAAGACAAATTTTCAGTGGGGAGGTCCATAGCAGAAGGCCTTCAACACTTTGAAGGAGAAGTTGAGCACAACACCAGTTCTGGCTTTACTAGATTTACACCAACCGTGTGAAATTGAAACAGATGCAAGTGGATTTTCCATGGGAGCAATGCTAATGCAAGGAGGTAAGCCAATCTAATATCACTCTGAAACCTTTTCAAGTTTAGTCATTAACTATCCTACTTATGATAAGGAAATTTATGCATTAGTTCAGAGTGTTAAAAAATGGAAACACTACATAATGGGAAAGGAAATAGTAATCCATATTGATCACCGTCCATTGCAATGTTTGCATTCACAAACTAAGCTACAACAAAGTAGGCACTTCGGGTGGATGGGTTTTCTTCAACAGTTTCACTTAGTAATTAAGTACAAGAAAGGTGCCCATAATAAAGTAGCAGGCATGCTCTCCAGACCTCCAATTTTCAATGCTTTGATAATACTTAAAAATAGTTCTATGATGCATGCAAGTTTTGAAGAACAATATGCTACTGATGAAAATTTTAAGGATATCTATGCAGCTCTAATACAAGGAAAACAAGTGGAAGAAAAGGATTACTATGTGCATGATAAACTCTTGTATCACTTATGGAAATTATGCATTCCAAAGAATGAACAAGCACATGTAATCAGAGAGGCACATACATCACTAATTGTAGGACATTTTTGGGTTAGTAAAACTTTGGCACAACTACAAAAATATTGCTACTAGCCTCAAATGTAGGAAATTGTAACAGAATATATTAAGGGATGTGTGATGTGTGCAACTAGCAAACCAAGTAACAAGAAATTGGGGTTGTACACACCTTTACCTATACCATCCCATCCATGGGAAAGTGTTTCTATGGATTTTTTTGGGGGGTTACCTATGTCTAGGAAAGGGCATGACTATTTGTATGTAGTAGTTGATTGGTTTAGCAAGATGTGTATTCTTATGCCATGTAAAAAGAAAGTCACTGCTGAAGTGACAGCTCAATGTATTTTCAGTTTGTATGGGTTCACTTTGGGTTACCCACTTCCATTGTATCAAATCAAGATTCTTGATTTCTTGGGGAGTTTTGGTCAGTCTTATGGGGACTTATGGATACTAAATTGAAAAAGAGTACAACCTTCCATCTGAAGATCGATGGATAGATAGAGGTAGTCAATAGGACAGTTGTGCATCTACTCAGGGGATATTGCAGCAAACATCCTAAGTTGTGGGATGAAAGTCTTCATTATGTGCAGCATGGCTACAACCATGCAACTCATTATTCTACAAAGAGGTCTCCTTTTGAGACTTGTTTCGGTTACGTGCCCAAGACATCGATGGATTTTTATTTTGGAAAGAACGATGTTGAATATGGATGCCATGATTCAGAGAAGGCTTTGAAGTTTATCCAGAAAGTCCAATCAATTCATTAGGTAGTAGAAGCACAGTTGGAAAAGAGCCAAGCCAAATACAAGGCTCAACATGATAAACATTGCACTGACCACCATTTCCAAGTCGGTGAATGCGTTTGGTTAAATATAAGCAAGGAAAGAATGCAAGGTGAAGGAAGGAAGCTCAAGCTGATCATATATGGTCCATTCAAGATTCTGGAAAAGATTGGCACCAATGCCTTCCGCCTTAATCTTCCTCCATACATGCAAATTTACTTGGTAGTCAACATTGAGAACTTGAAGTTGTACGAACCTCCGATGATACTAGATGAGGAGGTTGAAGTACAAGTTCCATCCATTGACAACCTTTCATCAGAGTACATGTCAGAGTTTCCTGAAGACGTCATCCTTGACAGGAACACCAAGACTTCACGAAGAGGAGCAGTTGAATACCTCTGAGTGGGGCTAAAGGAGATGCATCCAAGCAAGGAAAAGTGGATGGAGATTGGTAAATTGGAACTTTACCCTCACTCAAATATTTCATCCTCCTATATTAAGATTGTTGGAATCTTGAGTTGTTTGGGTGTTTTCATTGATGTCAACACAATGTTGTTGGTTTTGTCATTGTTGTCAATCTATAGTATAGTTGCATATTTTGTTGGAATCTTAAGTTTGTTAGGGATATTTTTGGTGTGTGTTACACTATATTTTGGTGCTATCATAAATGTTTTCATTGATGTATGGAATTAGTAAGTGTTGTATTTATTGTTGGTTCACTTGTTTTCCAAGTTCTTTTGAGAAAATTTAAATAAAAGAGTGTGCAAAGTGAAAAAGGTGTGTTCATTGTTGTGCTTTGTATTTCTTCATGGTTGAAGGTATGGTTGTGAGTTTTGGATATGATGATAAAAGGTTCTATGACTAGAGCTTCAGGATTTTGATTGTGCGGTAGTGAAATTTATGTTTGATAATTTTTTTGTCTGTATAAAAGGTTGTTTGGGAAAAATTAGATTGCTTCACATTTCTCTATAGTAGGGTTTCTTGTCTTGCAGATTTGGGAACATTCTTGAATTTTTCTAACATCCTTCCTTTCAGGTTTCAGGTGCTAATGTGTTTTGCAAGGTTGGTTATTAAGTTGTATTATGTGGCAGCATCTCTAGTTGCACCAAATAATGTTGTTCTCAATTTTGAGTGGTTATTGAAGAGTTGAAAAATATTTTGAGATGTTTTATGGATAATGTGAATTGTTGTTGTGTTGTCCATGTGACATCGAGAAGCATGTATGTGGTCACTTCTAGTGTTAGTCTAGGTTTGGCCAACCTAGTGTGCTAGTGCTATTTATGGAGGATGTTTGTTATTTGTAGAAGTGTTGAGAAGTGTTTTGATATAGATTTGGGTCCTAGTTAACCCTTGGCATGGTCTTCCTTCACTTCTTTCCATCGTGGAAGTGTTTGGTGCTGACCTATTTTGGTATTAAATGTTTGAGGTGCATACATTTCATTAAGGCTAACCTAATTGAGATTGTTTAGGTTGTGGATGGTATAAATTCAAGATGAAGATTGTGTGGAGAGTGTGGAAAGTCTATAAGTGTGAAAATAGTGAATGTGATAAAGTTTGGTGATTTGAGTGTGAGCCTAAATTCCTATGACTTCCTGATCCAGTGAGAAATAGGTGTCTACATTTCAATGTGCTTAAAGTTGTTGGAGGCAGTGAGCCAAAGGTTGTAGATGGAATAAAGTTATGATGGTGTATTTCTCCTATCGACTTGAGATAGTGAATCTCTTTGTAATCATCTTCTTCTATTCTTCTTTCTTTTGGATAGTGAGTCCTAGCAGTGAGCCTTTCTTCTTTTTCTTGGTAGTGAGCTTAATTGTATTTTTTGTTGCAATTCATATATATGTGAGCTAATCCTCATTGTGTTTTTTTCCTTCTTGGGTTTTCCACATAAATCTAGTGTTCTTATGTTTTTTGATGTGTTTTCATTATGGTTTCATGTGTTTACAATCTGCTAATGCATGATAATGGTTTAATGGTTGATAAGGGTTTGAAAATATATTGAGGGTTTGAATGTTCAAGTATACAATTGATTCACCCCCCTCTCAGTTGTATTGTACATCTAAAAATTAATATCAAAGTTATGGTTCCTATAAGAAGCTTAATTACTTGAGGTAGATCCAGATGGCACACAGGAAGGGTTTCAAAGATCCTATGTTTGATGAAATGAATTATGCTTATTGGGAAGCTTGGATGGATTCCTTTCTGGTATCTCTTGGATTTGGAGTTTGGAAATCAGTTGAAAAAGGATATAATATTCTTTCAAATGGTATGACAAGTGATGATGAGATCAAGGATTATGAAAATAATGGAAAAGCAAGAATTTCTATCTTAAGTGGTCTTTCTAATTTTGAATTTGGAAAAGTGATAAGTCTGAAATATGCTAAAGAAATCTGGACAAAGCTAGAGAGTATGTATGAAGGGTATGAAAAGGTCAAACAAGACAAGATGCAGAACTACAAAGCCAAATTTGAAACCCTAAGCATGTATGAAGATGAAGATATTAGTGCCTACATGCTCAGAGTTGATGAAGTTCTCAATGCCATCAATGGTCTTGGTGGAAAGCTAGAAGAAAGATAAGTTGTGAAAAAGGTATTAAGAACTCTTTGTAAATCTTATAGTTCTAAACTTTTTGCTATAGAGGAAGCTCAAAATTTGGATAATTATTCTAGAGATCAAATGTGAGGCTCTTTAACTTCTTTTGAAATGAGATAGTTTGGTCAAGATACTACAAGTAAAGAAACTTACTTTAAATTTTGTAAAGTAGAAAAGGATGGTGAATTAGATCCAGATGATCTTCATGAGGTGGAAGTGAAATTTGTGAGAAGATTGAAGAAGGGAACTAGAAAATAAAAATGTAAGTTACCTTTAAAATGTTTCAATTGTGGAAAGATAGGTCATTATGAATCTAAATGTCTAATCAAAGTTACCAATGACAAAAAAAAGGATCATAAAGGTAAATTTTTCAAAAAAGAGTTATTATGTTGAAAAGGAGAATGGTGCTTTTGATAATGAGGAATCAGGTTATCCAAGTGAAGGAAGTGATGAATTCCTGTTCATGGATTTAAATGTTAATGCTACTAATCCCAAAATATGTTTGAAGGAAAGTGCTCTGAAAATAGGTCATAACATTAAAGGAACTATGTTGACTTCTTTTCATGTAAGAGAAGAAAGGAATTATTGGAACATTGATAGTGGATTCTCAAATTATATGGTAGGTGATCAGAGTAGTTTTTTAAGATTGAAAGGTATGATAGTTATCTTGTTAAGTTTGGTGATGATACATCTACTAAGATATGTGGAAAAGATTCATTTAGTTTTTATGGGAAGCATAAAATAGATGGTGTTCTTTATGTCAAGGGTCTCTGGCATCATATTCTAAGTGTAGGATAAATATGTAGCAAAGGATACAATATTTTGTTAAAATATGGTGGTTGTGAAATAAAAAAAGGAAGCTCCAATACTCTAGCTGTTGTAGGAACAAGGATAAAAGGTGATATTTATCAACTTAAAGGTAGCGGTGCTAAGTTCTTTGTCTCAAATTCATGAAATTTTGTTATGATAGAAGAATGGGTCACATCAGTTTTGATAGCCTAGTGAGGATCAATTCTACTGATGCTATGAGAGATCTACCAAGTATAAAAAATCCTATCAATGCAATCTACAAGGAATTTCAAGCTGGAAAGAAAAAAAAGAAGAGGTTCAAGACAAAAGAATATTTTACCATAGGTCCTTTAGATTTGGTGCATACAAACCTATGTAGACCTACCAAAATAAGAAGCTCATGTGGTGACATGTATTTTATGTTACTAGTTGATGATTATTCTAGAATGACTTGGGTGACATTTCTCAAAGAAAAATCAGAAGCTCTAGATAATTTTAAAGCATTTAAGTCAAAGGTAGAGAATGAGATGGATTTAAAAATCAAGTGCTTGAGATTTGATAGAGGTGGTGAGTTCATTTCAAATGAGTTTAATAGTTTTGGTGAAGATCATGGAATTAAGAGGTATTTATTAGCCCCTAGGACTCCTTAGCAGAATGGAGTTGTGGAAATAAAAAATAGGATAGTTGAAGAAGCAACTAGGACAATGATAAAGGAAGCTAATCTATTGAATGTCTATTAGAGAGAATCAATTCATACTAAAGTCTACATTCTTAGTAGAGGACAAGAAAGAGTGAACAATTCAAAGACTCCCTATGAGTTATGGTATGGTAAACCTCCTACTATGAAATATTTCAGAGTTTTTGAAAGAAAATGTTGTATCAAAAGAGATGAAGAGAAATTAGGAAAATTTGATGCAAGATCTGATGAAGGAATCTTCCTTGGATACTCTACAAGAAAGAAGGCATGTTGGTGCTATAGTAAAATGCTAAAGACGATTGTTGAAAGTGCAAGTGTCAAAGTGGATGAAGAGCCACATCAAATTTTAGTGATCATGGAAGGATATGAATCTAATGAAACCCCTTGCAGTGAAGAAGAAAAGAATGAAGACAAAGGAAAAGAGATAAATTTGAAGAGGAAGAAGCTCTAAAAAAAGATCCCGAAGAATCCTTAAGTATGTGCAGAAGAATAATTCTAAAGATCATATAATTGGAGATAAGAGAAAATGTGTGTTGACAAGGAGAAAAGCTACTATGACATATGACCAGGTAAACTTTTGTTTAATTTTTGAGGTGGAACCTAAAATAGTAAATGAGTCATGCAAGGATGAGAATTAGGTCAAAGCTATGAAAGAGGAGTTAGAACATATTAAGAATAATCTGACTTGGGAATATGTCCCAAGGCCGAAAAATAAGAATGTGATACAAACTAAATGGGTATTTCAAGATCAAATTGAATGAGGATAGAAAATTTATCGGAAATAAGGCTATACTTGTGTGTAAAGGATACTCACAAGTTGAAGGTATAGATTTTGAGGATACTTTTTCTTCGATGGCTAGAATGGAAGCTATTAGAATGTATCTAGTTTTTGTAGCACGTAAAAATTTCAAATTTTTTCAGATGGATGTGAAATCTGCATTCTTGAATGGTGAATTGGAAGAAGAGGTATATAATTAACAACCAAAAGGTTTTCAATTTTCAGAAGATGCTGATATGGTATACGAATTGAAGAAAGCATTATATGGACTCAAACAAGCTCCTATAGCTTGGTATGTGTTAGTGGATGAATTGGCCTTTAATGTAATGTTCAAATAATAACTCTATAGCCTAGGATACAAAGACCAATATTTGATAATAGCTCTAGAAAGGTTACAATTGTGTTTGTTACTTTCCTCTGAATTTTAGAGGTACAACTCCCTCATATGATATAATTGATTTTAGAGTATGCTTTTCACCATAAAGTAGGAAAGGAAAACAAGCACCAATTTGTAAATATGAGTCCAGTGTGGAAAAAACAAAGAAACCATTAGCACCAAATCTTAAAGACTTTGATAATAATGATCGATAAGCTTAAAATCAGAGAATGAATATGATCACAAATGAAGAATACAATATCAAAGATTATTCCACATAGAGAAAAAATCTACATGATCTACTTAGCCAATAGACTAATTTGGTAAATATTATATCTAATACTTATAATTCACTGATTTAAAAGAAATATAAAATCATAGTTTATTCTCAAAAATGTTCCTTCTTCCTTCATTACATCACCGTGCCATCAAATAAAACCCAGTCCCCCTTAGAGTCATTTTTCTAGAAAAATTATATCCCCTAATCTTTAATTTTAGTATTTATAATAATGGCAATTGGATTGATCGGTAGTTTCATGCCAAATAATTGTTCCATGAAAAGAAAATGATAAAATAAAAGAATTAAAGGTTAGGAACAATCATAGATATGTTGTCTCTTTAGTTGGATTTAACAGTTAGTTGGGACACTTCCTATTTGAATATCTACCACATGACCATCTGTACTTGTAAATAGTGCAAGTTATAAGGCCTAAATTGAATGGTGAATGCATGTCTTCATTAACCCATGCATGTGAGAATTTAGATGAAATAGTAACTTAAAACTTTTCACAATAAAACTAAAGCTTGAAATAAATTTTGGTCACATCAAAATTTAGTTCTCACACCACATCGCTACCTCCTTGATCGCCAAGTCCCAAGAAACTCCAACCTAGATCTACTTCTTATTTTATATAAATCCAACAAGTAAGATATTTATTTTCACATTTCAAGTTGAATTTCTAAAATATGGTAAGCATCGAGAGGGATAGTTCCTCAAGAAATAATTTCATGGTGATTGAGGAAGTTGAGTGTAGTCATTTCTTCAGGCTATTATTAGACCAACTGAAGGAAGTCTTTGTAATCCAGAGTGAGATAGAAGAAGAAGAGCTACATCAAATTCTAGGGAAATACTTCTTGAACCACATTCATGTCCATAATGTAGAGCTTCTAGATAATTCCATCTACAATGTGGTTCACATGTCCAAACAATGTGACTAGGGAGTTAGGGTAGCAGAAGGCTTGGTTCATTCTAAGTACCATAATAGAGTGAGGGTGGCCATCAAAGGGCTGAGTCAATTTCCTAGAATTGGTCTCATGGGTGACACTATTTGCACCACGATTGCAACCTAGCATGAGGTAATAGAGGAAGCGATGACTCTTTTGCCTATGGGGCTAGTCTAAAATGATATGGGGATATTTGCACATTATGAATTGATCTAAGGAAAAAATTATTGTAAACAAAATATGTATAGAAGAATTCACAAATGTAAATGAAAATGGATATTAGCAAAGCATAAATATAAATAAAAGTAGTGTGAGCAGAAAATGAATCTAAATTGGTCTTGAAAAATAAAATCATACCCAATTAGAATTAAGTTATATTGACCTTGTACTCATTTCCATTTCCAATCTTGAAGGTTACTTTGATGCCTTCTGCAAAAACTCTCTTTTCCACGAGGCAAGAGAAGGCAGGAAAACCAAGTGTATATTGACGACTTTCGGAAAATCAAAAAGAAACAAACAACCCGTCAACCCTATTAGAATAGAATAATCTTATGAATTTATCTAAGGAAAACATTATTGTAAACACAATATGTATAGAAGAATTCAAGAATGTAAATGAAAATGGATATTAGCAAAATATAAATGTAAATAAAAGTAGTGTGAGCAGAAAATGAATCTAAATTGGTCTTGAACAAACAAAATCATACCAAATTAGCATTAAGTTATAATGACCTTGTACTCATTTCCATTTCCAATATTGAAGGTTACTTTGATGCCTTTTGCAGGAACTCTTTGGCCATGAGGCAAGAGAAGGCAGGAAAACCAAGTGTATATTGACAACTTCCTGACAATCAAAAAGAAACAAGCAACCAGTCAACCCTATTAGAATAGAATAATCTTATGAATTGATCTAAGGAAAAAATTATTGTAAACACAATATGTATAGAAGAATTCAAGAATGTAAATGAAAATGGATATTAAAAAAACATAAATGTAAATAAAAGTAGTGTGAGCATAAAATGAATCTAAATTGGTCTTGAACAAATAAAATCATACCCAATTAGCATTAAGTTATACTAACCTTGTACTCATTAACATTTCCAATCTTGAAGGTTACTTTGATGCCTTTTGCATAAGCTCTCTGGCCACGAGGCAAGAGAAGGCGGGAAAACCAAGAGTATATTGACAACTTCCTGACAATCAAAAAGAAACAAGCAACTAGTCAACCCTATTAGAACAGAATAATATTATGAATTGATTTTATTTATTTTAATGGCTAATGGATAGTGGACCAAGTTCTCTTGAATTGAGATACTACTAAGATGTGTTGACTGATGATTTTAGACTACCAATATTCTGCTTGAATCTCTATAAGTTACTTTTGTCTTAAATATATTTAAGATAAATCTGCAAAAAAATTCCCCAATCTCTTAGAAATTATGCAGATTATTTTGTTAATACTTCTCTATTTTGGTATTTTATTTCAAAAATTCATAGAAAGATATGTAATGCCATATTTGAAACTTACATATTTTAATATTACTAGTTTTGTAATTATAGGATATGATTCCAACAATTGTGAAATGCATTAGCAATATGCTGGATGAATGAAGTAAACTATGCAATTGGTAAGTGTAAAGCCAAATTCCTTAACCCTTGCCAGAATCCTTCTTGCCTATTCTAAAACATGTGCTTTGGAATAGGGCATGAAAATCCATCTAAGTATAATGAAAAAGAGATTTTTGTCAGATATTATATTATAGTAAGTTGAATGAATGTAAGCAGAGAAATTTTCGCATACCTACAAATGGTACAAAATTTCATGGTTAAGTGAAAGCCTCCCATCAACAAAAAGATCCAAATATCCATGTATCTATCTCAATCGAGCCTCTAAACCCTTCAAAGCTATCAAATTTTCCACTAACTTGTTATGCACAAAAGTCAAATTTTAGAGACCACTAAAATAAAATAAAAATAGAGCTTTGAAACCAAATCCACACACAACACAATGTTCATAGTGAAAATTTATCACTTTCTTTCATCTTTGCATATTGGTTTGATGCTTCAAACGATGCATTTCTTATATTGAAAAGTGCATTACCTTATTGAGCTTCTCTTTGTTTTGAGAATAGTTTAATATTCTCTACTTAACAGGGCCAACCATGTGAAGGTGGAAGCTTATTTGGCCTCTCCCCCCCGCCCACCCCCCCTTACATCACTCTCAATTCCCCATACCCGATCATATAACATTAATCATTAATTCATCCATTAATAACATATAAAATTCATTCATTAGCATATAACATTCATTCATTAACATATAAAATTTATTCATTAACATATTCACATTCATTCATTAACAAATAACATTCATTTTTTCAGTTTTTACATATTATCAAAAAAATGGTTGTCATAATATGATTACAATCACTTCTTTTTTTGTTTCTTTTTTGCAGCAAGAAAAATCTGAAGTGGAGTATCATTTTCAAAATAATTTGTCCCCCCTTCAGTTGTTCTGAGCTCTCCTCATGATCTTAACGTATGCCTAGTCATGTACTCACAACGTGGATGACACTACATAGGGGGGTCTACTGCAATAGTAAAGAAATGTTAAATTGATATGTTTTATTATTATTGTTACAAGTATTTCATTAATTAAAAAAACATTAGAGTGGTGCTCTTTGCCTGATGGGGCCACATCATGTTCCTGATATTGTCTTATAGCCTCATGCTCAACATGCTGAATACCCTCTAAATCCTGATCTGGAGTTGAAACACGAAAGGTTACATTAATTAATACACCAATTGCAATTAAATATGTTTAAAAGAACATTAGAGTGGTCCTCTTTACCTGATCGAGCCACATCATGTTCCTGATCTTGTCTAGTCAAATCATGCTCAACATGTTGATCATGCTCTACATGCTCTAAAGTTGAAACATGAAAGGTTACATTGATTAATACACCAAATGCAATTAAAGATGTTTAATTGTATTAATCCATACTGTGTTTTGTATAGCACATGTATACATCCAGTAACTAGATGCACACCATGGCCTTCATCTATAGGTTGTGCTCAACCCTCACCAAGCTACATTCCAATGTCATATGTAGTATTATCATTTCTTATTTGTTTAAAACAAATAGGAACATTATTATGGTGGAAATTAATATTGAATAGATTGCACAAGTATTCAATTTTAAATAAACTTTATTGAGTTTATTTACCTGTGTGTTGGATGCAGTGGAAGATTGTGTTTTTCCAGTCAAGACTCTTAGCTGTTTAGTCAGCGCTCCATAGCCTTGCTGGAAGGAAATCTTCAGGTCCTCTTCTATGGGCGCTATGTTGAAATTAGAGCCCTGCATTTTTGCATAAGATCATGAATTTTGCTTCTATGGTGTGATAAAACCAAAATTGTTTGCAATTTATTATTTGGATGCAATATTTCATTTATTGATACTTACAAATTGTATGGCTAATTTCATATAACCACCAGAGCCAATTTTGTGTTGCCCGTGTTTTTCTAGTCTTGCCTTTGTTGCCTTCGATGTGTTAGGAAGCCTATGAAAAATTTGAAATATGTTAGATTATGTAAAAAGAAAGAGTAATCAGTATATAATTACATTGTTGATAGTATCACATACCTTCCTTGGCCTGGTGGTGTCTTTCCTTTCTTCTTTTCAGCCTTCTCCTTTCCATCCGACACCAAGTCCTTCCACTCCCTCTCTGAATCATGGGGGGACGCTCGTACTTTCTGTTCTTCTCTAAATGTGACCTAAATTGGTCCCTCACATACTTTAGATAGGTACTAGCTTTCTTAAGGACCTTGGTTTTGTTGAATGTTTTATCACCGAACAACATAGCTAAACGGTTAATAAGCTCATCTTTTAAATCTTGATTTTGGGCATTCCACCATGTACGTATGGTGGGCCCGAAGAGCTCCAATGTAACATCACTTAGATGTTTATAAAAACATCATTTCCTGCAAAATGATCATGGGATCATTAGTCTATAAAGAGTGATCAATAAGTAAATTTCAATTGGATTATTTATAATAATAATTAAAACATTTTAAAGTACCTGGGACCTTCTTTATCTTTATGGGAATGAAATCCTCGGTCACCACAAATGTGACTGGCAATGTTCCCATACTAGTAATATGGGAAGATCCAGAAAATGCTACTAAAACATCACTAGTACTAGTGGCCTCTACATCCCCAAGTACATGTATTGACACATGTAGTGGCATGTGTTCACTGCCAGAGGGTGCACTACCAAATGCTTGCATGGTATGTGTTGCTAACATTTCAGTCGAAAATATAGGCATGGATGATGGGGTCGGATGATGTGATGTATGCGCAGGAAGATCAAGATTGACACTTGTTCCAACCCCTAATTCTCGGGCAACACTTGTAGTACCGTGATCATGGCCAACAGCATGATGAGGACGCAAATAATCCTGTAAAAACAACACATATTTTAGTTCGTGACATAAAAGAGTACAAAATATAAAACCATGAATGAACTTATATTATAATTAAAGATCTCATGACAACTTACTTGCAAGTTTTGTGCTCTCTCAGAAAATATTTTAACCCTTTCTCATATCTCATCCATTTGAGGCACCATGAATACCAATTGAAGGGTTTCTTCATTACATTTTTTTGGGCCTTCCTCATCATATCCATAGGGTTTGCGGAAAATGCAATGTCATCATCACATAATAGTGACTGCACCTCCATATGGATGCTCTCCTGTACTATTGGTGCCTTTCCCCAGTCAATTGACTACAACAAGAATATTAAAAACATTATCAAAATTAACCCAATAAACTTGTGAAAAAAACATAATAATAAAACATTTTTCTCGTATCTAATTTGTACAATTACAATGAGGTAAACCTGTCGAGTAGAAGTGCCTAAAGATGGATCACGATCTGTGCTTTGGATTAGAGCATTCCTCATATGATCAATGTCTCACTGTGACAAAAATTAAATATAAAAAAAATTACCGAAATGAAACCAATAGACTTACGACAAAAAACATAATAATAAAATGGTATATTGGAGTCATTAATTGGAGGTTGGGTAAAATGGTATATAGTACATACCACCCCCATAGTAATTGTGTTTCTATATAAGTGATTCAAATTGTAATTGATTAGCAACTCTTCCCCTATATTTATTGATTTTATAGCACATACGAATACACGGTTTCCCTCTCGTGCCTCAAATATGCAATTGGGTTGCTTATTTTTTGACCCAAGTCGTGTACTATTTATAAACCCTACAATATTCCCTGATGCTTTTGGCCTTTCGTCAATGTACCTAGCCACTCCTTTATTTTGATCCTTATCTTTTAGCTGTATATAATTTGTTGGTAGTGCATACCTATGCACACTTCGTGTATATCAAACCAGCTGCATCCAATCTTTGTAACTATAACAGGGTCTAACATACTCCATCAATTCAGTAACTTTTCATGATAGACCTTTATGTCATCCATGCAAAATAGTCCCAAACCATGTAATGACGATGGTTCTATGTGATATATCCTCTCATTAACACAAAAATCAGTGTTTATTGGAGGAAGTTCCTTGGGTACCCATTGTTTCCGTAAATGTTTGTACATCAAGGGCACCTTGATGTCACCTATGCTCTCATCATCATAAGAACATGACCCCCCTTCAGCAAGAAAAAATTCCATACGTTTACAAAATTTTCTTCTAATATTTTGACCTCTAGTTGATCTCCCTCTTTTAGACCTACTACATGTCTTGATTTCCTCTTCTCTTCCTAAATTTCCCTCGCTCAAGGAAGACAGATCTGACAAATACCTATTTGGTGGCACCTGCACTCATAAGGATGTTGGATGAAGTTCTTTCATGGTGATGTGATCCTAAGGTGACATTATGATTAATCTATCATTTCATTACTAGAATTTGACAGGTTATAAGGTAATTAAGTCTTGATAGATTGCAAGTTATTGTTACTACCATCTCAAATCAAATATACTTAACGTTTTAACTCCCAAAATTTGTAACAAGTGTTAAATGTGACTACGGTCCACCAGTTACACAACCAAGGCCTCAAATGCATTCTCTAATTGTAATCAAAGGACTTTTTCTCTTCATTCAAGTAAATAAACTTGAAGGGAAACACCGCCAAGTTGTTATTGGATACCTACATGACTAAAAATAGCAGAAAATTTACATTCAACTTCCATATGTCTAAGTGGTTAACGGGGAGGGAGTGTGTACTAGGCCTAGTAAAGTCATCATAAGTTTATGCTTTGGCAATAAAAAATATTTAAGTCATCTTAAATCTTCCTATGTCTAATTACTAGGAGACATTGGTATGTTTTAAGGTAGGATGAGTGGTCCCATTAATGTTCTAATTCTCTATGAAAAGGTTTCAACATCTTCAAATAGTGAAAGTTAGTGCTCATAGTCATTTGAAACAACAACATTTTGATTATGTATGATGGTAGGATTTGATAACTTAAAATAATTGGGTACCCAACAAACTTATAGTTAAAAGAAACTTTTTCAGTTTAAGGGGTTAGCACTTTCTTTCATCTTTTCATATTGGTTTAATCCTTCAAATGATGCATTTATTATCCCACTTCTATCATATTGTATTCCCATCCCATTGCAATTGTTGGAGGAGTTGATACCAAAATTTCATATCAAATACCACGTTCTTGAAGCAATTTTCGCTGTTTTAACTATTTTTTGAAGTTCTTTTGTGTTGTATGGATCCATACAAGCTTGAAATGCTCTAAGATCATTGGTGTAGATAAATATATGCGGTCCCTTTCATTTTCATTTGTTTTGAAGTGCTCAATCACTATTTTTTGGGAGAAAACAATCAAATACAGAGACTGGCCTATTTTGCCTATGTAAGGGTTTGAGGGCTAAATAGAAATGGCATCCACCAATCCACCCATTGTCTTGGAATTATAACTGGTTGGATTGGTGTGCATCATGGTTGATTTGATGGAGTTTCAAATCTTGTTCTTTGAATTCCATTTATGTTTTTCCCTTGTCTTGTTACATTGTTTGGGAGGAACCTAAGGTTGGGTTTTACCTTGGGTTTCATAAAAATCCTAATGTTCCATGTAAAACCTTGGCTGTGATATATTCGGCCGTTAAATTTTTGGAGTGGGTATTAAAATGACTTATGTGTCATCGTTTTGTCTAGGCCGGGTCCCTTTTTATAAATTGAGTTAAATATTTTGCCTAAATTTATTACTTCCTAAGTTTAGGTTGGCCCATACCCTATGTTATAAAAACAACATTAATCCATCATTTTTCGCCGGCCTAGATGGTGTCCCCTTGTTCTTATTAATAATTTTTTTATTTTGTAGGGAGTGATTTTAATTGGCCGTTGATCAACCATTAGTTGATCTCAGCCATTCCCCGCAATCCTGTGATGCCCCCACCACAAGGTTACAACTGATCATGATATCATGGGTGGATGCCATGTGTCTCAGCTAGCAGTGCCAAAGGAATAATAAAAATGCTTTAGTATTTGTGTTGAGGTTTAAATACATTATGTGGTAGGTTACTAAAAAGGCTAGAGAATGCACATGCTCAAAATCGACGGATATTTTATAATATTGTTGAAAAATTTGCTCAATGGTTAAGTTCAACGCTGGTGATTGATATGAATGAACGTGATTACCAATGGTGGAGATCAACGGTTACCTGCCATCGTGTGATCGGAAGATGCTTGATGTTTATGGATTGTGATATCACGGGCATGCGCCACATTTATCCTTTAGATTTGCATACTGTGGTGGGCCCTAGATGCTAAGATGGAGATTGCATCAGCCTTTTTTGAAGGTAGTCATTCGATGCTCTGACGAAAGTAAAAGATCTATGGTTAGAATTTAAATTTGCATCAAATGTGATTGAAGCCATTGGAAGGGCATGTAAGTGAGATTTAATGGTGGAAGAGACATTTACTGGCTCAATTCAAATGACATACAACTTTTTTCCTTCATCTTTTTTCACCACAAAGCATTCAAGCACCTTCGCGAAGCAGTTTCAGAGCTAGAGATGAAGTTTCGAGCAATCACAGAGGAAATTTGGTCTTCTATAGAATGTAATCCTATGAGTTGTTTCCTATGTTGCTTTAGTTAATTTGACTGTGGTTTTGTGAAGAATTGTGGTGTGCTAGTTAGAGGGCTTATTGATTATTGTCGTAGGGTTACTGGATTGATCAAAATTGTGGGAAATTGCAAGGTTTTACTATGATTTCATTTTCTGAGTAGCCCTAGTATTTTCAAAGTTTGAGTTTTAGAGGAAGCCCTAGTTTATTTGAGATGGCACCACCAAAGTAGCATTCCGGCCATGTGGATTATTTACAGATAAATTTGTATGATGATTTCCTAGACCAATTACCGTTGTCAACAAATGATAAGAGGCGGGGTTTAGTTCTGATGAATGGAAGAACCCTAGGTGAGGGGCTAGTATGCAAAAAATATAACATCGCAGATGCTAGGGTTCCTATGGTAGGTTTGGAAATGTTCAAGCTCTAGTATGGGCAGTGAAATTTACCTCACCCTTTCTCTAATGCCTAGAGATATGATATGGGGAAATTAGTAGTGCCAAATGTGTTCCCTGATGTGGACCTGCTTAGGGTAGTGGAAACATGATATGACCTTGTCACGAGAGTGATTAGGGATAATGATGGAGAGGTTTTGTTGAGTGTAAGCAAAGAGGAAATTCAACAAGTATTCAACTTGAGTGAACCTAGTCTGTTTTTGGTTCAAATTGATCTTGAGGAGATGAAGCGAGAATATTTAAGATCAAATCCATTGTTCAGATTGAAGCTGCTTCCTCCACATCTAGCTAGGGTAGGCAGTTCAACATTTTACATTAGCCCAAGTGACTAGGAGCCTTTCAGGCTAAGCTACTTTGCCAATCACTTTTTGGCCACTTTCTATTCACTATGCTAGATTCTAGATTTTAGCCCGAATACTATTATGCCAAGTGCATACATGTTCATGGGGGCCTAGATACAACACCCCAATTTCTCCATGATATATGACTTTGCATCTTTTCTGGTAGAAAAGATACATGATGGATTGCTGAAATTTTAAGTAGGAGATACTAGCAATCCTTTCTTCTGGTACTCATTGCTCATGTACATATTTTTGTATAAGAATGCTGACTTTTTCTCAAAGAAGATGGAGTTAAGGCAAGACATAAATGGAAAAAGGTTACCAGTGTAGGTCTAGATTGCAGACCTATCATACAACAGAGGAAGTGCTAGTTATGTGCAATTTGACAATTTCTTTGCTTCCAGACTTAGGGCTTAGTTAATTGTTAATGTGCCCAAGATTCCTAAGGATCTTCACGATTTTCTCATACCTAAGGGGAGGAAGCCTGATTTAAAGGTTTATCACAACTAGGGTAACATCATTTTGTACCTAGTCAACACTGTTCTAAGAGTGTATGGATTCCATGGAGCCCCACATATCCTCCCTTTCAATGTGCCATCTAGAATGCGGTTTGTTGAAGTCACGTGGAAAATAGGTTTTATCCATGGGGATAACCTAATAGGGAAGGGAAAATGGACTCTCTTCCCTGATTACACTATTGTATCATATTTCATTTTCTCTAAGGGAAGATGGGTCCATTTTAGGAGATATTTTGATGACTTTCATTTGAGGAGTGGTTCCAGGCGGTAGCATGATCCAAAGGGTTTCTTTGCCTTGTTTAGGAAACAGATTAGGGGTAGCAAGTTTTCCCATGAGTTCAATTTTCCTGAGGACTTAATCATAAATGAATTTGATTTGAATAGACAAGAATTGAATAGGGAGAAGTGGATTGCATATGAAAAATTACTGGTTGTAGTGCACAAAATGGATCCCAAGTATGATCCATTAATAGAATTCACTCCATTCCATAATAAATTTGATTTCTTGATGGATAAATTCAGAGAGATCATGGGAACTTTGATGACCAAGAGGGTCAATTTGGAATTAGATTTTGGCATACAAAGATCGGAGGTGAGGCCTGTAGAAACAAGGCCAACTTATCAACCTATAGTGAGTTGACCTCTTTACAAGAGAAAGAGGAATGACAGTAGAAGTGAGGAGGAAGAGGATAAGAAGGGAAAACAAATTATGAATACCTCATCTCACCCAGGGCCGAAGATTAGAGCACCAGGAGGAATAAAGATAATTGATTTAGATTCTCCACTAGAAGTTGATCCTGCATTACCAACATCAGAGCCAAGCCCTAAGAGGCAAAGAGTTGAGGAAACACAAGAAGCTCTGATGGATGAAATAATTGTTACTGATCAAGACATGCAGGTTGGTATTCCATCCCCTCCTAGATCAACTCAATTAGTACTATCTGATATGGACATGAAAGGCCAATGTGTACAAGATGTCAGGATGGAAGCATGCAAGGCATTCTTGGATGATGATGCATTTTTCAAGACTCTAGTTTTCTTGCAACTGGTGTGGAGGATGAAGTTAGAAGAGTACCAAGCCAAGTACAATGAGAGAAGAGAATAAAGGCCTGATAGGTTTGATCAGGAGAATGATGATGAGGTGAAGGCTGAACTCATGAATGAGTTCAAAAGTATCACTCCTGAGGAGGGAAGGAATTTGGTGACCCAGGCTGGTGTTCTGATTTTACCTGAGTGGGACATAGCAGATGCGGAAGCATTCAATTCTATTATGAAGTCCAAACATCCAATGCAAAACACCGAGGAGGAGGTCAAGGTAGCACTCCAAGATTCTGCCTTTAGTGAGGAATATGAGACCCTAGCTATTTGGGCATTGGAACCCCAAGGTAGAAAGCTAAATGTTACTGATATTAGCCCAAACCTAAGGGGAGGGTTAGTAATCAAAAGATCTTCTGAAACTTCAACTATAGAAGCTACAAAGTTGATTGTAAATGTGGCCAAATTGGCCCAAAAGACAGCTGAAAGAGAAGAAGCTGAGAAGAAAATTTTGATGGATAAGTATAACACCATTATTGGAGAGTATAGTAGAATGCAACAAAGGAATGTTGATCTACAAACTGTGGTAGACAGGTTGAAGTGAAAACATGTGGGGGAGTCTTCTAGTGCTTATGGTACCCTGGCCTTACCTTCTACATCAATATCAATACCTCCAACTTCTCCAATTGTTTCTACTCCTAGGTCCCCCATCCAGACTCTTGCTCCTAGTCCTTCGTTAGAGCCAGTTGAAGAGGAGGTTGAGTACTCTATAGATCGCACCAAAAAGTAGATGCTTAATAAGATTACAGAGCTACAGGAAGCTCTAAAAGCAAGTGAGAAGGGAGCAGTTGCCAAGCAAAATGAAGTTGTATACATAGTTTTGAGGCATTTGAATGAGTGAGTTGATGGTAGATTACCATTAGTTTATTCTTTATATTGTTTATTCTTAGATTCAATAAGAAACATTACTAGGGATCAGGAATTAGTTTTTCCTTTAGTTGAGAAGTGGATCCCTAGGGCCAATGACCTAGATGTTATGTATAAGGCCTCTAGATTCAATGCAAACAACATTCCCCAATCATTAAGGCCTACTCAAGTTTTTGTAAAATCATTGCAAGGTTTTCAAGCCTTACCTAATGATTTGAGTAGGAAGATTAAGGAACTGGTAAAGAATTTTGATAACTGGAGTGGCACGTCTTTACCATATTTAGTAGATGCCCATAGAAATGTTAGATCACTGCAGCATTGGCAGGATAGGGTGGATGAAGTCATCAATGCACAAATCAAATTGATTTGTGATGACTCATATTATGATATGTTGATGAGTTGTATGGATAAAATCATTAATGTTAGCACATTTTTGGAGTCTTTTGAAAGAGAGGCGAATCAGGTAGTAGTCAAGTACACACCTTACAGTGCTAAGGTGAATGAAGTGGTAAATTTTGATTGGCCAATATATGAGGAATATCAGAGATGGGTAAACAAATATTTAAGTGAAGAATAATAGGACAAAGTCTACTACCAGCATTTCACAGCTCAGCAGTTTTCGTTATAACAGATTTTGGTTATGTCTTGATGGCAGTTTTGGCACAAATATTTGAGATTTGGCCAATGCAACAACTATTTTCCAAGTAGATGGGATAAACATGAAGATTCTCTAGGGACTCGGTTGTGTAAAAAAATTTTGAAATGTCATAGGGCGGTCCAAATGACCAGTGACATGTGTATTTTTGGCTTGATGCTTGTTTGCTCCTTCATTCTCTATAAGAAGGATTTAAAGGCCAGAAATATGAGTTAGCAAGTTAGACAATTTTAGGTCAAGTCTAAGTGAGGTTGCAAAGAGAATTGTAAAGAATTTGATGTCATAGTGAAAATGTTTTTTTAGGTTTTTTGTCATTTATGTAGTAGGTTTTAAACTCATGAATGTTTAATGGTTCAAGAAAGTAATAGAATTTGAATGGAAATTACTCATTTCGATCTCATGTCTCTCCATTGTATGAACATATAATTATCTTGAATAAAATGATCAAGGATTATTTTTTTCATCTCACTGTTGGGGTGTGTATGATTCTCATTTTGGCTTTAATTCGAGGAATTAATTAAAATGCTTGAGTGAGGTTATAGGTGGATATGTTTATGTAAGGATCTGATAATTAGTATTGGGTTAGAATACAAACTTATGATATTGTAAGGCAATATTATCTGAGATTTTATATGTTATGTGTCTGAATATGTCATGAACCCTTAAATGCTTATGAATTTGACTCTTCCAACTGTATATGACACTGGTCTAAATTGTACTTGTTTGTGAGGTTTTGTATTCGTTTGTCTTTTCTCAGAGCTTGCTACAAAATTGTAGATCAATGACTATCTTAAGTTGTGTAATTTTGTTGTAGTATGTCATGCTCCAAATAGTTGATATTATTGATGAACAACCAATTCATTTCAGTATTATCCTATTATGTTGAGCTATTAAATGAGATGATCTATTATTATTGATTTTGTTTATAAGTTGTGCAAAGGTTATAAATGCATTAAGGGTATCACCCTCTCGGATTTTGCAGAGTCCAAAGAGTAGGAATTTTATTAAAACCCTTGTCAGGTGCTCTAGGTCCTTTAAGCTACCCCTGATTGGAATTGGCAATTCCATAGGTAGATTAGAAGATAAACTTGGTTATAGTAAAAACAACCAACAGATCTGTACAAGCTTGAAATGCTTTGAGATCATTGGTGTAGATAAATATATGTGTTCCCTTTCATTTTCATTTTTTTTGAAGTGCTCAATCACTATTTTGTGGGAGAAAATAATCAAATACAGGGACTGCCCTGTTTTTCCTATGTAAGGGTTTAAGGGCTAAATAGAAATGACATCCACCAATCCACCCACTATCTTGGAACTATAACTTGGTGGATTGGTGTGCATCATGGTATGATAGAGGTTCATTGCATTTAGGGGTCTGTTAAAGAAAGAAACTTGGCATTGAATTGATGCCCTAGGGCTGACAAGGGCAATTTTCTTGTGAATTTGTGGTTGTTAAGTCAGGGTTTATCAATTTGATGGATATCTTGGTAGATTCATGGTGACACTATTTGATGGTCCAATCTCTACTTTGAAACAAAAATATCTCTAACAACTCTAAGAGCTATAATGGGATGGAATTAAAGGAGCCTTCATATGAAGGATCTTCTAATGAAGGACCTTTGAAATAAGGTCTTCATTTGAAGGTCCTTCATGCCAAGGTTCATTTTATAAAGAATTTTGGACATGAAATATTTAAAATAAAAAATACCTTCATTTAAAATTCTTGACATGGCATCATTTTTGAATGAAGGTTCTTCATTCAAAGGTCATGACGACATCACCTTCAAATCAAGGTTCTTCATTCAACCGTTATTTTTTAATTTTGAATGTGTGATAATAATTTAGGGTTAAAATAGATACATTTGAGCCTTTTATAAATGAAAGGACATTTGATGCAATCATATGCCTTGTCAAACTTTTAACTTAATAGAAAGGGCATCATGAGTAGTTTGTTGGGCCCATTCAACAATCTCCGATGCAAGGATTGAATTGTCTAGAATGTATCTACTATCAAGAAAGCCAATTTTTTTACCTCTATGACTATATCTCAAGCAATAGGTTTAATTATGATGGCAATAATATTGACAAGGATTTTGTAATCTAGGTGTTGAGAAGCATAATTGGCCACCATCCTAGGAAAGATTCTTCATTCTCACTTTTAGGTGTTTAAATTTAACAATACCTTGATTGATGAAAGAGCCCAAAGAGCCTTTCTCCATGGTATCCAAGTACACATAGCAGCGGTCTTCTCTTATATGGTTGGACATGATTTAAAGAACTTATCTAGGAATTATTCATTTAACCTAAGGTTTTCTCATAATGCCATCATTGGAAAAGTATGATCAAATTCTTCTATTATGAAGAATTGTTCTATGTGCCTCTAGTAATCACTATAAAAATGTGAAAGACTAAGCTACTTTTTTTTTTGTATTATCTTATACCATTTTATGAGAATGGGGGTGCCAATGTACGACAAGATCTTTGGAAACTAGGCATGAAAATTGCAGGTTAAATAGAATGGGGGTGCCAAACTTACAATACTCATTGTCCCTTGCTCGTCGATTTTCCCTGAGTGCCCTCAACCTTATCCTCAGCACTGGTATTGACCTTGTTTTCACTCCTCCATACTCTTCCTCGGCGGTAGTATTGACCTTGTTTTCACTCCTCCAAACTCTTCCTCGGCGCTGGTATTGACCTTGTGTTAACTCCAAACTCTTCCTCGGCACTAGTATTGACCTTGTTTTCACTCCTCCAAACTCTTCCTCAGCGTTGGTATTGATCTTTCACATCTCCAATTTGACAAGCTACAAACTGGTTACGTTAGGTTTTAGAGTATGTTAATTAAATTTAAAATTATGGCTCCATCTAGAGTAGTGAATATAAAGCAAGCCAAGCCTATTATAGTCATGAGGGAAATAATAAAACTCCTAGGATACTTTGTGAAACCATTTTCCTTGGTTAAAGGGAAGCCATAAAATATACCTTTGGATTTTTTCAATCTTCAAATATGAGGATTTGCAAGGTTCTTAGCAACATGAGTAATGGAAATGTGTGCAACAAGAATTTTTGAACACACATGGAATCTCCTTGCCAAAGAAAGGGGCTTCATAATTTAATATGATAATTTTTCTCAGCTCTAGAAATGATATGTTTCCTTAAAGAGGAAGGAGAAACCTAAAAGGTAAAAGAGATGCTTAGGAATCTCAACACTTCCTTATGATCAACCCCCTTCTATCCATAGGAATTGAACCAATTGGGCTTGGCTAAGAAGGATTTCCTATAACATTGAGTTTTATGCCACTATATATTTGACCTTAAAGCTTTCCAGAAAATATCTAGGCATTGAATATCCTAAATAATGTCACGTTTTTCCTCCAAGAGAGTGAGAAAGGAGTCATTAGAAAAATGACCATTGAATAGTTGGGCTATAGAGTTAGGAAAAGTAGCACCTTTAATAAGGTTCCATGAAATACTATTAGCCAAAAGATATCCAAAGGCTTCCATAAAAAACACACATAAAGTAGGAGCTAAGGGGAAAACATGAAAAATTGAATGAAAACACCCAAAATCCTCAAATTTATGTCCATTCATGGTAATACAAGTATAACCATCATAAATTTTTTTTGAAAAAAGTAAAAAAAATTGAGGAACAAATCCTAGATGACATAACTAGTCCAATTCAACACCAGAGGTAGCAAGAGATTAATGAAATTACCACAAGTTTTAAGTAGAAGTAAACTACCATTTTCAAGGTTTAATGCTAGTATGAAATTGTGACTAGCTAAATGGAAAGAAAATTAGAAAATTGTAACCAACATTTAAGTGGAAATAATTAAAAGTAACCACACTTTTTGCATGGTTGAACCAATTTAAAAATTCAGCCAAAGGTGATAGTAAGAAAATTAAAATGCACCTTTATGAAATATTTAGTCTAAGAGCCAAATTTGGATGGCAAAGTTAGTAAGAAGTAGTGTCGAAAGTGGAAAATTAATCATGAAATCATGGCTAATAGAGCATACAAAATATATTGGAAAAGTCAAGAGAACTTATATCTGCACATAAAAACACTCAAAATAATAATTATATCATATAGTTCATTTGGGAATATATTACAATATGGCTTTTACAAAGCCTTTCAAATATACCTTCCCATTTAAAATATTAAAATCATAATTGAAATAAAATATTTACAAGTAAAATCGAAGTGTCTTTTTATACAATTTACTCTCTTTGATATCCCTATTTATCTCCCCCTCTCCCTATTTATTTCTCTCTAACTCTCCTACTTCTCTTTATCTCTCTCACTCTTTCTATGTGACTATATCTAATTAAAAGTTGTTTTGTGACTCTCCCTAATTTTTAATTTAGATTTTAGATTTATTTTATTATATAATTTAAAATAAAAATTTAAATATAATTATTCTACGATAATTAAAAGTTTAATAAGACAAATAATTGTAAATTAAATTTATTTTAATAATAATTTGTAATTATTAAAACTTAAGAAAATTTAAAACTTAAATCTAAATTAAAAATTAAAATATAATAAACTAAATGTAAAGTCAAAATATATCAAAATCTAAATATTATTAAAAATAATTAATTTTTAATAAATAATTAAATAAATAGGTAAAAAATAAACTTACTATATTAACAAGAAAAGACAAACTTGGGGTCTAATCGGATGTGACAGGGCTCAACAGTAGAGGGAAAGATGCAAATAAATCAAACAAGTTCCAAGGCAAAGGAAAGATTGAGTGGATCTCAAAATACTTTGCATTAATCATGTTGGGTACCTCCAGCAGAGCGCTCGCAAGTTTACATTCTCCAATCACTAGGATCATAGAGAATTAATCATGAAGACTGCTAGCCACCACAGTTAAAAAAGGCTAGCCTGGGCCATTTAAAACACTGTCTTTGCAAGAATAGTGTGTGTGTGAAGAAGCTTAGTATTTTTACTTGGTGATAGAACTAGGCGATAAAGGGATGGAGACTCCTCTAGCCCTGGACACTGAAAAGCAACTGCAAGCATTCTGAGGAGAAGTGACAGACAAAAGGCTGAATGGGGTACTCGCCTCGTCCCACCCGCTAATACTCTGGGCAACCAAGAAGGTTGTAGGACCAAAGTTCTTGAAAGCATATCAGAGGTTCTAGTCCAATGCAGAAATACCAGCAATGTTTCTGGCAGTGCTCCTCCACATGGGTGTGCCAAAGGAAATTTCAAAGAAACTAACCCAGATGGTCTTCATTCATGCATGGTTGGGAGACATTGATGCAGCCTTGGATAATATGGATGAAAATAATCTCATCCCAATGCCCCAGAACTACTACGTGCTAAGTATACGAGGAAGGGAGGTCATGAAATTCCCTCTGGTCAGGACAATTGACCTAGAAGGGTTTGAAAAATAATGGGATGAAAGGGACCAGAGCATTACCTTCCTGCTCATAGCAGCCAAGCTAACCACCAACCAACCTCATGACTGGGTAATGTGATATGTGCAAAACAAAGGGTTGGAAGAGGAGTTAGCATTAGGAGATGACATCGATTGGGACTTAGGCTTCGAGGAAGAATGGATACCAATTGATTCCAGGCACCCAAAAGAGAAAGCGAAAGGGGCCGACTCACCAGAACTACAGAGTAGACTGCCCAGTGATTGAAAATTACATTACATACAAGAAGTAGGTGGAATAAGAAGACTCTAAGGACGAAGACTCTGAGGGTGGAATGGAAACCTGACTCAGCCCACCGTGCCATGGTCTTTTCTAAGCTCTTGCATAATATTAATGAATCTAGATAATTGTAAGGTGCAAATGTTTTAGACAGTCCTGACCGCCTCTGAATCATAGTGCCTGTGCATTTTCCTAGCCTTTTTGTATTTAGTTAAATCTCTATAAAACTTGAATCATAGTGCATGTATTTAGATAAATCTCTGAATCAAACTCCATATGAATAGAGTTTAATTTGTCAAAAATGTTTTCATTTGAATTGCTTGTGAATTCACTAAGATCATTTTAATCAATTTGCACATCTCTATAAAACTTATCATGTTCTATCTTATATTTCAATGCCTTGTACACCCTCTCTCTATTGACTGTAAAATTATAATTTGTTATGTGTTGGTCCTTCCTTCGAAAAATAATAATTGGTAAATCTTTTATTCGATGTGGTAAAATTTGAGCTATTTCTCTTACTTCTTGTGGAAAACTTATGGTATGTCCTTTATATTTGTACAAACCTCTAGTTGCATGTGTGACTTGAAGTATTGGATTTACATGCCCTGTCAACATTTCCTCAATTTGTGTTAAGTTTGCAAGTTCTAATGGTTGTGGACCAGGATTCATATTATTTAATTGCAAAAATTGATGTTCATGTTTCTCTTGTCGACATCTATTGCAAATTGGGCCTTCAAGAACTCATACAACCTTCATTGTAGAGTAACTTTCTTGACAAATGTAACACATGCTTGGTGCTGCAAGTTTATCCAGACCATGTCAAAATATAATTTGTAAATCTTTCAAATCAATTTGCACATTTATATTGTTATTGCATGTACCTAGATCTCTTTCATTTTGTCTTCTTTGTAGTCATCTTCGTGTTCTCAATTGAGAGGTTAACTCCTATTGTGGACTATTATTTTCTTCATGATTTTCAGTTTCAACATTTATTGCATCTTGAACTCTATTATCTGGTGTTTGTAACACACGATCTATTGTAATTGAATTCATTCCTTCAAATTTACCCTCTATATTCTCATGAGATTCATAATTCCTTTCAACTAATGCATGATTGTATACTTGTATTTGTTGTTTTTCTATCTCATTAAATTGGTCTAAATGCTCATTTGTTTGTAATCTTCTTAATATATATTGCTCATCTTCAGATTCTCGTACACAATGGATTCTCATCTCATCTACATGTTGTCTCATTTTTGCTTCAATCTCTTCAACTCCCTATCTACCCTACATTTAACACGTATTTCTCTATCATTTTGGTTTCGATGATTTCTTGCTTCTTCTTTTTGTAAATTCTTCATTTGTTTAGGTCTTTGTCTCATGTAATTTTGAGCATATTCTCTTCGTTGTTCTTCATTTTAAAAATTTAGTCTCGAGCGAGGCATCCTAAATAATTATTTAAAAGTAACATTAAAAAATAAAAAACACTATAAATATGAGAAATTTTACTATACACTAATTTCATAAAAAAAGATATCACAAAATTAATACATATTTATTGATAAATCTTATTTATTTATAATTAATAATTAATAATTTAATCTTCTTAATAAAAAATATGTCTTCTAAAAACAATTGAAAAATAAAATATATGCAAACTCTTTTGTAACAAATAATAACTTGATATAAAATAGAAGTAAAATTTAATTTATGACTTATACATTAGAATTTAGTTTTTTACCTTTTAAAATTTTTGAAAAAATATACAAATCATAGAAAGTAAAAATTAAATGCACATACTTACTTTGTAAAATTTATTAATTGGTTTTTCCTCAAATAATTACTCCACCTTATCACAATTTGTAGAATATTTTTTTTGAAATAATTAATTCAATTCTCACAATTCGCAAAATATTTTTCTGAAATAATTATTGCACTTCTTTATTAGTTCTTGCAAGGAAACTATAGACACCACCTGTGCTTTAACTAGTGATTAATAACTTTGATTTTAACAAATGAGAATTCAACTCTCAAATTAGAACAAAAATTTGACAAAAAATTGTATATTATTAAAGTAAACTTGCAAAATATATAACAAAACATTCATCCAAAATTAATTTTCTGCAATATAATTGGAGAAAAGTTTTGAGCAATAAGGGCAGATTTCTAGGGAGCATAAACTTTCTATCGCAGCTTTTTAAGGCTTTTCGGGCACAAAGACTATAATCAAAAGTACAATAAAAAAAATATTTAACTAATTTTTAAGAAAAAATTTGAACTCTTCAAAATTAGTTCTTGTTATATTTTCAATTCAATTCATTTATTTACTTGTCATATCTCAAATAAAATATAATTCAAATATATAAAATAATCTAATAACAAATTCAAATAAATAATTATTTTTTTATATATTATATTATTAATTTAACAAAAAATTATAATATTCTAATATATATACTATATGTAACATATATAATGTAACATATATAATTTTAACATCATATTATAATATTATAATGTATATACAATATAATATGTAACATATATAACATCTAATATATAATATAATATATTAAATAATAATATTTTAATTTTATATTTTAATATTAAATTATGTAATATATTATCTTTTAAATAATTTAATATATTATATTAAATTAACATCTAATATATTAAATTAATCTTGATTTATTTTTCCATTGCTATTTATTTAAAATTTCTCTTTTTACCTAAACTAAAGATAAAAAAAGATATTAAAACAAGTAATTTTAGTCCTAACAAATAATTTTTGTTCTAATTGCTCTACTCAATTACTATATATTTTTTTAAGAAACAAATGTATTAAAAATTTAGAATGTTTTAGTCGTATTTACAACAACTATCATTTTTTTATAGACCCTTAGGGGATATTTTAAATTTAAATATTATCTAAGAAATATTTCATAATATGATGAGAAAGAAAATTTTAACTCTCTAAATGCCTATTTACTATTTTTTTTCTAAGGGGTAAAATAGGAGTATCCAATTTTATTATTCACACTACAATTACATAAATATTTTGGTAAAACTACATTTACACTACAATCAATTATGAACTAAATTTTCTTTGTTTAATATATTTATCATTAATGTCAAATTTATAAACTAATATCAAGAAATAAATAACCTTAAACCCAAGATTTATACTAGAACTCTAATTGAACCCTAAACCTAACCCTGATTCAACCATAGCAACGGGATTTAATTATGGTTAGGGTTAGATTGAGAAATTAATTATGGTTAGTGTTAGGGTTAGAATTAGGGTTTAATTACCTAGTTAGGGTTAGCATTCAATTATGATTATAGTTAGGGTCAAATTTATAAGCTAATATTAAGATATTCACAACTCTAACCCTAACCTAACCTTAATCTTCATTCTAGAATGCTAATTAAAGCCTAATTGAATCGTAACAATAAGGTTAAATGAGAATTATGGTTAGGATTTAAGTAGGTTTATGGTTGCAATTAGGGTTTAGTTACCTGGTTAGGGATAGCATTCAATTAGTGTTATGATTAGGGTCAAGTTCAAGTTATAGTTCAGATTTAGTTAGGATTATTTTGGTTAATCTTACAATTGGGGTTTAACTAGAATGCTAATTGAACCCTAATTTAACCCCAACAATAAGGTTAAATTAAAGTTAGTGTTCAGGTTCAATTAGGCTTATGGTTGGAAATTTGGAATTCTGGTTCAATTAGGGTTAGGGTTAGCATTCAATTAGTGTTATGATTAGGATCAAGTTCAAGTTACAGTTAGGGTTCAATTAGGCTTATTTTAGTTAAGTTTACAATTAAGGTTTAATTAGAGTTAGGTTTATGGTTCAATTAGGGTTAGGGTTAGGGTTCATTTAGATTAAGGTTCAATTAGGGTTCAATTAGGGTTGCCAATTCTAGAAGCACAAGCCAGTACATACAACATATGTTACCTGACTTACAAGATAGATGAGTTTCTAGAGGAGATGCAAATAAAGACAACTTTTCAATTTGTTTCAATGCCTAGTGTGGAGTATCCAAAATTAAATGTTAATTTTAAATCTGATATTGACATATATCATTGAACTAAGATTGATACTACTATTCTGATTCATTGGTGATAATTATTAGATTTGTGTGTACAATATGGAGATTTGTGTTTGACTGCAAAGAGTTATCTCTTGTGATTTATTAGCAAATTAGTCAGTCATGTTTCCTATGAAGAGGCTTCAAGAATAGTTTCATCAATTAATCCTCTACCTTTTGGTCTTGGTCCAATGACTATTGCAATGCTTTTGTCCATTACTCTACAATCAGTAAAACAAGCATATGGGTTCAATTGAGGTTTCTGATGTTTAATCAAGGCCTTTTTCAATACACTTCACATTATAAGTTTTATGAGGCTTATAAATGAGTTATCTATTATTGAATGGTTGAGAAAATATTTGAACTCATTTATATTTACATAATGTTGGCAACATGTAAATTTTGCTTTCTTCATGGCCGAAAATCACAACCAAAGCATCTCATAATTTTGAAGTGAGCAAAATTCTTTTGTTATAAGGGTCATTTTCTAATGGAAGATAAATTTGACTCTATCAATGATCAAATTCCTAAATTTAGGTGACAACTGCTTTATCCTGACCAATTGTTCTTACAACACAACAAACATAATAAATACAAATAAAACTATTCTAAAACTTTCTGGCAAGAACTTCGTTGCTCTACAGCTCTTGTCAATTGTCGGCTTCGTGAATTCGTATTTCATAATTTATTTCTTCTTCCTCTATTTATATAAATATTTGTGGGTGGCAATGATTCATTTTAATTTAATTTATATTTGTCGGCTATTTATTGTTTCATATACATGTTGGCATATGATATTTTTAATATGTTGTGAGTTGTTTTTTTTAACACTCTCACATTTCGCTCAATGTTGCCACTATAGGTTACGCCTCTCGACATAATAAATTAAATTTAAAAAATTAAAATCATATTTAAAATAAAATATTTAAAAATTTAATTCATAATTTAAAAAAATCTAAAAAAATTTTAAAAACAATTTTAATTATTTTTCTAATTTACTTTTTTATATTTTTTTAAATTATAAAATAAGTAAAAACCATTTAATATATGAACTTTATAAAATGAAAATATTAAAGCTTACTTGCATGCCGTACTAATAGCTCCAATCGCATTTGATGTGAATTCAAATTTCAACCATCGATCATTCACTTTTGGTAGATCATTGAATGACTACCTTAAAAAAGGTTGACATAATCTCCATCTCAGCACCAAGGGCCCACCACATTATGCATCGCCAAAGAAATACATGTGGCACGCACCCGTGATATCATGATCAGTAAACACCTTGCATCTTCTGATCATGCAATGGTGGGAAACCGTTGATCTCCACCATCAGCAATCATGTTTGCTCAAGATAGTCACCAGTGTTGAACATAACTGTCAAGCATCTTTTTCATCAAGATTATAACATCTTCATTCATTTTGAGCACGTGCATCTTGTAGCCACTTTAGTAACCTATCATATAACACATTAAAACTCGATAGATATATTAAATCAATTTGATTATCTTTTTGGCATCGCCAGCTGAGACACGTGGTGCTCACCCGTGATATTGCAATCAGTTGAGACTCTGTGATGGGGTCATCATGAGATTGTGGGGAACAGATGAGATCAATTGATTGTTGATCGAAGGACATTTAAAATTATAACCTACAAAAATAAAATATTTATTAAATGGACAAGGGGACACCACCTAGGCTGACGACAAATGATAGCTTACATATCAATATTGGCAAGAGGTCGGGAATGTCATACCAATGAAATCTCATTCGAGGGTATATATTGAGAAAATACAGTTCACTGTCTCTATCGACAAGATACTGAGCATCGACATGATGATATGAAGTCATATCGAGCTTACATATGTCTTATCGCTCGAAGAACAAGGAAATATATTGGACAGACTAGAGTCATTAGAGTAAAGTTCCTGAAGTCAGCCCAAGACATTCATCCAGTCTTTTCGATAAAACAAAGGAGTATTTTTTCGATGGGACAATGTTACCTAGACGAATTCAAGGAGTCTTGCCAACCTTCCATGATACACCAAAAGGATTAGACTTGGTGACATGTCTGGAGAGAATGATTATCGGAAGGACATGGTTCATGGTTTCACTAATGAAGAAATTCATCGGTGAGACAAACTTCAGCAAGGAGAGATAAGAAGGTCACAATGAGTGCAGTTCCATTGGCAAGAAAATCGTTATGTCTCAGCGATCAAAATTTATGAAGGAAATATCTTGGCAAGATACACATCTCCGAAGTAAGATGAGGATTTTGCCCAACTTGTTAAAGTCGCAGCGATAGGTTGCTTTGGTGGGAGTTGTAGCCATATACTTAAGACATCTGTTGGGAAGACTTAAGGTGTCAGGGAAACTATGATATGTCCTAGTGGTTGTTTAATGAATGTTGGTGAAGGCTCAAACAAAAGGATCGCCTGAGATTTGAAAATGTCTAGCCGAAAAATTACATGATGTGATAGTGAGAGTTTTGAAAAAACTAGCTATGCTCGTGTTTTAGCTAAAACATTAATGGCGCCATAGAGCATAAATAATTTTAGGAATCAAGATGAATTCAATTGAAAACATCATTGCAGAATTGACAGTGGAAGAAGTAGAGGAGCAAGTGAAGGACCAAGGTATTCTCTTAGTTCAAAATCTTGAGAAAAAAATAGTAATTTCTTCATACCTTGAATTTGCAATTTTGAAGAATGGAAGCCACTAGTTCAGGGAAATCAAAGGGTAGAAAGCATGGGGAAAGTGGTTAGTTGAAAGGGAAAAAGAAGAAAACTGAAATTCAGCCAGAGGGTACTGAGCGTAAGCTAAATCAATATCTTATCAACCAACTACCTGGCTTTGGACCCAGAGCCAGACGCTATGCACAACTTAGGTCAACAGTGGATAAACTAGATGACAAATGTAAGCTCATAGGAGATATTTGGACTCCAATAAGAGGTTATGAACTATTTAGCTTTCATTACTATTAGAGGAATCACTTTGAACCAGTATGTAACTCGTGGAAGCTTAATCTGGTAAAGTTAGTTTTCTCTAATGTTTTTGTCGATGCTGAACTGGTGAAATTGTTGGCCACTCATTATAATTCGATACTTAAAGCTATTCGTGACCTGTCTAGGAAACCATTGGTACACATATCAGAGGATGCAATAGGCGAAGTCTTTAAATTGGAAGGTTTATGCAACGAAAATATTATATGTGAAGAGCTGGCAAAAGAATTCGGAAAGATGGACACCATTTACAAGCATTGGAGATTGCCCTTGCACAGAATTAGACATGGTGGTAAACCAATTCCGCTAGAAGATAGTGAAGGACCTCCATTCCACGTAGATCTTTTTGAGCCCTATATGAAATACACTTATTTATCAGTAGGTCAAGTATTGGGAATGGAAGTCCCTGAGTATATGGCAATTATTCCCATGGTAATTTTAGCAGATATTTAGTATCACAACTCTAGACCTTTTGATTATGCCTCATATATTTTTAAAGGGCTTGATTCTGGGTTGATGGCAATAAAAGGTGGAGCCTCTATCTTACACCTTGGGAATTACTCACTATTGATGCACATAGTGTTGTACTTTAGATAGAAACTAGGGTTGTGGCCTCAGGAGATTAGAATTTCATAGTTTGATAAGGAAGGCATGTCATTACCTATTCAATCATGGACTGTTGTTTGGGACAACAGGTTTGCTAACTCTATTTTTGTATGCTTTTAAGAAAATTTTGTGAAACCATTGTACAATTTTTACAATCATCCATGTGCTTATTCTTTGTCTGATGAGATAAAGAGGTTTCTTAGGCCCAAATATTTCAATGGACCAATTAGCCTCAATTGGGGGGATTGGAATTGTTTGGAGAATGTTACCATGATTAGGGTTTATAGATTTGAAGATACCCCATTCATTTTTCCTAAAACGGTTCCCGACAGGATTTCATACTTGGAAATTGTTAGGCAAATGGATTTTTCTAGTGTTATGAATGTAAGCTCTTTTGGAAAACAAGATTTTATGCATAGTACACTATGCTTCAGTGATTTTATTGTATTAGAAAAGGAAGGGTATAATCTGATTCTGGATAAGTTACTACAATATAACATGAAAAGAGGACCACTGAGAAAGAATTTTGATCTAGAAGGGTATATCAATTCTGCTAAACAAAGGATAAAATTTGGAGGGTATCACCATGTGCCCTACCAATTTGATGATATGATTATGAACTTGGAGGCAGAGGAAGCATAAATGGTGGTTGAACAACATAATCAAGAGTTGCAAGATATAGAGTTGTCTTCTGGAGAAGAGACATCTAAGGCTAATGTACAACAACATCTACCTAACAAGATTTCAAGGTTGAGAACTTAGGATTATGCCTATCCTACCAAGGATTTGAATATTGAAGAAAGTGTAGATACAGATGCAAGGCATGTAGAATATAAGTCCTTTGTAGCAGATGATGAATTTATAAAATCTCCAAAATTTAAGACATTCTTATGTAGACAAAAGGGAAAAGAGATAAGAGAACTGGTTGATAATGTCACACCAAGTAATGAAGAATAGTTGTTGAGTAATTTAAAAACTGATGTGGAAAGAGAGATGGCAGGTATGACCCCTGAAAAGGGAAGGGAAATGCTAGAAAGTGTTGGTGTCATGAGTTTTCTAGGATTAGATCTCAATTATGCACTAGTCTTTGCTAGTTTCCTAAAAAACAGTAATGCTACACACAAGCTCAACCTAGAAAAGGTGATAGAGGTCTATGTAGGATCAAAGTACAATCCAGATGAAGAGTCATTAATGATTTAGGCCTTGTATCCACCTCATAGGAAATTAGTTTTCATTGATACTGAGAAGGCATTCGGGCATGTTATGACCCTAAAATTTGGGGAGGTTGATCCTATGGTGACAACAAAGATTGGGATCAACATAGAAAAACTAAACAAAGCTCAAATACAGGCATTGATCAAGGAAAAGGAAATGTACAAAACTAACCATTAAAGAATGCTGAGAGAAAATGAGCACCTGAAAGATTTATTAGGAGTTACAATGGGGTCAACCAAGCTGCTCAACCATGGTGAAAGTTCACAAAAAAAAGATCATTGGGAAGGGTTGGGTGCATATTCTCAAGGAAAGTATGACACACTTGTTGCAATGATTAAGAAGAGATAAGTCAATCTAACAAATTGGTTGAATAAGCTTTTGGGAATGAACTCACAAAACTTTGATGCATTACAGGAACATGAAAGAATGAATAGTAGGATCCTAGAGAAGCTCCAGAAAATGAACCAAAGGGATGCTCCTAATAAAGTTGCAATTGAGGCTACAAATCATCTTATGAATAAGCATAAAAACTTCTTTGAAGAATTGCAAGGGGATGAGCAGGGATTAATTGATTCCACCAAAAAGGGATTGACTACATTCTTTGATGATAGAGGGACTTTAAAAGAAATGAATAGGTGGAAAGATGAAAGCAAGTCAGTACTGCAGGAAATTCTGAAAATGGCTACCGAGAAAATATATAACATTAGATGAAGCATGCGAACGGAATGAGAAAATGGTGAAAATGGAGATCATGATCTGAAAGGCATTAGGAGATGCAGATATGCATGGGCACCAAGACTACTTGGATCACTTATCAAAAGTTCACTTATGGCGTAAGAGAGCCTAATTACTTTTTAATTTTATTGTTGTTTCAAGCACAAGACATTTATGAAAAAATGTGTCCTTTCATACGGTTAATGTATAAATATCCATTTTTGGTAGAAATGAATAAGAGGGTAGTAGTAGAATAGAAGATAGATAGAAAGAAAGATAATATTTCAAAATGTTTATATCCAAAAGGACCATGTTGCATGTATAATATTTTGAAGGAGATAACGAAAGATTTATGATTCAGTGGTTCCATTCTGGTATCAGTTGTTTGTTGAATTTCTACAATTGTTTGATTGTCTCGAACCTAATGTTTCTTGATTATTTAAGTTGAAATATCAAGTATATGTTCAATTTATCAGTGCACATTTGTTGTATCTATGTGATATGATTAATTGGGTTCTTTAAAGAAGAATTAAATTCCTTTCAATCAATTACAGTAATCTGGGAATATTAGGGAGATCAGGAAGGGGAGAAAACTAAACTCCTTCAAAATAGGGGTAGTTGTGGGTTTGTTGGTTTTCCTTGTATACTATATACTAGTTCCTCTAGGATAAATAAGTCACTATAGAAATGAAAATGTTTGATTATCTACCTAATATTGTTTTGTGTTTTTGAAATGGAAGAGATCTACAACTCTATAGAAATTGCTATATGCTAATGGTAAAATTATTAGACTATTTAAATCATTTTTATTGACTACTACATAATAGTTTATGTGTTGAAAGAATTGTTTCCATTCTTTGTATTTTTTACATTGGAATACAAATCATATTTAATTTCACGCCAATATACTTCTTTCATAAAGATATTTGTTTGATTTTTCCTTGCTATTTTCATCTTAAAATTTAAATAAATGTATTCTATAATATAGAATTATTTTCAAATTGGGACAAAAAGGATTATGAGAGATATATTTAATCATAAATTTTACAATCATAAATATCATTTAATTTGTATGTTGTAACTTCAGTACTTTTAGTTAAAATAAAAATAACTTAAAGTTATATGTACATATAGTTAAATTGGCAAAGTTGTTTGTCCATTTTATTTTTTACATCTGTTAACTGAACATATTTTAATACTACACATACACTTTATTAGGATTATATTTGTTTACTATAATATTTCCATTGTGAATAGATTGATGTAAAAAAAATCACATTACTTAAGTCTACTCAGTTTGCAAAGGTAGACCCACCTAGGTTTGGTAGCACCTGAAGAGAAGAAGGTTCAAATCATTTGGCCTTGTTTGTTACCCTAAAATGTATCAAGAGATTGGAAAAATCTTGAGGTATTCTTACCTAGGTCTTTGAGAGCTAACAGCCTCCAAACCTCCAAATCCACAAAAAGATTCCACTTGTACAGCCAAATTCTTGCCAAACCCAAAAACCCTTGTTTTAGACCAAAATCATGAGGGTTTATTGAATCTCCTACTTCCACAACCTCCCAGACCTCAAGACCAACTCACACATAACCCATTAGGTCTGTACATGGGTAAAAATTCATAAAATCAGATCACCCATACATATTTTGTTGAAACCTAGTCTTGAACCTCTCATTTCACATGCTTTTATTCACAAAACTCTTGAGGACAACAACTATACCTTCTTTATTTCTCATTCTACTCCATATTCATGCATCGTGCAATTACAATAGTATCCATGGGGCCTCTTAAAAAAGCTACAATAATCACAAAAAGTGTAAGAGCCCCTTTATATCATGTTTGGACTACAAAACCCTCAAAAATAGGGTAACCGGGTTGTATGCAAAGAAATGAAACTTTCTAACTCAAATCAACGCCTTAATCCCTCAAATCAAATTCAAATAAAAGCTAAAACATATCTTCACAAAATTAATTATGTAATGGCATAAAAATTAAAAACATTGTGAATTAATTATGTAACCACATAAGTAAAATATAATTCTATCAAGAAATTAATATCAAATAGATAATACAATCGCATAGCTCATACATTTCAATGTCATTCATCTTATTCTTCATCCAACTCTTTGTCTGTATCATCTGATCCAGATTCGACATTGTAAGGATTAGTCATATCATCGTCGTCATCATTGATATCAGTTTCGATAATGTCATCATCCACACGGATATCATCTCCATGAACATTAACTCCTACATCATCATGATCTAGTTCCTCCACTTCGACATCTTCGTCAGGCACATCATCAACTAACTATTGATCCTGATCATCATCTACATCATCTTCTATTTCTTTGGTATCTTCTTCTTCCACCACGTAATAATTTACTAGCCTTCCTCTTGGATCATGTCTAACAACATATGACCAACCCGATTTACCTTGAACCTCTGAGTAAAATACCTACTCACATTGGTTTGGAAGAACATAGGGCTCAATTCTAGCTCGCTCAAAATATCTTGTTTTAACCATGGTAAATCCATTATCATGTTCAATAACAGTTCTCTCAGGATCATTTTCATTCAATCGTAGCCTATACCATAGGACGACAAAAAAAACTAATTTGAAGGACTTAAATTCACACTCAAGTATATCATCCAAAATCCCATAGTATTGAGTTTCTGAGACTTCTAGATGTATGTCACTTCTAGATGAAACATTAGTCACCTGAAACACTGCAGTTATCCCATAATCACAAGTTTTCTTCATGTCATCCAACTTTTTTATTCAAAATTTGTGACCATTTCACCACATAGCCTTATGGTGTTTCACCTGCAATATGTCAAACATGTAAAAATTATTCCAATATCATCAATTGATAAACATATTTATTCTTGGCTGAATGTATGCAAAGAAAAAAATCTCAACATATATATACATCAATATAATTGAAAATAATTAAATAATATGGGTGATTAATATATTTATATGTACTTGTTTATCTCTTAAACCATATGCTAAATCAATTTCCCTTGGTGTAACATTGGAATCTCCATTATGATGAGCTTCTTTAACCAATGAAGCCACACCTTCCCATGTTAATGTGTGACCAGATTGCTAACATCGTTCAATCCATACCATCATCCAATCAATATTTTTTTCGATGTACAAATGTAGTGCATCCCACTCTCGACCAACTGTATCAAAAAAAAATTGAAATTCAAAAACGACATATAATTAGTTAATTACCACGGTATACGACCTTAATTTATAATTGATGTATATTGAAGATTAATAATTAAATAAGTACAATATACATAAAAACCAAATGTAAAATGTATTCTAATTAATCTCCATGACCATCTTATAATTACCTGTCACTTTCCTCAATCTACCTTTTCCCATCAAGTACTCCCTTCAAATTTGTTAATGGAGTTGGGATCCCAAATGTGATCTACATGGATCTTTGCTGCAAAATTAGGAAGATATTCAGTAATGTACACCATGGTCTGGTATACCATATATCCCTCCACCATAGAACCCTCAAGATGTGCTCTTTGTCTAACCAAAGCCTTCAAAAATTTTAAGTGCCTCTCAACCATCCACATTGACATTGTGTGTACAAGTCCACACAATTCAATCTCCTCAACTTGGTCTATGAGGTAGTGTTCTTGTGCATTGAAATTTTTTGAAGGTAGACACTTTTTCATTTCACATGTTAGACGAGGAATTTTTCTCTTCCAATAATTAATATCTTCTTTATGGATTTCTTTAGATGACAACCATCTACAAGTGATTCAAGGCACAAATATATTAATGAGATTTAACAAAAATATACAATGAATTGAATAAATATCGCTACTTACCTCATGTATTATCCAAGATCATATATAAATTGCTTGACATTGTTGTCGAAGTTGTCTAAGAGAGATAGAGTTAGAAAGTACTGCAACAATTATAAAATGATCTTTTCATTATTTTTCCAAAAGTAGTAAACATAATACATTGAAAAGTACATACAGTATAAAAATATATATAATATACTAGAATAATTACCTTAATGAAGGTATGTCAATCATGCATTTTCATCCCTGACCCAAATTCACCTTTCTTTGTTATGATATTGTTTATGTTCGCAACAAATCCTATGGGAAATCAAATTTTTCATGACTTCTTTTATAGCATTGCTTTGTTGCTTCGTTAATAACCAAAGAAGGGCACTTATATTAATTTGGTCTCCATCACTATTTAATTGAATGACATTTTTCATTGCATGATTGGCTTCCTAAATGTCACTACAAATTTTGATAATTTTTTCTTTGTTACGCCTTCCATACAATATTTTCCATAACATTTATGTCATATTCTTTCTGATATGCATTGTATCAATCAAATGCATAATTTGTAGCTGCTCATAGTAGGGAAACCTAGCAAATTGTCTAGGATAACTTTTCAGTCCCTATGGAAGCCGACCATTAATGCCTTGACGACCTTCATGAAGCATATAAGTTAAACAAATTAACAACGACAATCATTGTCAATTACAGCATGAGTAAACACAACACAATATAAAAATATAAATTCAAAACATATCATATATGATAGATAAACAATTTGATCTGATGTATAACCTTGATGATTAATTCTATTATATTCCAACTTCCATAGGCGAGGTGTCATTCTTCGTGGTTTTGATGTAGTCTATTCTTTCCCATTGAAAAAATATTTTTCAGTAGTTCGATACTTATGATTTATGTGGAGGAAACGCCTATACTCATCAAACACTTTGTTTCCTAAACTTGTTGAATGACGAGATTTCATCTTTGGACCACGAAATGGACATGCAAATTTTCCCTTTGTTTGAAGACATGCAAATCATATATAATTGGATTAAATATGTCAATTTTTATAATTATATATAATAAATAGATTATTTAAAAATCATGCATGATATCTACTTCATAAAATTAAATATCGTTAAAGTCATGCAGTCGAACTTTATAACATACCAAAAAAATGTGTTAGCCCTGGGGCATCATGAATTGTCCATACAAGCATTGCATGGAATTGAAATTGTCTTTGTCCTATTGGTCTAGATATGTCATACATAGTGACGCCATTTCATAACTTTAACAACTCATCGATAAGAGGCTCGATATATACATTCATATCTTTAACTTGTTACTTACCTAGTTGAATGAACATAAACATTACATAATTATTATAACCATTTTACTGCAATATATATAAATTAGTGTACATGACTATTAAATGAAAAAAATATGTCATTATGCAACAATTAAGACAAATGAGATGCTACTACGTTAAAGAAAATTGATGTAAACAAATACCTGCAACAATCATTGCCAACATTATGTGCTCCCTCTTTATTGACATCCATGGAGGAATGTTATTGTTGATAACAAAAATAGGCCACACCGAGTAAATAGATCTCAGCTCTCCAAATGGATTGACACCGTCCGCTACCAATAAAATCCTAAGATTAGGAGGTTCTTCTTTAAAGTGTGGCCATTTTTCCTCCATGTCCCTAAATGTAGAACCATCCACAAGCATTCGAAGAATGTCATCTCCACTTCTATTCCATGCATGGTAATCCATAAATTGCATTAAGCTTTCACACCTAAATAATTGTTTCATATGTGGAATAATGGGAATATAACAAAGAACCTTGTGAGGCACCTTTTTTGTTAGTTGATTTGTTTGATATCTACTGATATGACATTCTAGGCGTTATGTTGAAAATTCATGTTGTTTATGATATATAATATGATCATTGGGACATGAATCTATTGCTTGATACTCCATTCCAATATCTTTCATAATGCTAGATAAATCTCAGTATGAGTGAGGTAAAATATTTGATGGCGGTAACATAAATTCACCAATCAATCTACAATAAAAAATAATTTGTTAATATAAAGAATATTAATAGTACATATTTCATCCTTTATTTAGTAGTGATGAACTAACAACAATTATAATAGATGAAACAATATGGCATATATGACATACCTTAACATCCGTGAGATTGATATGTTGGATAAAGCATTCATAACCTTCAAGTTCACTAGGAAGAATACAACAGAGAGAAGAATTATTTGGGAGCCTTCATAAAGGGGCTCATATGCCTTCTGAAGTACAGGTAAATCATGAACATCATCAAAGTTACCTCGATCAACATGATCAGTTGTGCCACTAAATGTGTCATGGATCAATGTATTTGTAGCATCATCTTCAACTGTGTTTTTTGGTGCATGATCATCTTCTTCCATAGGATCATTAACTTCATCTTTGATATTCACAGCTCTGTGCTCCTCTACTTGAAAAACCACATTCTTTAGGCCATGATAATCCATATCATGTGCCCTAGGGCACCCCACCTTTATAATAATGACAGACACAAATAAACCATGATCATAATCAAGTGATTATACATATATATATATATATATATATATATAAAATGTTAAAACAATATAAATATTTACAAATTCAATTAATATAAACACATATAATGAACAACTTACCAATGGACGATAACTATGCCCCCCTTCAACATGACCATGCTTCCTACAATTTTTCTCAGTTGTTGTGATTAAAATTTTTCTTGTATTTAATCCCTTACAATTATTGCAAGGACAATAACATTTCCCATCACCCTTTCTTTTCAATCTAGCCCACAATCTATCAAGTGACTCTTCATTTTGTTCTGGACTAATACTATATGACATGATTTTTCTTTACCAAGCTTGAATATTTAGATCTTCAAAATATATCAAACTCGCACTCCAATAATTTTTAATCATAGACAAGTAACAAAATCTAATAATTATGATATTTTACACCAAAAAAAATTGGCATGCAACCACCCCTGCAAAAGAGAAGATAGTCTGAAATTAATGACCCCAAAAAACACTTTAAAATGCTAATTCCAGAAATTATTAAATTTTGATTTTAGTATGATTTCCAATTGTTAGACTCCTAAAATCGGAATATTGAACTTGCACAACAAAATTTGGAAATGAAAATTTGAAAATGCACGAGTCTAAAATTGAAATCTGATGAGATGTTGCTTTAAAATATGATTTTCAAGCTTGGAAGTACAAATCTGACTTCACAAATGAATTATAGAAATAAAATAGTATGGCATAATAAAGAGTTTCATTTGAAGTGGACCACCCTATTATATGCCTTGATAAAGTTAAAATATCTATGAATTTTATCTACAATATAGCCTGCATAGTCATCAGTCTTATTCACATCCCTACTTTGGATATCAATAGGCAACACCATTAGATGGCCTCCTTGAAAGTTCAATCCATTAAGGGAATAATGAAAGGGTCTTCCTTAATGATTACATCCATCTGACAAAAATTAGTGTATGGATGAATAAGGATGATATCATTTTGCAAGACTAAAATGATTGCTGAGACTGATCCTAACATATTTATGTTGAATCCAATACATACAAACAATCTTGTGTAGACCTTCACTTCCACACTCTTGACAATTTTTTTTTTAAGGACAACACTTCATTTGCCTAGTTTTGTAGGTTAAGTTAAATCTTGTTCTCACAAGCAACTTCAAATGTCTCATACGCTTCCATCTACTTATGAAGCAAGCCTATATCTAAATTGACTTCACCATTACAATAGTGCTTCAAAATATCCTAGGGCCATCCTCTGGTTTTATATGTCAAATCTATTGCCATTTGTATTGAATTTTCTTCCATCCATGTAATTCATGTCTTTGGTTACAATTTTTATTCTAGAATCCATATACAACTTCCTCCCTCCTATTGACATAGAATCAGTATGGAATACTATCTTGATTTGTAAGCTAAATATTAAAAATTGGTTAGAGTTTATACTATGCAAAGGAGAATAAGAATAAACTGTAACCTTATCAGCAATTGAAATATATAAGGGGTCACTCTATTCCACACATATTCACATAGACAATGAACATGATATTTCAGGTTCCTACTCCTACTATTTTTTTGTTTATTTATATAATAATAAGGTTACACTATAATATTTTTGTTCTCTTTTCATCTACTCTAACTCCTATTTCCTCTAATACATTCAACCATACTAGTATTGTGCTTCTTGTAAGAACATAATATCATGGCTGAATGAAAACAATGTTCAATTCCATGAGGCCCAAATGATATTCATGCATTGGTCTTGAAATGTCATCAAACTGAGACTAGTCATTGTTATATAGTATCAAAGTTTCATTGACACTATTGATCGGTAAGATTTCTCATGTGAATTGATTAAATATTGATAACCTATATATTCATAGGGTCCAATCATTATGTTTGACAGTGTATTGGCCAGTTTAATGCCCAATGCTATTTGCAAAATAAAATATAGTAAAATATAAAACAATGATATTTTCTATCTACTCCACTGTAAATAATAAAGACTGTAGAAATTTTCTTCCAATTTGAGTGTTGGAAGTCTTTATTATTTACAGTGGAGTAGATAGAAAAGATCAATGTTTTATATTTTAATATATTTTATTTTTCATTGTATTTGATCAACAAATATAGTTTGATGATCATTCTTTGACTAGTGCTACAATATTAGTATCTCGGGGTATTATATATGCAGATATAAACTACATTTCTATGATTCTTGATGTTATACCCATGTCCACTAGTTATCACCATAATTTTTATTATTATGTATATGCAATATAGGGATACTATAGAGGTAAGGAGCAATGAGCAAAGAGAAAAGATTTAAGGAAATGGACTTCAAAGAAAGGCATGACACTTTACTATAGATTCCCAAAAGGAGATCACAGTCATGACTATTCAAATAAACAATGATTATTCCATGTCATAACCATGAAGGGGGCATTGAAATTAATAATAACAGTGATAGGGTAGTATGACGAACTTTAAAAGATACATAAAAAAAAGTAACTAAGAAGTCAAGGGGGATTTTAAAACATCATAAATATTGTCAAGGGTTCATTTTCTTCATAGTACTATGGTAAACTAATAAATATTTCCATCTCACAAAGATTCAAAAGAGGACAACCTACAAGTGTATTAAGGAGTGCATGGACAATATCTCAAGAAGCTACCATAATTAATTTCTTCAAGTGTTATCCAAGGCCATTGAAATCAAATGAATAAACTCATGCATAACATAAAAGACAAAGGATAGTCAAGTTGCTAGAGGGCAGGTTTCACAAAGGATATGGGATCACTTTCAATAGAGATGTGATGCACTTTTATGTTTTTTTCTTTATTTTTCCTAGTAAGGTCAAATACTTTCTTTTAGTGTCTGAATCTACCACATAGAGACTAAATATGCTTACTCTCAAATAAAGTTGAATTATATAAACAATAGTCAGATGCCTCCCTTAACATAAAGGACAATATAAAGTACTAAGGAATTGTATATCCTTTATAAGAGATTTCTTTTAACCAGTTAAAAACTTGAGAGGGTAATACACAGGTTGCAAGGAAAGTTAAAAATTTATCATAAGTAGCTCAATCCAAAAGGAAAAAATTAAGCATGGAAAAGCCTGAGTAGGTTGACTGGCTTCACTAAAAGCACAAGTTATTTTTTATAACATATTACCTAGATATTACTTGATAAGGTAAGGAGTGCTCTTTTCCACTCAGTTTCATATGGTGGCATATCTACACACAAATCACCAAATTGTCAAATAACTAAATAAATTGTATTACTTAATAAAGTTGTTACAACATGCCATTCATGTCAAAATCAACTCTTCTTACAACAAAAAGTTTGGTTTCCAATTTGACAGGGTCATCTTTTGATTCATGTACCAACTTCTGAAGGAATTTGGTAGCTTATACTTCTACATGAGGAGACAATTTCATCTTGTAAACTGTTTTGAAGTACAAAACAAATAGAAATCATATAATTTTCATGATAGTTATAGCTTGCTAGATATTTGGTAGAATCTAAAAATTTTAAGTGAACTAAGAAAAATAGAGAAGCCTTGACCTTCATTATTTCATTTTTTAGTTTTTTTCTCTAGACATCTCACAATATTTACAAATTGGTTACTTTCTTTTTTGTTCAAATAAAAAATAGATACATTTGTATAGAGTCAAGATGAATTCAAGAACTTCAAGTAACAGATATACCATAACTGCTTTTATAAGACACTAGCATCTAAGGTCTAAAATCTATTTCTGAAACTTGGCAAAGGGAAAAATACATCTTTATGAAGTAGTCTTCAAAAATTATAATAGCTAAACAGCTCTAACTATCCACTATCAAATATTTCCAATTCTTTGTTTAACCCTCTAGGCCTGAATCTTGACAGCTATTTCACTTTGCAGCTATCCCTATGCCTTTGATATTATCTAGTTATGGCTCCCAAATCTATTGAAAATTGATCATTAGGGTTAAAATTGAAACCTCGCAAATATAATCTTTGTCCAAATCCATCAAGAATTTTCCATCGGTTATAAACAATTCCCTTATAAAGAATTTGTGAAGTCAGGTCTAAAATCTGGAAATGAAATTCTAAAAATGCACAAGACTAGAAATGAAATCTGATGAGATTTTTCTTTAAAATATGATTTTCAAACTTGGAAGTACAAATCTGACTTCACAAATGAATTCTGGAAAAAGACAATGACTACCCTCAACCTCCTGATATCTTCTTGAGTTTTTTCTTATTTTCGACCTAAGAAAATTGTCGAGCAAAACACTGTCGCAATAAATAGTTGAGCTCATTTTTATTTATGTTGGCCACAATTTAACTTTGCAAGTCCGTCAAAATTTTGGTGAAAAATAAGGTTCATCAAAATTTCGACGAACGTCGAGGATAAAATAAAATAAAAAATACAAATTTCACACAAGTTCCCGACAATACATCTAATTATATAGCTTTCGTCAGACATTTTCGTCGGATTTTGCAATCAAATGAGTTAGTGGCTACTCTGAATGGCGTTATTGGAGTGTCAATGCAATAGAATGCCTGTTTCATCTTGAGTACCAAAACAAAGTGAGGATGTCCATTAGAGGGCTAAGACAATTTCCTAGAACTGGTCTTGTGGGTGACACCATTTGCATCACTACTGCAACCCAACATGAGGTAACAGAGGAAGCAATGAATCCTCTCTATGTAGGGCTAGTCCAAAATGATATGGGGTTGTTTTCCGATTTATCCAGTCAAATGAGAATCTGCTTTCACTAGCCTAGATTGAGTAGCTATAGGATGTGGTTGAATGAATTTGTGTCCTTATGTTTCTTCTCTACAACTATAAGAAATACTTTGATAACCTTTTTTTTGAGGCATGAATGCAAAATTTTGTAACACAAAAATGTATATATATATGAATATGATATAATACAAGTTTTTTGTGATTTGGTGTTATGTTCTCCTTTTACTAGAGAAATTTCTCTTTTTAATTTTTCACTATATTTGATAATGATGTCTAAATTCATTAAATTTCTACACATTTTCTTCTTCCTACAGTTGTATTGACTTAACCAGAAATTTTATTGCTTTGGTATTGTTCAATAAAGAAAGTTCCAAAAAAAATTGTGAAATCCACCATGCTCAAAAAAATCTTGTACTTTTACTACTTTCACTTTCATTTCATTTTCAACAAAGAATAGGTTTGGGAAACCTTGTAGGGAACTGACAATAGTTTCCAAACCTATCAAAAATTTTGATGACACATAAAACTTCTCCTGCACTCTTTAGATTTTATTTATTGGTGGACATTTGAAAAGTTACATAACCCTCAGTACAATCCAACATCTTTTTAAACATTTAGGCTTAGGCATTCCATTAAGATCTCGATGTTTTAGGAAGTTATAAATACTTCATAAAAGATCGATGACACAAGGAAACAAAGGATGAAAGAAAGACTTCATAAAGAGTGTCAACATAAGGAGAAGTTACAACAACCTAATTGGCACTCACCAAAGTTCATAAAACCCAAGGAAACACCAACAATGCTCCATAATTAGAAAAAATTTAAATAGGTTCGATGATTTTAGGGGTCATGACCAAAATCAGAGTAATAGTGGTTCTAACTGGGGACAAGGACTAAAAGGATATGGCTAGGAACCCAAAATTGCATTAGAGTAGGCCATTTTTTTATCCATTGGGCACAAAGTCAAGTGGAAAGGAAGGAGACAAACCAAAACAATCACACCAAAAATAGACTATATACAAGGCATGACAAATCCTACCAAAGGAGGAATCAAAGTACTCCTATAAAGTTGCTAACTGGCTGGGAGAAAAATACGCTAAACCTCAAAAAGCCAATGTATCTATGCAACTTATGAAAAGCAGCAAAAAATAGATCTACCTCTGAAACTATGCATCCATTGAGAAAAGACTTACCAACCACTATGCTTCCAAAAATCCACTTCTTCTTTCTGGGAAGAGCGATTGTGTACTATGCCTCATGTAACATGTCACCTCTTCCAAATATCTAATCTTTTGAATAGACTCATCTTCATAAATGGGCTTTTGATCCTTCTCAATTGACTTACATTGCTCTTTCTCATTAGATTCTTCTTGTGAAATGATCACCATGACACTCTCCACTTTTTGAATTAGCACATCATAATCATTTTGATCATTTTAACTTGCATGTATCCTTATCCTCTTCTAATTCACAATTTTTTATCCCATTAGTATTGAATAATCCCCCTTATCTCATCACCATAGAGATAAAAATTTGAATTTTTAAATAAAGGATTATCCTTCACTTCATAAGATTCATCGAAAACAAACAAGGGATTAGAAATTTTACTCCATTTTATCACATTATCTTCTCATTTGTGTAGGTTATCTTTGAAACTCTATTCTCAAGAGAAACTAACATCCCATTGCTCTAATTGCTCTAATTCATTTTGTAAACTGGTACATTACCCAAAACCTTCGGATTCTATGGTAACTTTATCCTCCACAAGAGGATCATCATTTCCTCTATTTATTTCATTTGGGAACTCACCATTAATATCTCCAAATATGAAAACCTCATATTCAAGATCACAAAAGGAATCCAATAACTGGTATTTCTTATCACTATCCATATCAACAATAGGGGAGTTAGGAAAAACAGAGGGATTCATGAAACCATTCCTTATTTGAGGAGAAAAAACCTCTTCTTTCCTTGATGAACTAGGATCTACTTCCATTTTGTTAGAATTCAAATTATACACCAGGGCATCCCAAATATGACCTTCATCTTCTTTACCCATATTTTTACTAGTTTCAAAATTTGGAGGATCAAAAACTATTAAATTAATACTCTTAGTACCAAGACAAGATTGACTTAAGGTACGTTGAGAATTCACAAACTTATATTTAGATGTTTCTTAGGGGGAAACAAAATTTTCAACATGAACTCAATCTCCAAACTCTAGAAATAATTAGATCATCTTCAATATTTACTGCATTTGATTGAGCTCATTCAACTCCACTAGTTTCGCCTCTCTAAAATAAGATGAACTTTAGGATGTAAAGCAGACATGAATATGTGAAATTGAATTAACTTACTTGGTTGACCAGAAAAAGAAATTCATTGGAGTTCTCGATTGAAATGATCTACAAAATATTGAATTGGTTCTTTTTCACCTTTAATATTCTAGAAGAAACATTGAATGAAGGCAACAATATTTACCACATCTTTGAAACAATTAAGAAATTTCCTTTTTCAAAATGTTCCAACCAGTTATGCACCCCCTCTCAAGACCCCTTAACCATGTTAGGTGTTGAATTTGTATCGTTGATATGTGATTGTCATTGATGTCAATACTATTAGAATTGGTGAAACTGAAGGTTGTATTTGTCGAGGAGATTTAGAAAACTGTAATAAATATATTGCAGGCAGCCAGTGAAGCTAAGAAGGTCAGAGTGATCGAAAGTTGTGCTCGTAGATGATCAAGTGGTGCACACTAAAGGGTTTTTTGTTGAGCCTATCTAGTATGTTGTCTGAAAGTTTCAGTGCTACGCATCAAGAATTGAGAAAGTTATGAAGATTTGTGTTCCTACAGTTATTCAGTTACTGTAGCAAGTGTTTCCGAAAGATGAGATTGCAATTCTGGTGAATTTGGTTGTTGTGTATGTTTTTGAGATGTTTAGTAATGTTTCTATATTGTTCTCTATCAGTTCAATACGTTTGCATTGATCAGTGTGTTCGTGATTGAAGATTTTTCCTTATGTGTTCAAGTTTCTCATGTTCTTGGCTGACATGATGGTGATAGTGTGTTGCGGATCCCTATGGATTAATATTTATTATTTGGCATACTCGGGGATGTTGATTTAGGTCTTTTCTATGTTGTGACCAACTTAGGTTGGTGTGCATTAATAATTGTTCATGTATTGAGGCCAACAAGTTATAATTCATTTATTTTGTGGTCGACAGAGTTGATGTAAATCTATGTAGCGGATATATAAGAGTGATTGTCTCTTCATTGTAAATGTGTGTGTGCTCAAAATATTCTCAGTGTAGGTATATGTATGTTTGAATAAAGATCAAATAATTTGAAATCATAGCAGAGTGTGAAGAAGGTTGAGCGAAGTGTATTTGTGCCTAACCGAAACAATAATCAAGCTTATGAAGAAGCTAATTTCCCAATTCATGTTCATCAGATGGATATAATCTGATTGTCTTATGTAAGGAAGTGAGGCTTCCCTTTGAGAAGTGAGCTCTAGGCAGTGTACTTGAATGCAAGTGCTTTATTTATTCATTCTTCATTATAATTTTAGCAGGGTATAATCTTGTGGACTGACATCCACCGTGGTTTTTCCCCTAACAGGGTTTCCACATATAAAATATTGGTGTTCATGTGTCTTTGATGTGTTATTGATTTATGCTTGCACTATCAATTATCAAATTTGAGATTAAAGGTTGATTAATGTTGAATAAGTTTGATTTCGATAACAACTTATTAACCCCCCCTCTCAGTTGTCTATCCTTTTTTTGCCAAAACCTAGTATCAGAGCAGCTTCCTTTTAAGAAGTTTAATAGCTTGAGGTGATCCGAGATGGCATCATACAAGAAGGATAGTCCTAGATTCGATGGTACAAACTACTCCCTATGGAAAGTCAGAATGGAGTGTCACTTGAAGTGTATTGGTGAGTCTTTTTGGAAGACTACACAGAATGCATATACTATTCCTCAAAATGGTCCCTCCTCTGAAGATGAGATCAAGCAAATAGAAGTTAATACCAAGGCTATCGAAGCATTGTTGAGTGCTTTGACAGATTCATAGATGACAAATGTGATAGTATTGAAGACTGCACATGAGATCTCAAAAAAGTTGGAAACATTATATGAAGGAGATGCACTAGTGAAAAGTGCTAAGCTACAAAGTCTGAAAGGAAAGTGGGAGAACATGAAGATGAGTGAAGATGAAAACATATTTTATTTCTCGCAAAAGGTAAATGAATTAGTGATGGACATTAGATGTGCCAGTGGAACCTTGGATGAAGAGATTGTGGCTAAGATACTCAGATTTGTGCCTACTTCTTACAAAACAAAAGCTCATTCTATTGACGAGCTCAGGATGGTAACAAATGTGACAAGAGACATGTTGATTGGAAAATTAGCTACCTTTGAGTTGAGTGAATTTTGTGAATCTTCACCTAAGACAGAGTTTGTATTCAAATCTATTGTATCTAGAAAAAGCCAATAGAGATATAATCTGGGAGAGAGTTCCAAGAAGACATTAAAGTATGAAGAATAAATGAAACTAATTTAAGATGAAGAAAGAGAGCTAGAAGAACTAGAAGCACTGATTGTAAAAAGAGAAGTCATAGGACAAGGTAAGTACAAAGGAAATCTAACTATTAAATGTTTCTCTTGCAGTAAAATAGGTCATTTTGCATCAAGATGTCCTGAAAGAGTTTCTAAGTACAAACTTGAGAAGACTAGATTTCAAAAGATGTTATTATGTTGAAGAAGTTGTAATTGATGATGAATCTGATAAAGAAACTAGAAATGAAGATGAATGGGTATTCATTTCTATCAAAGGAAAATAGTCTAGTGTCCATTGAATCAGCTAGTAGTCATAATATTGAGAAAGCTCTTGCAACCAAGATTGATGAGAAAGATGAGTGGGTGATTGACAACAGATGCTCACATCATATGACTGGTGACAAAAGAAAATTTGTAAGTCTAGAAAAATATGATGGTGGTGTTGTAAGATTTGGAGATAACAATGATGGTGTGATTTGTGGAAGAGGCACTATTTCTCTTGGAGGTAAATGCAATACTGATGATGTTTTATATGTTGAAGGTTTGAAAAAAAATTTGTTAAGTGTTGGACATATGGTTGACAAAGGTTACAATATTCAATTCAAGGATGGTAAGTGCAAGATTTTGGGAAGCTCAAGAAACGTGATTGCTTCAGGAACAAAGATAAGAGGTAATATTTTTCACTTAAATATTCCTAGTGAAATTTGTTTGAGATCTCAAATTGATGTAAGTTGGTTGTGGCATAGAAGGTTGTGTCATGTGAACTTTGATAACATTGTCAAAATAAGCTCCACACAAGTAGTCAAAGATCTACCTAAGTTAGTGAAGCCTACTAACATTATATGTAAGGAATTTCAAATGGGAAAATAGACAAGAATTTCATTTTGGAGCAAATAATATCATTCAAATGGAGTACTGGATTTGGTACATACTGATTTATGTGGTCCATCCAGAATCAAAAGTCTACAAGGAGAAAGGTACTTTATGTTGTGTATTGATGATTATTCTAGAATGGTTTGGGTTGCTTTCTTAAGAGAAAAACATGAGGCATTAGAGAAATTAAAAATATTTTAAGGCTATGGCAAAAATTGAGACAAGTTTGAAGATAAAATGTTTGAGATCAGATAGAGGTGGTGAATTCACTTCCCAAGAGTTCAATTCATTTTGTGAAGAGCATGGAATAAAAAGATAGTTATCTACTCCCCGGACCCCACAACAGAACAAAGTTGCTAAGAGAAAGAACAGAACAATTTTAGATGTTGCCAAAACTATGATGTTGGAAGGAAATGTTCCTTATTCCTACTAGAGTGAAGCTATAAGCACTGCAGTATACACTATCAACTGGGTGAATGTAAATGGAAATTCTGGTAAGACTCCTTTTGAACTATGGTTTGGTTATAAGCCTACTATTAAGTATTTCAAAATCTTTGGAAGTAGAAGTTATATCAAAAGAGGTGAAGATATTGGCAAGTTCGAAGCTAGAAGTGATGAAGGAATCTTTTTGGGTTACTCTACTAAGAGAAAAGCCTACCGGTGCTACAATAAAAGATTGAAGAAGATGGTTGAAATTCCAAATGTCAGAGTTGATGAGGATATTGAAAAATCATCCAGGTCTTGTGGATATGATTTAGATGACCAACAAGATAATACTAAAAGTGGAAAGGATGCACAGACACAAAATTCAGTTCAAATTGTTCTGGTGAATCAAGAAAATCAAGAAGAATAAGATAGTGGAAATGCAGAAAGAAAAACAGAAGAACTCAAAACTCCAAAATATGTAAAGAGAAGTCATTCTGAAAGTTAGATCATAGGAGACAAGAACAAAGGTGTACAAACTAGAAGAATAATTGCAAAAGAATATTGTTTGATATCCAAGACTAAACCTATAAATATTAGTGAAGCATGTAAAGATGAACATTGGATGCAAGCAATGAAGGAAGAACAGATGTAGATAGAAAAGAATGAAACATGGATTCTTGTTCCTAGACCTTAAGACAAAAATGTGATTGTAACTAAATGGGTCTTTCAAAATAAGCTAAATGAACAAGGTGAAGTGATCAAGAACAAAGCAAGACTGGTATGTAAAGGATACTCATAGATGGAAGGTATTGATTTTGAAGAAATATTTTCCCATGTTGCTAGAATTGAAGTTGTATGGTTATTTCTTGCTTATGTTACATTCAATAATTATAAAGTCTATCAAATGGATGTGAAGTCAACATTTTTGAATGGTGAACTAGAAGAAGTTTATGTTGAGCAACCAGATGGATTTCAATTGACTGATGAAAAGGACATGGTGTGTCAGTTGAAGAAAGCATTATATGGACTCAAAAAAGCCCCTAGAGCTTGGTATGCTAGACTGGATAAATACTTGCTAAAGCTAGGATTCAATAAGGGTATTGTTGATAGCAATTTATATTTCAAGTTAGATTAGGATAAAGAGTTGATCATTGAAGTCATTGTTGATGACATTATTTTTGAAGGTGATGATGACTTATACATGAATTTTGCCGATGAAATGAAAAGTGAATTTGAAATGTCAATGATAAGAGAGCTGAAATTCTTTTTAGGATTGCAAATTACTTAGTTAGATGATGGAATTTATATATCTCAGTCTAAGTATGTCAGAATAATTACTGAAAAAAATTTGGCTTTGAAAACTCAAAGCCATTTGGTACACCCATGGTAACCAAATGTAAGCTAACATAGAATGATAATTCTCCTAAGGCTAATCAAACAAGATATAGCTCAATGATTGGTAGATTGCTATATTTAACTCAAACAAGACCAAACATTATGAATGTTGTGTACATGGTCGCTAGATATCAAGTAGATCCAAAATAATCACATGTGACTACAATCAAGAGAATATTCAGATACTTAAAAGGAATAGTTGACTTTGAGTTATGGTATCCAAAGGATGATGATCTTAGTCTGAATGATTTTATAGATGCAGATTGAATAGGAGATGCCAATGACTAGAAAAGTACAAGTAGTGTTGCATTCTTCTTAGGGAAGAAGCTGGTGTCTTGGGTAAGTAACAAGAAGAATTCCATTTCCTTATCTACTACTGAGGCATAATATATTGATGTTGCAAATAACTGTACCCAAGTTTTGTGGATGAAGTAGATGCTGAGAGATATCAAAATTAAATATGATGAGCCTATTGCTATATTTTGTGACAACTCAAGTGCCATAGATATTTCTAAGAATCTGGTGCTACACTCTAAAATAAAGCATATATCTATTAAGTATCCCTTTTTGAGAGACAAAGTGAGTGAGAAAGAGGTCAGACTGGAGTATGTGCCTACAACGGAACAAATTGTAGATATTTTCACTAAAATATTTCCTAAGGATACTTTTGAGTACCTCAGAGGAAATTTAGGGGTAATTTTCCCTCTTAATCTGAACTAAGATGCAAGTATTTGCATCAATCCATGGAATCACAGTCAGATCTTGTTTCAGATTGATGTTGTGGTGGCTGCTACTTAGGGGGAGTAGTCAGATGATTTAGATATGTGGCTCAGAGCATGTGTACCTTTTCCATTGATGTCAAATGGGGAGAGGAGCAATGTAAAAAATATGGGAGAAGAGTAAAGTGGAAGACAAGAAAATAGTGCATAATCTAAGGGGGAGATTGTTGAAGAAGAGCTAGTTGGGTTTATGGTATTTTTCACATCATTTGTTGTCATCAATGAAAACGGGGGAGATTGTTAGATACTCAAGTTGTATTGCTAATATGTGGTTGTCATTGATGTCAACACTATTAGCATTGGTGATTCTGAAGGTTGTATATGTCGAGGAGATTGAGAAAATTGTAATAAATATATTGCAGGCAGCTAATGAAGCTGAGAAGGTTAGAGTGATGGAAAGTTGTGCTTGCATATGATCAAGTGGTGCACACTAAAGGGTTTTTTTCTGAGCCTATCTAGTATGTTGTTTGAATGTTTTAGTGGCATGCATCAAGAATTGAGAAAGTTATGAAGATCTGTGTTCCTACAGTTATTCAGTTACTATAGCAAGTGTTTCTAGAAGATGAGATTGCAATTCTGGTGAATTTGGTTATTGCGTATGTTTCTGAGATGTTTAGTAATGTTTCTAGATCATGCTCTATCAGTTCAGTACATCAGTATTGATTGACGTGTTTGTGATTGAATATTTTTCCTTGTGTTCAAGTTTTTCATGTTCTTGGTCGACATCATGGTGATAGCGTGTTGCGGATCCCTATGGATTAATATTTTATTGTTTGGCATACTCTAGGATGTTGATTTAGGTATTTTCTATGTTGTGACTGACTTAGGTTGGTGCACATTAAGAATTGTTCATGTATTGAGGCCGAAAAGTTGTAATTCATTTATTTTATGGCTGATAGAGTTGTTGATGTAAATCCATGTAGCGGATATATAAGAGCAATTGTATCTTCATTGTAAATGTGTGTGTGCTCAAAATATGCTCGGTGTAGGTGTGTGTATGTGTGAATAAAGATTAGATCATCTGAATGTAGAGCAGAGTGTGAAGAAGGTTGAGCAAAGTGTATTTGTGCCTAACTGAAACTGTAATCAGGCTTTTGAAAAAGCTAATTTCTCAGTTCATGTTCATCATATGGATTTAATCTGATTGTATTATGTAAGGTAGTGATCCTTCCCTTTTATAATTGATCTCTAGGTAGTGGTCCTAAATGCAAGTGCATTCTTTATTCATTCTTCATTATACTTTTAATAGGTTATAATCTTGTGGACTAACATCCACTGTGGTTTTTCCCCTAATAGGGTTTCCATGTATAAAATCTTGGTGTTCATATGTCTTTGATGTGTTATTGATTTATTCTTGCACTATCAATTATCAGATCAGAGATTAAAGGTTGATTAATGTTGAATAAGTTTTATTTTGGTAACAACTGATTCACCCCCCCTCTTAGTTTTCTAGCCTTGTTTTGCCAACAAACTATTATGTTGTATTTTTAATCAAGATATCAATAAAAATTCTAACAAAAGTATCTTGTTCTTGTATCTCTGAAATTCCACTCACAACAGTCATGTCCAAAATATGTTCTTCAGAATCTTGTAGGTTTATACCAAAAAAATTGAAAAAAGATTCCTTGAGCCATGTGGTAAATCATTAAATTTAGAGATGGCTAATGGAAAAAAAATTACCCTAGGGATTTGAAATGATAGAAGCCATAAAATTTAGATCCACCCAATCCCTTTAAGGAGTAATAGAAAAATCATAACCCAAGTCAATTCCTAGGTGGAGCTTGAGTAGGAGGAGGATCTTGGTGCTGATTTGGGTGTTGATTCAAACAAAGGGGTGGATTATCATAATATACAAATCCAATTTCGGGATGCCGTTCAACTACCATCCTTGATGGTTAGTAATCCTGCTCTTCTTCCTCTTCCAACACAAATTCTTCTCTCATATAATCTACAACACTCCTTTTGTATCTCCAAGCAAGAGTATTTAATTGGCAAATGATATCCTCTTGTTCTACTTGCATCTAATCCAAACCAGGTTGTAGCATAGGGAAACTAGCTTCATATACAAGTACCATCTTTCTACATGACTTAAAGGTGACCTTTAAATATTTTATTCATTGAATCCCCAATAGAGTCACCAAAAAATTGTTAGTGAATGAATTGGCCTTTAATATAATATTCAAATAATAACTCTATAGCCCAGGATACAAAGATCAATATATGCTAATAGGTCTAGAAAATTCACAATTGTGTTTGTGACTCCTCTAAATTTTAGAGGTACAACTCCCTTGTATGATATAATTGATTTTAGGTGTGCTTTTCACCAAAAAGAAGGAAAGGAAAATAAGCACCAATCTATAAATACGAGACTAGTGTGGCAAAAAAGGACACTTTCTTGTAGAGAATTCAAAAAGTCATGGCTAGGGTGTCCTTTTGTACCATGGCCTTCTAACACTTTCAAACCTTCCTTCAAGGGGATATAAGTCTTATTGAATCTTATTTTAAAGAGATTATTCTTAGTCCCTTCTCAGTTTCATGACTAGAGACTTGTAATCTTGATATTGTTTATAAATTTAATTGGTTCAATGCCTCTGATTTAATGAATTGCATGTTTTTACACATTCTCATTTCTGATGTGTTGTGTGATTCTTCCTTATATTCATATTCAAATTTTTATTTATTTTTTAGACATATATGTTGATTATAATTTGTGTCTTACCATCATATTTTTCTATAACATTTTATGAATAGAATCTTGTGTGAGTTTTAGCAGTTTTCATTTATTTCATTACCTATGCTACTATGAGCAAGAAGGAAGCTCATATAAATATCGATGCATCACCTTTTCCTTTTCTAAATTCTTTATTATCTCTTTCCCCTTTATAATTAGTAGGATAGGATTAGGTTTTCATTTTTATCTATGTTGAGTTGGATCAATACTCTGCATCTAGGTTTTAGAAAGGATCCAACCTTCTCTAGAGGATTGGTCTCAACAACAAGGTCCCACACCTTGATTTCATTCCAATTGTATCATTGGATTGTTGAATAAAATTTTCAACAAGGGTACAAATCCATGTGGAATTAGTTACTGTGAGAATATTAAAGGTAATAAGCTTTAGAACTCTCTAACCTATAAAATGTATTTTTCAAGGAATTTAGAGATTATTTAGATGAAGAAAAACCAAAAAAAAGATAGAAAAAATATAGCACACACTTTGAAATAAACTATAAAATTAGGAATATGCACATGTGGAAGAATGTTAGATGGATCGAATGATGGAGAAGAATAAGAATAAGAGGGTTTAGATAAGAGTTACAATGATGATGTGTAAGATGAGCATATAGAAGAATAGGTAGATTTTATTACTCCTACCTTAAGAATATCCACAAGATAAAATCCAATTGATGGGTATAGTCAACTAGAATTTTGTTGAATATTTTTGTTGATTACTAATGATGAACTTAGATCTTTTAGGTGGGATATCTCTTTAGAGGATAGTGATTCATAGATGTAGGTCATGTATGAGAATATGATGATCTGAGATAGATTTCAAAATTGGGATCTTGTTAATTTTCATAAGAAAATAAATCTCATTGGTTGCATGTGCATGTACAAAATAAATTTCATGTAGATAGTCAATTAGAGTAGTACAATGATAGACTAGTGATTAAGGGCTGCTCTCAAAGAGAGGTAGTTGATTTCAGTCAAAAAAATTATGTTACTAATTTATCTTCTATTAGATTCCTTTTATCTATTGTTACAACATGTGATTTTCAGATTGAGAAAATAGATGTTCAAACTAATTTCTTGCATGGTGATCTTGAGGAGGAGATTTATATATGGTAGACTAATGCATTTTTTGTGAAAGGGAAGGAAATTTTGGTTTGTAGGTTGAAACAGTCATTGTATGGTCTAAAATAGCCACATAAGATGTTGAACTAGAATTTTGATGTATTTCATTCAATTTGGGTTTTGTTAGGATTGGGTAAGATGAATGTGTTTATGTGAATATTATTAATGATCAAGTTCTTATCATTTCCTTTTATGTGGATGATATGTTATTTATGGTAATAAGAAGGTGATGATCAAGGAGTTCAAAACTTAGTTTTATAGCACATTTGACATGGACTTAGGGGTTGTGAAGTGTATTCTTGGGATAGATATTATCATGCATTGGGTACACAAAAATATCTTGTTCAGTTAGATTAAGTAAATTTGGATACCATTTTGTGAGAGTTTAGTATGCATGGTCCTATAAACCAATAAGTATTCCATTGTAGTTACTAAGTTTACTTTATACATGTTTCCTAAATAGTATTATGATTTTTATGGTATTTCTAGTATTTATTATGTTAGTGCTATTGGTTTCTTAATTTATGCAACAGTTTGTACTAGACCAAATATTGCCCAACTAATGGGAGTTTTGAGAAATTTTATGTCTAACCCTAGTAGAGAGCATTATAATTTTTCTAATATGATGTTTAGATATTTGCATGGACCTTTTGACTACTATTTTTATCATGACATTGATTATGTGGTCATTAGACATATATTGTAGATTTTTTCTTGTAGATTGGGTATGTGACTTAGATAGTCAAAGGCTCACTAGTGAAAGTAAAATTTATGTCTACTAAACATGCCTATAAAGAGGTAGTTTTGTTATAGATACTTTCTACATACATATTAATTTTGATTGTGAGATTGTTAAAATTGGATATCATAGTTAAAGTGCTATTTGTTTGGCTAGGAATCCCATGTATAATGCTCATATTAAGAATTTTTATTTTCAATATCACTTTGTGCAAGAAATGGCTAATAATGGTAAGGTCTTATTTGAGAAGGTTGACGCTCTATATAATGTTGTAAATTCCCTTATGAAGCTATTAACCATAGATAAGTTCTCCTGGTGTAGGAATGCCATGGGCTTTGATTCTTGTACTTAATTTTGTTTGAATTTATTATGAATGTGTTTATGATGTATAATGTCAAGTGGGAGAATTTAGGACTAAGGTTTCACTTACCTTACAATCTTATGTATATTTTATGTATCTATAACACTCTTGGAAAGTTTCGTTGGATGCTTAGGGTGTAATTAGAAAAAATATAATTAATATTCCCCAAGAATCCTAGCTCTAGTTTTCAAATTCATTCAAGAAGGATTTGGATTTGGCTAAGCTATTTCTATCATATTTCTCAAATAAAGCATGAGAATTGAGTAGTGGAGTATCTTGCAAGTTTTTGGTGGGTCCCATATAACTTGGGTGATCATTTTGGATGCCTACCTTTGGATATGGGCCATTATAGAGGAGTTACAATTTAAAGGTGCCATTTATTATAATTGGTATGGAGGATTTTTAAACTATTCATGGTTAAATTTACTAATCTTAGAAGAGCCTCTTCATTTTGGATGGGAGTCTTTACATTTTACTATGATTTGATGGTATATTTGTTGCAAGGCATCTCCCTGGGTCTCCTCGGCATGGGCTAGTGTGGTGCTTGGGCTTTGTGACATGGTTTAACTGCCTCTTATGGATCTTCCAAATCTTTTATAAATTTGGTAGTTGTATTGGGCATTAACAGGTCGATCTTTTGGTGCAACGACAACCACTTGTGCAACAATTGGTATCAGAGCCAGGTTACAAATTTGAACCCCTTGCTTGCGCTTGGGAGAATTGTTGCAAGGTGTCACCCTTGGTCTCCTCAGCATTGGTCAACTACAGTTCTTAGGCTTTGTGACATGGTTTAACTGCCTCCTGTGGATCTTGGATCTTGTATAAATCTAGTGGTTGTATTGGGAATTAATAGTTCAATCATTTGGTGCAACGATAGTCACTTGTGCAAAATTATTACTTTGGGAAACCATTTTTTGTATTTCTCTCCAAATTCAAGCTATAAATTGGAGGCATGAGATAGTAGTTTCATAAGTTTGTTTTATAATTACACTATTTTTTCAAAAGTGTTGTTAGAGTGAAGAGAGTGTTTGTAATGCCCCACCAAGTAACCTTAAAGGAAGTTGCAATTAACGTCTTAAGCGAACTCATTTTCTTTTTATAAAGTGCATTTAACATACACATTCACTTACTAATTAACAACAACCTCTAAGGCTACAAAGTTAGGATTACTTAAACCCACACATACATATTACATATAACCATAGCATTATAACTTTATGAAATAAACATCATACATCATAAGAATACCACATAACCTAATAGGATAATCAACCAAGATACAATCTCATAAACATTATCTTAATCCAATAGTTACATCACTCATTCCCAGAATGAGGCAATAGTACTCAAGGTTACAATTACAAAATTCCACCTCATAAACATAAGAGGGATAAAATAACTTATACAAGTTAAAATATTACAAGGCAAGTAATTACAACAAGAACCACGAGCTATCCATCTAGATGTCTCGCCACCAAGTAATAAAGATAGATGGGGACCCAACAGTTTTGGTGCATATTCCACCCTACCAATGTGGTACCCGAAGGCCCACCCCCCATGCTAAGAGATAGTAACAAAGTAACAAGGGCAAAATTCTACTACCTCTAACCAAAGGCAGACTCATACTGACTCATACTGTTATAGCCAACCAAATATATTAACTAACAAGTACAACTCAATCACCATACAAGTAAAAATCAAGTACAACTCCAATATCACTGACATAGGTCACATTGCTTCTAGACATAAAATAAATCAAGTATGCTCAGAGAACCATACCCATAAAACAATTAGCAATTGTTGTCCTAGATAGAGTGTCATCGCATAGTAGTCATGAGATCTCCTCTGGGCATCCTTCATAGGCTCCGACACAAGTAATCTTGGTGGCCTCAACCGAATCCCGGCACTCATACTCACTCATGTGGAATCAACTACCTCTCGCAAGGACAAGATAGTTGATCTTGCCATTTAGGCCTTCTCACTCATCCCAAGTCTAAATGAACCCTTGTGTCTATGAGTGAGGATTAAATTATCTTGATTAATGTGAATGCATCCTAATCATCTAAGTACATTAATTTAATTATCACTTGATTAACTCACTTTTGAAGGTTACCCGGTTTACCACTTTGGGCTCCGGCCCCTAACAAAAGCCACTCTTCTATTCGACAACACACACCCAAACAATCCACCAAGGGAAACATAATTACATACCAACTAGGCATCATAATCCACTCCAACACAAGGAGGACAAATAAAAGAAATCACTCCAAACATCTTGGAGGCAACAACACATAGTCCACTCCTTTCACAGGAGGAAACAAATAAAAGAACTCACTCCAAACATCTTGGAGGCAACAACACATAGTCCACTCCTTTCATAGGAAGAAACAAAACATCCCCGTTCGTGGAAACCGAGTAAAACTGAAAAGACGCCATGCACTACCCAAGGGAAAACAACTGGATGGCATAAAGATTCAATAACCCTTATCCTCTAAGATCTTCTGAAAGACTTATAATTTAGGACTAACACTAAATCCCAAAACCAACAATGCAACTTGATGACATAGCAACCAAAGCATTCAAGTCATTAATCAAATCTAATATTTGGATTTCCTAAATCCATACTCATTCAATAGGTAGTGTTGACAAAGTCAAAGACACGATAACTAGATCATCTAAAATAATCATAACCCTATTTCCCTTTTCATTATTGGAAATCTAAAACAATTAAACTTACTTCCCTTTACTGAATACAGAGAATTAAATCCTTTAAGATAATCATGAGGAAGATACTACTTTTGGATATACTAAATCCATATCTCTTTCATAATCCAATCACAATGATTCAATTAATCTAAATAGAAATTAATAAATAACATAATTGATTGTCTCATCAATAAAATAACTTCTTAATTTACTTTTAAATCGACACAAATCCATGCAAGTAAACTCTTTCCATTTCTTAACCAAATCTTACATCTCATTCAATTTTGTATTTAAAACATTCAATCACTTTAATATAATAACATATTCTTTCTCTATCCATTTTCCATATATACTAATCAATCCATTTTTAAATCTCTATTCAATAATATATTGAATGCATCTCATTAAAATAAAATACGATAATGAATTTTACACTTAATATATATATATATATATGCTCCATATTATATATACACCAAACATATATATTAATAAACTCAATTATATAGATTTTTTAATATTCCAATCACAATGATTAATTTGCTCTATGGAAATAAAACATAATAACTATTGCCCTTTCAAAATTAATTGAAAAAAAACTAAATAAGTGCCTTTAATTTATAATAAAGGATAGACTAGTTCAAATAATTAAAGTCGAATCCATTGTTTTCTTTTAAAACTAACATAAATCTTCTACAATAATTCTTTTCAATTCCTAACCCAAACCTTATATTTCTTCTAATTTTCCAACAACACCCTATGTTAATCTCATCTAAAAATTTCCCTTTCCAAACTCTTATTACATACATCCATTTATTCAAATCATAAAATATACATTCTCAACAAGTAAATTGTTCAAATAGAAAATGATTAAATTAAAATAATTAATTGTCTCTTCATAATAATCAATTCCTTAATTTACTTTTAAAACAACACGATCCCATGCACTACCAAGAGAATTCACAACAAGTTGACATCACAACAACAACCCTCACAAACAACAGACTATCTGGAAGACTTATAAACTAACAGGTATTCAAGCCATTCTCAAAGCATAAACACGAAGGACATAATCATTGAAGACAATAGAAGAAACTACATTTGGATACTCTAAATCCATTTCTCATTTCATTACATAATTCATTATATCGATAAAACTGAATTAAGAATTCATCTTTTCAGATAGGGGAGAAATTACACTAATATTTTATTCTCTAATTGTTCTTAACAAAAAAGTATTTTCAACTATAACTCAAAACATTTCGTTTTAAATTAAATAACCAATTGCCCTTGCAAATTAAATCATTATAAAATTAATCAAATTAACATTTGGTCTCTTCCATAACTTATTGTGTTAAAATAAGATCAATATTTGGACTATAACCCAATATCATATATATATTTTTTCAATTAAATCAAATTAATAATTGGACCTTTTACACATGAATTTAAATTCCACAATTAAATTTTAAATTATGCATTCTTTAAATCAAATATTTAACTCCTTTAATTAAAATTTAACATGCCATTTTAAAATAAACAATAATTTCCCATACGTTTATAATTTTAATTCCACTAATCTATTATACAAAATTTATTTAAAATAATATAAATAAATATAATACTTTAATATTATAATAACAATACATAAAATATTAATATTCATAAATATCAATTTATTATTATTTTATTTTCAGAGCAATCATGAGAAAATAACTTAACAGCAGTCTTATGTTTTAAGTATAACTCAAAAACTATGATCTGGATATTTGCGATTTTTTGACAAGGATAAGAAAATTTCAAAATTCAAAAACCCTTTAAATTTCCTGACAACCCAGTTTGTGTAAGTGGAGTTATAGGCGATGCAATCAGACCATTTTACCATGAAAAATATAACTATCCTGCATATTTTAAAATCTAATTTTTAATAATAAACAGAAGGTTTCATTTTCTAAAAAAATTCTAAATGCATTGCTCAATCTCTATGTTTGATTTCCAATAACAACATAATCGATTTCTCAAAATAGTTTAAATTCAACTGAGGTTTTCACAATTTTCACTCAAGAATTTTCACAAGAAAAGGTTGTAAATTTATTTAATTCTTTTCTTCTAATATCAAATTCATTTTCTAAAATAGATTTAACAAACAAATCTTTAATCACTACTATTTAAAAAAAAAACAATCAAGAACAATAAAACACAAAGAGGAAAACCTAGTACAAGAAGCTATATGAAGAGATGAATTTCTGATGCAAGCCTCCTCCAAAGATTTCCTGAATTTTCTTCAATGTTCCAATGAATCCAATCCAAAACTCAACAAATGCAAACAATCTTTCCTTCAATCAATTCTACAAAAACTTTCTTCAAACCCTTCTTTGTGCAAATTTTTCCAAAATTTCTTCTCTGCTGTAAAAATGAATTTTCCTAAAGACTTTTCTGCCCTAAAATTAAAACATGTATTCTTTATAAATCAAAAATACCTAATACAACCCTAATTCACATTGCATGCAAATTAGATATTAATTTCAATTTCAATTTCAATATTTACAACCCTAATTCACATTACATGCAAATTAGATATTTCAATTTCAATTTCAATTTCAATTTCAAATAATAAATTAATTTCCAAAGTTGCAACTAATTTTTCAAATAAACATTTGATAACAATTTCTAATTTGATTCCCACACGTTGAAATTAAATTCCAAAATTAATTTTAATTCTTTTATTTCCTTTCATTCTCTTACATCATGTTTAATTAATTAATTTAATTATTTAATAACTAAATTCAACCCCCATGGATTAAATTTAATTAATTAAATAAATTAAATATAATTAATTAATTTAAATATAAACTTTTATCCATATTGCATTATTTAAATTAAATAACCATCAACATGATTTAAATGCAATTATTCTAAATATTTATTTCCAAATCAATAATCCTTCAGAATTAAATATCATTAAAGCAAGACAGACAATGACTCGACCCACACAACTGACGACACACTGAGGCTAGGGTGTAAACTTGACACATGTTACCTAGCTACTATCTCCCGTTCAACTTAACCGTTGGATCGACACACTCAAACCTGTGAAACCAGGTGGAGTCGATGTCATGTACCTGCAATCCTGAAACCAAGTAAACAATATCATACAATATATCCAACATATAATACACACCGTGAAGAAGGAATTATGGATTCACAGGGTGCTCACAAGCGAGTGATGCGAAATCGTCCTCTTCACCAATACACTCATCAAAACTGACACTTCCTTCATAATCCAGTAATCTCATAATAACATCTCATGTTAACTCTACAACATCATTAATCCATAATGCATGTGAAACAATAATCAGATAACTACATCCCACAATAATAGTTGTCGCTCAATAGTAGTGATCAAAACATCATAACAAAATGTATCCAGTATCAAAGTAACTGCAACCAAACATAGCATAAAGCAAACCGAACAAGAAGCAAAACAGAGGGATATTACCTGTTAACTGCCTATTATGGATCTTCCAAATCTTTTATAAATTTGGTGGTTGTATTGGGCATTAACAAGTCGATCTTTTGGTGCAACGACAACCACTTGTGCAACAATTGGTATCAGAGCCAGGTTACAAATTTGAACCCCTTGCTTGTGCTTGGGAGGATTGTTGCAAGGTGTCACCCTTGGTCTCCTCAGCATTGGTCAACTATGGTTCTTGGGCTTTGTGACATGGTTTAACTGCCTCCTGTGGATCTTGGATCTTGTATAAATCTAGTGGTTGTATTGGGCATTAATAGTTCAATCATTTGGTGCAACGATAGTCGCTTGTGCAAAAATATTACTTTGGGAAACCATTTTTTGTATTTCTCTCCAAATTCAAGCTATAAATTGGAGGCATGAGATATTAGTTTCATAAGTTTGTTTTATAATTACACTATTTTTTCAAAAGTGTTGTTAGAGTGAAGAGAGTGTTACTATGTTGGATGTGTCTCTTTGTTGAAAATTAATGCATACTTGTCCTCTTTCTCATATGTATTTTTTTCCTTGAAAGGTTTTTCCACATAAATTATGTTTTCATATTGTTTGTTAATTTAATGAAATCACATAATCATTACATCACAATCTTGGAGAAAAAATTACATTTCATATTGGCACACACTTGTAAGATATTTTATTACAATAGTTTCACCTTATTTCTCAATACCTCCTTAATGTGTTGTGCAAAGTATTATGTATTTAATCTAAAACACACACCATCAAAAGTAATGACACTTTTTTGAGATGTCTCATAAATAATATGAAAATAAATATTTTTTATAGACTAATTTACTAAAACTTTTTTTAATTTAAATCTTGTTTGTACCAACAAATCCCACTACATTGGTCTATCTCCTACAAAAATCCTTAGGTTATTTTGTAGAACTCTATTAAAAAATGTGTCTAACCATATATTTATGGATGGTATGTCAACCTATAACTCAATTATGTATACAATATCTTACATAATTTATACCAAAATTGACTAAAGAATTTTTCATTCCTATTTATCGTGATACTTTGTGGCCCAGACCATGTAACCTCATTACTTCTATGAAAAATATATCTACAATCCTAGAAGCATCATTTAACTTTTGGAAAGGAATGAAGTGCACCATTTTTTAAAGAATATTAACTAAAAAGATAGATTCATTACCCCTTTGAGTCCATGGAATGGTATTTTCAATGCATTTCTAGAATTGATAATGAATTTTATAATCTTATATTTTGGGTGACACCGTTTGCAATCTAAATAATATTGCATCCCTTAATAGATCTCATTATATCTTGGCATAAACATAGTTAGTGTTTTTTATCCCAAAATTCCCACCAATCCTCCACTATTTAGTTTTTTGATGATATTTTCTCTCACAAAACTCTATAATATACATAGCTACATTTGAAAAAAAAAACCTAGAAAAAATAATCCTAATAAGAACCCTTCCCTCTGATGTAGGGCTCCATCAACCTTCTCCATATATACAAAAATATGGGTTGCAGCATCCAAATTCGTTATCATCTCCATCCCTACCAATTCCATTATCATGGTAGTCAATAATGCTTTCATTCTACTGAAATAATTTTTGACTTGATTAATCGCACTATTCTTGTGCCTAAGAACAAAGGAAAACTCTTTAAAGTACTATTCCAACTTCATATGCCTATATTCTAGCTTTGTTTAACCATTAATAAATTTTAATACCTAATTATCACCATACAAAAAAATCATTTGGCAATAGGTAATGCCTCAACTTCTAAAAATTTTGAATAATCACATAGAAATATTAATTGTGTACAGTATAATTTTATTTTCCTTCATTCAAATTATCAGTGAAATAAATGATGGGTTTACCTTGTTGACTCAAGAAAACAATAGCCTCTTTAACACTAACATCATAGTATATATATGAAAAACCTTCTCAAAGTTTTGATGTGTCAACACTATTACCTTCATCATCTTCTTAAATTTAAAACATAAAATATATTTTATGTCCAAACTATCCATTCAAATCATCCCTTCCACATGTAGCATGTTAGAAGTGCACATATCCAACTAAATTTTTTAATGATTTTTTTGTATAAAATTTGCAACCCATGGAAACTTCTAACTCATATGACACTAAATGGAACTAGCCCTTCAATAATTTCTAATATCTTCTCAAGATCCATCCTCATTCCATCTTGAGAAAAAAAATCTCAAGTATTTGTTTGTATGATACTAAACTTCTTTAGGTTTGCATGTAAATTTACATTCTTCATTTTTCCAAAACCTATTACAAGTGTTGAAGATGCTCCTTCCATATATTAATAATCACCAAACTATCATTTACATACACAACTATAAAACTACTCAAGAAACATTTTAAGACCTCATTAATCAACCTCATGAATGTACTTAGTTCATTGATCAATCCAAAAGGCATGTCCAACCATTCAAATAATCCCTTATTGGTTCTAAAAAGTGTCTTCAACTCATCTCCCTCATGGATTTTGATCTAGATGAATCCACTCTTAATATAAATCCTAGAAAATTAGTGTGCTCCACCCAAACAGCTCATCAAATTATCCATGCATGACAATGGGAACGTATACTTGATAGTAATTTTTTTGATTGGATGACAATTAGTGCACATACTCCATTCTCTGCCTTCTTTGGTGCAAGGTTTGAATACTTTTCATAATTAGACCTTTTTTTATCAAATCCTCCTCATGTCTATCCAATTTTACACTCATGACGAGACTCATCATGTAAAGCCTTATTAGGAAAACTTGATCCTGGAATCATTCCAAACAATTTGGAATATTATGGACTTTGGTAAAGCCTTAAGGATTCTATTATCCATGATATCCTCAAACACCTTGAGTAGTGCTTCCACCTCTATCTCCTCATTTTAATTAGCATGATCTCTCCTCTATTGGTACATAGAATTCCTACAATTATTCAATATTCTTAAGAAACTAGTTAACAATTTTGAATATTAATACCTTTCCTTCTATAATTTCTTCTTCATCCTTCATAGGCTTCAAATCAAACTTATTTTTTCCCTAGTGATAGTTAAGGTGTTCTTCCTTGAATTTTAAATGGATGTAACACACATCATACTACCATTATCTACTCAACAACACATGATAGGCATCCATGGGAATCAATTGCACCAAACCTCTTTTGCATAACCATGAATATGAAATGCAATCAAGTATTGATCCATTATAGTCATATGTTTAAACCTTCTGCAACCATGAAGCATTGTAAGGATAAGGATGCAACACTATTTTTAGGTTCAAATTCTCCATTGGACATCAATGAACACTAAATTATTAGAGCTAGCTCCATCCATGACCATCTTGCAACACTTTCCTCTTGATTTACATAGTTTGGAAGATGCTCTTCCTCAATCATGGCTCTTTAATTTTCTTGATAGGTTTAATTAATTATTTAGCATTATCCAACATCAAATTCTCTCCACATTCAAGACACATTATGTATGTCACTACTTGAATCATCACTTCCCTATGTGATGTTCACTCTCTTTTCAATACATTTGTAACCTTAGGAAATTCAAATGCTTGGAGACCTACCTCTCCATATTTTAAATAAGTACTATTATAGGTCTTTCCATGACCTCCTCTACTTTTACCTTCATTATTCTTGAAGATCATTTTCTCTTAGTGTTCTTCTTTGCTACTTATCACTCATGACTTCTTTTTACCCTACACTCTTTCATTTCCTAGATTAAGTTTATCTTCTACCCTCAACACAAGTTGGTAGAAACCCTCCACAGATAGAATTGATAACAAATGAATATCATCCTACATTACAATACATAACCCATCCAAATATTGGGACACATATTTTTCATTGTTATCCACATCCTATTAAAATAATCAAACACATTGTTTACATTATCCTCAATATAATTATTTCTTGTACACCTTCACAAGTTTTGGAACTTATTTAACAACTCCAAATTGTAATTGGACAATACGAATTTACCCTTCAACTATGCAACCATTTAATCACATCTAGCAATCTTGAAACTACTCTACCATACTCTATCTTTGTTAACATAATCCCACCACAAGGCCACATGCCTCTTTAACCTAGTGGTCAAACACTTGATTCTCTTAGGGTCTTCATTAGATTCAAAATTAAAATATTTGTATAGGTCATTGATCCAGTCCACCAATTCTTTAGGGTCCAAACCACTTGAATAACAAGGAAGATCAAACCTAGGCTTGCTTCTTGCTCTCAAGAATTCCCTAGAAAACTTATAAGTTTAGCCTCTAAATTGGAGGCTTTTCCATGCCACAATTCCTAAAGTAGTCTATCACCATTACTTGCATCTTTAGCTATGACTGATTCTCACCTTTGCATAGTCTTGAAGGATTCCAACCAATTCAACATAATGCTACACCCTTTAATGAGCTTCACCATCATCCTCATTTTATCATTTCTTGTTTCTACTTCCTCTTCTTGTATTAATTGATTTCACTAATGACTAGCAAACACATTTTTTGTACTATGGGGTTACCACCAATCCTTTTGCCATCCTAGATAGAACTAAGCTTTGATGCCAATTGGTGCAGCCATGTATAGAGGATGGAAGGAAAGATAGTCTATTTATGTAGCCAAAAACATAAAAACAACAATTACTAACAAGAGTACACAAGAAAAAGCTAATTGAGAAGAGATGTGAGAGATACAAATTAGTTTACAAACAAATGTTCTAATATGACAAGTCATATGTACAAAAGCTCAACAATAAGTATGCATCTCACAATAGATGTTTGCATGCTTTAAGACAATACTATAACATTATGAGAGCTTGATATCTTGTATCTAATTCTTATCTTCCTCCACTTTGTCTCTTCTTCAATGAACTTGTTCTCTTATTTATAGTTGATTCTTCAAATGATCAGAGAGACTACTCGCCAAAGGTCATGATCCTTCTACATTTCTTCTTGAGATTGATATGAAATATAACTAGATCCTTTATTCAAATTTTGTCACAAAACTTTTAAAGGAACTTTTTTGGTATTTCAAATTTACAATTTAGATGGATGGATAAACTCTTCCTACCACTAGCCCAAGGGATAATCCAACATACAATAATCAAAGATCAATTTTAACAAATTAAAATAAGAGAAATATTTGATTGTACTATAAATGATTTAATTGAAGTAAACTGATGTGGTTTATATTGTAATTCATGTAATTCACCAAATCCAATGATTTGTAAAGTAGTAGCGAGTTAACATCCACGATTGTCAGGAATATTTGAGCTCCCATCTCATTTGAAGTGATTAATTCCAGTGGCATTAAAGTGGGTATAAAGAGGGTGGACGACGAGCAACTCACCACGTCGAGCACAATAATGGCAGCCATTCTTATACGACTGGTCTGTTTCACAACAACTGTAAAACCTTGACTATATTACAACTATTTCCTCTTGGTTTTGCATGCACGTAGCAGATTCCAGATAGGAAGAGACGACGCGTGGGAATAGTTAAAGAGAAAGAGATTGAAGCACCGGACGGGTGTTTCACGAATGGCAGAGCTACCTCCTCCTGCTTCATATGCAGCCACCTGATACCTTCCTTCCATTCCTCTACTCTATTTATCATCACCTTTCTCCTACTTCATTAAAAGCTTTCCTTTGTTTCAAGATTCTTGAGATGGCTTCGAGTCCCACCAAAGAAGAAGCAGTTAAGAAGAGGAGGGGGCGAAGAGGGTCGAAGAAGGGATGCATGAAGGGCAAAGGAGGCCCACAGAATGCCCTCTGCAATTACAGGGGGGTAAGACAGAGGACATGGGGGAAATGGGTGTCAGAAATTCGGGAACCCAACAAAGGAACTCGCCTCTGGCTTGGAACCTTCGATACCGCAGACGAAGCTGCTCTTGCATATGATCATGCCGCCACAACACTCTATGGTTCCCGAGCTATTCTTAACCTGCCTCCGCCCCATGAACAAGGAAGATCTATTAACGTTACTACTCCACCAGCTATTAACTCTCTTTCAAACGACTCTGATGTGGGGGTTGGTGATGAATTCAAGGACCTGCCCCATATAGTTGCTTACCAAGATCTCTCCTCCATTAAGAACGATTCTTGTATTGAAAACATTCACCAAGATGGAGATTTTATTGGTCTAAATGACTCTGAACTGCTGAATTATTCAGGAACAAGTTTGGTTGACGACTTAGACCTGCAAAGTAACAGATTCAATTCTTTAATAGAGTGTTCGGAGCAGTTAATGTTCAGTAGTGGTAGTGTGAAGTGGGCTTCGTCCCTTGAGCTTCAGCCTTTGGACTATAACACAAATATAATGTTTCAAATGCAATCACCTCCTTCTGCAACCTCTCAGAATGATATCTTCAGTGCTTTGGATCCGCCATTAATGGAGGACACCTATACGAATACAAGTCCAAGGACCTTGCCATCGTAATGGTATGAAGCAAGTGCTTCATTTTATTGCTTTCTAGATATGAATATCTATTTTTGGATCTAATTCCATTCTGATACAATTCATAGCATATTCCTTACACTGTATATCTGTAAGTAACATAGTGTATATTTAAATGTTCATACTGTACATGTATGTTTATGACATTCTAATTACAGTTCTATTTGACAGCATACTCACCCAAATCTAATGGTTGCTCGTACCTGGATGCATACAAATGAAAAGTAAAATTTAAGATTAAGTTTTTCAGTCATCTTCCTAAGGTGTTTAATGGGATATGCAGGCAGACTTCGAATTTCAAGCTTTATCAAATAAATATGGGTTGATTTCATATACCTAAATAGAAGTCAGTTTTTTTAATATATAGTAAGTATTATTAATATTAAATAACTAAGCAAATATAATCTTATTTAGGTTCTCAAATTTCATGGATGACAGTTATACGACTATATTAGTTGACTAGTGGTGTCTAGTAGCCATGCATATTAAACTATTAAAGAATTGGCTTCCAATAATTATTAATGTGTTTATCATTTATCAAAATTAAGGGTGTAAATTTATAACTTTTTTCGATTAGATTAATTTCTAAGTTTGGATTTAGATACAAAATATTCTTATATAGAATAGGCTTTTCTTTTCTATGCATTTTGAATTAATTTTTTTTTTTGTATTTGTATAGTTGAATTTATTTGTTTAATTTTTAAATATGTAGTGATAAATTATATGTTGAACATAACAAGCATATATTTTACATATTGAATATAATGTGCATATACTTTGTAAATGTAGTTTATAAGGTATTCTAAAATAAGATACTTTTCCATTAAAGACATAATCGTGTGGAATGAGATTTATAATCAACTCTACAATTTGATCCTTGTCATTAGTATCGACTCTACTATTTGATCCTTGTCATTAGGATTTATACTTATATTCAATAAGTAATGTAATTTCAAAGTTGAACCAACACAAATTCAAAGTCATATCATAGTCAACCCACCATAGTCATGATCTTCATTTTAAGGTGATCATTTCATCTTAACTACAAGAATAGAATTAACCATCTACCTAATAGGTAAATAATGTGATGCTTTATTTTTCTAAAATATTTAATGGCCTTTCTTGATCAAATGTAGTTGTGCAAGTCTCAAGAAACATTGTGCACTTAGCTATGACTCTTTCTAGTAGTGTGAAACTCCTTGCACCACTTTGTGTTGGTGTGCAAGCACTTAAAATATCATATGCATTTTCTAATAGAATGATAGCTCTTTATGTTCCACCTGATAATCATCATGTAGTCAATAAGTCTATACACATGTCATCCACATAATGTTTCTCATCAAATCATTAGATTGGAATGCCAACAATAAACAACTCAATTTCCAATAGTTGGAAGTTAAGTGTGAATTATAATGCCAAAAATGACTAAAGACAAAGCAAGTGAAAACAAGGGAAACAATTTCATTCATAAATAACTACAATACAATAGTGTAACAATGTATGCACATACATTATTAGTATTATCCTCACTATTGATAGAAATATACACAAACACTTCTACTTATGTAGGAATACAAGTAGGCACAACAAATTAGATATGCATGATTAATTCAACTCACAAATGGTTGTACATGTACCAATGCAATGCACACATTTACACACTCAAGAACTAGAAAGATACTTAATTGAAGTGAGACAACTCACCACTAGGGTGCAAGTACGAATAGTGATGAATGTCCAACTAAGCCCAAGGACACAAAATAGATAATATGGAGTCTCCTTGTACTAAGTGAATAAACACTCATGCCTATCACCTCACACAAAATAATAAACTAAAATAACTACAAAAATATAACTCATTTACTAATTACATAGTTCAAGCAGAATAAAGAAGCACATGAGCTAAGAAAAAAAATTTGATCACTTTCAATTCCATGAGCATAAATGTAATGAATGAGAACACAATCTATCATTCTTTAACATAGAATAATACTCAAGTGAAAAGTGACACTAGGAAACCTATCCAGTTTATTTAGTTCACTTATTATAACAAAGGAATAAAGTACAATAAAGCATAATAAAAACATACCCAAGGTAAAGATAAAATAGTAAGTGAATTTGAGGGTCAATTTTTTATTTTTTTTTAAGGGAATATTTTAATCTTGTATTGATGTTCACCTTGATAGATAAGAATTCCTTCCTTTTAATAGATAATATTTTTTTAGCAAACTAGAATTCACTCTAATGGATTGTAGTTCACCTTGAAAAATCAGTATTCACCCTAAGGGATCACCCTAGTAAAACCAATGAATTTTCACTTGTGAAACCAATGATTGGAATTGTCATAAAAAACAAGAATGTAAAACCAGGATCTTAAAATATATGAAATAGAAGACTAATGGACCAAGGAATGTTTCTTCCTATAGCATAATTGTGTAAGGATATTATTTCTACACATACACTATGTAATTATATTTTTCTTCCTAATGCTCTAGCATGTGCATGACAACTAGCATTCTAAATTCATCAACAAAAAAGATTAAAAACATTAATTTGTCATATAAATGTTTGATACATGAATTGAAAATTGAACACATACATCTCCATTGAATTCACTAACTTCTAAACTAATCATAAATATTCTAATACTTTTCATTTTACTCAAATAAAATCATATTTTCTAGGTCGATGAGTTTATAGATAGTTTAATGTCCATTGTCATATATAGCATATAATATAAATAATTGTGCAAGTCATTACATAGATGTAGAGAGCTCATATAAATCAATATGTGTAGAGCACTTCTAATAACTCACAATGGATAATTATTCCTAATTTAACAATTTACCATATACATAAGATGCAACAAATTATTAAAAGTAAAATAGGAACTCTCCAAGCTCTAAGTGATATCTTCATGCATCTATTTTTCTAAACTAGCAATCAACAAGTTTATGACCCCACCTTGTTAGTAGAATATGCACATGGATTTCAAACACACTCTCAAACACTTAATGACAAACATGTAAATATACATACATGAACATGGATTTCTCAACACAAGTGGAATCTCACAAGATCCTAATAAAAGGAAGATAAGAATAGACTAAGGCATGAAGTGACTTTAATTTTATATCTTTAAGTTCAAAAGGATATTATGTAGACATAATGAATATCATGTAATAAACAACCATTAGTATATGTCTTTCACATGCAAGGGCTCTTCTTAAAAAAATTCCATTAGGAATCTTATGGATTGTAACTATCACATGCAATGCATGTCTTGATAGTTAAAGTGACACATTTGATAGTTAAAAAAAAATTATCCTAGAGTTTGAATGATCTTTTGGAAATAATCAAGTTGTGCAACTTTGTGATCATTGGGAGAAGACAGGGTAAAAGAAAACTACTAACAAATTTGGTGTAGGGATTTTTTATTAAGTAACTGCACACTTTGTTTGGGTTTTAATAAATGAACATTATATGTTATTTTTGGTGAAATTTTTAGTGCATATTCCCTCTCGGTGCACCTAGTGCATGCCTAGGGATCAAAATCACTCTCTTGTTCACATATCTATTATTTTTTACCCAAGAAGTGTTAGTTGTGTATGCTCTCCCCTTGCACTTTGTGTGAGACTAAGAATCAAAAACAATAGTATATTCTTATTTTTATTTTCAGTAGGGTGCCCACTTGGGGATTTCATCGCCTCAAGGTCAACATCAACCATATTTTTCAATGGGGAGTATAAATGGGGAGAAAAAAAGTTGTACCTCAAAGTGTGGCCAACATCATTCAAGGAAAGTCATAAGACACTCAAACCATCGAGACTTATTTGGTGAGGAGAAGAGGGGATACCCCCAATCTTAAGCACTATCATATGGGCTCATTATTCTCAAATACCACTATGAACCTTGATTTTAGTAAGAAAAATACCATCAGTTGTCAATTTAGTGTGGTACAAGATATAGTATCATGCCTAATGTTACTCAACATGTGTCATCCTCAAGAGAGAGAGGATTTACTTTGAGGTGTAAAAAACCTTCAAGGGAAGGGTAAAGGAAAGCCCTTGATCCACTAGAACCCTATCTATTCCCTCTTGAGAGTGGAACGTGCATGCTCAATCCTATAGTATCCCAGGTTGGGCCCACATCTAGTACGATAATCCTACTTGAATAAAAATAAGTTGTTCATATTCTTGGATTTTCTTCCTTGTCAATGCTAGTATACACCATTCAATCTTGTTACTTTGGAAATTGTCAGCCATTGTGTCTTTCTTTATATCTCTTTCCAAGAACCAATTTTTTAAACAACTTGTCCAAAATCTTACAAAAATTTACTAATAATTCCACAAAATCATGCTTTTCAGTCCAAAATTACACGTCTGAGTCCAAAATTGTACATTTGAAACATCATGTAGTTCTTATGATCCCTATTATTTTGTTTGTGTATCTCCCTAGAAAAATTATGCATCTGATTTCTATAGTGTCAAAAATTGTCACCCTTGATAATTTCACATTAGGTTTTGCTCCATCCTATGTGTTTGGATCTAATTATGAACCAAATTTCCTAATTATGCATATGATTTCCCATTTTAAAACATTTATCAAAAAATAAAACATGGGAAATCAAAGTAGGAATTTAATATTTTGTGCTCAACACTTTTGATCTCGAAAAAGTAGGAATCTAGTCTAGGGTGCCCTGCACCCTAGACCAACTTTTTTGGCTCCAAATTTAAATGTGTCAGTGTCAATAATTTATTATTTTAATTTTCAATTCCAATTGTTGACCATTGATTTTTTTTTTTAGGAAATTAAAATAGTTACATATAAATACCTAGTCACTTTATCATTTGAAATCATAAGGAGAACTAGAAGAAATCTATTGAGAAATTTGAAGATCTTAAAAGAAATCAAGGGCAGTCAAGGGAATATTTAGAAGAATTATTACAACAATTGAAATCTTGCAAGATATCAAGATATCAAGATGAAGGAATAAATTATGTGCATGAAGCTACCATGATCAATCATGACAAATTATGAAGATGTATTGAGTTATCTTCTACAAGCTAGTTACAACAATCTATTGTGTTTGGAATCAACCTTTTACAGGTCTATCAAGCATTCAAGGCATCTATCCATCAACATCAATCAGCTTGTGTGTGTCATATATTCATCAAGTGTGTTCACATCAAGGCAACATTTTTCATTTTTCATTCATCATTTTAGTTAATTGTTGTTGTTTTAGCCTCTACCTGACCTAGGGTATGCTCTCTTAATCATCATCAATTTTTTTTTTGGAGTTAGAAATACCAACACAAGGTTTGACTTAGGTAAGACCCTATACATCACCACCCTTTCCCTTATTTTCATGTGTGCAAGTCAGATCTGGAGGTTTCAACCAGTGATAATACAAGTAGAGTGTAGATATTAATCAACATCTTAGAATTTGTAGTTCTAAAGAAGAAAGAGCTTAGTCTAGGGAATCCTTGTTTCCTAGACCAACCAATTAAGCCAAAATTTATAGTGGAATATCCTCTTTGTTATCACTTCTAAGATCCAGGTCAATTTTGTAACTTCTCATTTCTGTCTATCTGATAAATTATAGTTTCATATCAAGGTTGTATGTCAAATAGGCTTGCCAAATCACACATAAAATTCATCACAACACAACAAATCACAAGCATAAGTCACTAGGGGATTGGATCTCAATTGTGGAAGCAAGTCAATCATCAAAACCTTACTTGATCTATGTTTCAATGTTGAGTAAGTGAAAAGAAGATAATCCTAGTTATCTAATTAGATCTAGGATCACCTTTTCCTACGAAACATTTTGGTGAACCTAACATATCTTGAACTTGCAATTTTTTTTTTTCATTGAATAAATTTTAAAAATTGATTCAAAACCTAGCTTATTTGAAAATTTTGTTGATAATTTGCATTTATTTTCAAGAAACTATCCATTTTCAATAGTTGCTCATCATAAAAATTGAAAAATAATTTGAATTAAATTACAAAAATAATTAGATCTAATTTTCCTTGTTTAGGGCTTATATCTAAGTTATTTTTATTGATAAAATTAATTTCAAAATTATCCTATCATGTACGTATGCATATTTTAGTGAAAACATTGAAAAAGTGATAAAATAGTATTTTCATTTCAAAAGATCAAAAAGCATTGCTTTTCTGCATATTTTAGAAAAAATAGTCAATTACAGTGTTCTAATTCCAAAAATTATCATTTGAACATATTTAATTGCTCTAAAAATATCAAAAATTGCACGCATGCATGTGAGTCACATAGAAAAACTAGGTTTTGGTGCATTTTCATAAATATGTTCACTTCCAAACCTGAATCTCTAAAACTTTGGACCCTTAGACATTGTTAATGATTTCTTGATTTTAAATTTTTTAAAATTACCTGTCTAATATAGGGAATCCTTGCACCATAGACCATCTATTTCAAGCTAAAATTTCTTGCATCCCTATCTATGGTCTTTGTCCAGATTTGGTTCTTATTTCTGGTAGTTTGTCCTGAATCTTTTAGATTTTATTATGTATTGCTAATTTTCCCTAATTTGCTTCACTCAATGCAATACCCCCTAAAAAAAGGACAATAACAAGATTTTTTTTAATTTAGTATGGTTTTGATGTAGAAAAATATGGCTTGGCTAAAAAAAATTGGGGTGCTACTTCAAGCCCCATTCCATGTCATCAAAAGGGATATACATCAATCTTCGACCAACTAATAGTTTTTCTACCTATGAGAATGTTCATTGTGATGGAACAAAATTAAATCATTGAAAAATTTATCAATAACACTTTACCTAATCTTCATTCTTCTCCCAACATCTCTCCTATTTATGAAAGTGTTTTGGTGCAAGAGGATGCAATAATTGGAAATCATGACAATCAGGTGTGTTCTCCCGATATCTCACCTACTCGTGAAGTTATCTTGGTGTTATAGGATCGAATCATTGAGAGTCATGAGAATAATGTTTGTTTCTCTCTCAATACCTGTCATACTTGGGAACATATTGTGGCACAAGAAGATGAAATCATTGATACATTTCTTTTAAAAGATAGTAAGGTGGAATGCATAGATGAATATGCTAAATTAGCATTATATCCTCCATCTATAGAAGATCATCAACAAGTAATTAACTCATTTGAGGTTATGAGAAAACAATTGATAATTGGATCTCCTTTAATTATTAGACCTCCTAAAACTCCTCTAATTATTGGACCTTCTAAATAGCCTCTCATTATAGGACCTCAAAACCCTCATGACCATATCCTAAACTTTGTAAAACAACTCATTATTAATCATGTGCAACAAGATGTGTTGCAATAACCATGTTACCATGTAGTTTCTCACACATATAACACTAGAATTAATAAGCAACCAAAATAAACAACATCAATTCCATTACCTCAACCATATCTTCCACCCCCACCTAGTCTTTCTCAACATAGTTATAAAGAATATGATCTTTATTGAGCAACATCATAATACCCCAACCAAGATTTTACTTTGTGATTTGATTCAAACATCACCTACATACCACAAGATGCTCCAAGAGGATTTACAAAAGATTGATGTCTCACCTTCTATCAAACTAAATGATGTAGCAACCTTGTTTGAGTGTATGCAGGAAACAAAGTTGGATATTACATCCCTCAGCATGAATTACCCTTGCTAGAGATCCATAAAAAATATTTAATGCTAATGGTGGTCATTAATAAATTTGGGGTTAGGCGTACTCTCATAGATAATGGATTAGGTCTTAATGTCTGTAACATTGATCTTCAAGATAAAATTGGTGAAGATAAGAATCTCATATAACCTAATGATATTTATATTGGTGGCTTTGACAATGTTAGTAGGAAACCATTAGGTAGAAACTATAACATGCCAACCATTCATTCCAGTAAATTTCCTAAGTTTTACTATGCAAGTAAATAAAAACTATGTAAGAAGCCATTACAACAAAAAAAAAATCTTTATTGAAAATATATGAACAAAGATGCTATACAACATATAATAAGGATTTCCATTCCATTACAATACTTCTCAAAGTATATTATTCCAAAGAAAATACAAACTACATACATAGCTCAAATGAGCTTCATGACATAAGATATAGATGGCCCAGAAATCCACCTTTCCAAACCTTGGTCCTTTATCATCTGTTGAGGAGGAGAAGCATCACTCAATAACTTTTCCACCAACCATAGACTCATATGTGGTCCCCCACACATCTATCAATGATAGATGGCCCTTTCCTTTGATAAAGGTATTATTTGGGTAACCCCATACGACATACCACTCTGAGCTGGCCCTTTCCTTTAATAAAGGTATTATTTGGGTAACCCCATATGACATACCACTCTAAGCTTAGTGTTGTATCAGACATGACTAGGATTTATAACCTACACTACATAACCCTCATGCATTTCACTAGACACAGTGAATTGATAGTGGAGTCTTGGCTCGCACACTATTCCTAGTGCAGTAATCGGACATCCCCACTACTTTGTCGAAAGTATTCTCACTCAATATAATCGAGAAATGGTCTACCATTCACCTACACTATGGCAAGCCTGCTTTGACTTAAGGACAATATATTTATGCCTAGGAAATCCCTCTCCATGGGCAAGCTACTCCCTAGGATAACATAACTTTAAATCACAACCTAAGGTAACACATCTCAGTAAGCAAGTACAAGTTCCCTCCCTTCAAGAAACATCATTCCCAGGAGTAAGCTACTAACCATCTAGCATAATTCAATATCTAGTAATGGGAATACCCTAATTTTTTCTTATGTTAAATCATATTTAGTATAGTAACAATACCTATGATAAACATAATCCCTTTCCCTTGACTAAATATGTCTAGTATAATAATACCCAAGAAAAATGGTATATCCTATCATGGAGTACTTACAAATAGCATGCAAACAACATTTAACTTCTATTATCCTTTCAAAGTAAACATGATTTCAATGTACTAACATGACTAACTCAAACAATCAAGTCATAAAGCAATCAAAATAAGAATGTAGAGAAGAATATCCTCATGACCATTATATAGCTTTCCAAATTGATTTGTTGTAGTCACAACACCCTTAGAACAACAACTCTTTCTATCATAGACTCACAACCTCTTATCTCACAAGATGGTATTTACCTCCTCTCAAAACATAGATAGAATTCTCTTAAACCTCTCACTAACTCTCAAAAAGAGAGAGAATGTGGCATCCCAAATGAAGAATTCTTGCTACTATTTATATAGCAAGAAAGCAACCACAGTTCCTAAAGTTTAGGCATGAAAGAGATAGAAACAAATATGCAAAGAAACACCACTAACACTCAATAGAAAGGTGGTGGAAAAATAAGTAAACATTCAACTTTGTCTACCTACAGATCAACCCTCTCATTGAAAGAAAAATGAAGAATAAATCAACTTCCATGTGATTGAAATAAACCTATAGAATTTCAAGAAAAATAGACTCAAAGGTGGTGTGATTTAGCAAAGAAGAGAATCAGTCAATGACCAAAGATTACCACCCCAATTTGTATCAACTTATTCTTTGTTGAGTGTAGATTCATAAGCATATTTGTTATTGATAAACTCATTGATGATTTAGAGAAATCAACAGCTATTCCATATACACAACAAATCGTGGTTTGATATTTGACCAAGTCAAAGACATTGTAAGGCTTTGACTCTTCCAACATCAACTTAATTGATAAAGCAGTTTGTAGATAAATTATGATATAAAATACATGAAGTTTACCCTATGAATATAGTCATATTCATTTCCAAAATCAAACTATTTAAGTCGCCCAAGTAAATCGACTCTAAATCTATTATATTTGGCACAATAATCAATTGCCATTGATAGTTAGAAATAGTTGATATCATGGTATATGATGAAATTCGATATCATAGTAAATGATGTTAAAATAATTCACCACGTATATTATAATATATATATATATATATATATATATATATATATTTGTATATAATGTCAAACATTAATATATATATATATATATATTTCATGCACATGAACACCAAGATTTTTACGTGGAAAACCCAAAATGGGAAAAACCACGGTGAGGGTTAACTCACAATATATTATGTTTGGATAGAAAATATTAGGAGGCTCATTGTTAGAACTCACTATCCTTAAAAGGCTCACTACCTAAGTATAAAAGATGGCTAACCACCAAGATATAATGATAGTGGCTCACTGCCAAAAGATTGAACTGATAGGATACACCTTCAATGTGCAGGGTTCAGTTCCACTGAAGCTCAAAATAAGAAGTACTATGTCACACAGAAATAACTCAATAAAATTGTACTAATCACAACTGATAAATAATTTAGGCTTTGATCTTCTCCTTCTCGCTGTCGTGTACATCTATCTTCTATCTTTCATCTTATATATATACAATTATATCTTATTCATCAATTAGGTTAGCCTAATTAGATGAACACAAAATAATCAAAACCTTATTCATCGGCGCCATATAATATTTAAACATTTTATCCACATAGTGCATTATACCAAGTTGGTATCATCCATAAAACATAACTAGTCTTCATAATATATTTCATTCGTTGAGTTGGCCAAGACTAGAACATAATTCTCCAAACCAACAAATAATCCTCAAAGCAAACACCTTTCGGATTTGAGAACACATTAATTTCCCATCATGCTACTATCAAAGAGACTAACAACAAAACCACAACATAAGAATTTTCATCTTAGTAGAATGCAAAGTCTCCCACATAGTATGCCACACATAGAACAATAGTAGGATATAAAGTTAAACTCTATCAGAGATAACTTTCTTCTCACAAGAAAAGACATCTCGAGATCTAGCATATAGCTATCTGAATGAGTCAAGAAAAAAGGATTAAGAGATTAGATTCATATCAGAACTTGTAGTGAATTCTAGACTCAAATACCAACACATTGATCCATCACAAAAGAGTATGACCAACAGAGAACAACTTTCGATAAACAAAGCAAACTTCCCATATAGTTATCACCATGTTGACATCAATGACAACATAGGAGCAACCAACACAACTATTCATACTTCATGCTCATGTTGCAAGGCTTCCAACAATCTCCCCCTTTGGCATTGATGGCAACATGCATGACAAAAACATTTTCCAGTATAGCGCAACCGAATACTCTGACTACTCCTATCAAAACTGTTCTTCACAAAAAAAAAAAATCCTTTGTCTCTCTATCTCTTTATCTCCTCTCCCCCTTTGACATCAATGACAAAGGAAGGGGTCCAGTATATATGTAAATATGCATCAAAATTTAACTTGAAAGATATGAACACAACCTTGAATTAACCTGAAAAATAACCTTTGAGACTCTCCAGGATAGCCTTATATGACGCTTTACCTTCTTCACATGAACCTTTTTCACTGACAAGAGTCTTGTAAAATATATCAGGTTTATTTAGGGAATCTACACCATTTATTAAAGTATTGGTACTAAGATCAATCTCTAATAATTCACCAAAACAACCAAGAGCACGAGAAACAAAACTATTTATGAGTTTAATCATGTCTTTGAGTGCCACAAACTTCTTGATAACATATGTCCTTTGATCTTGTAGAGAGAATAATTTGTCCTAAATTTTCACAATCTAGGACCACCTCTTATTACCTTTATCTTCTACTAACCTATATGCATCTTCCTGCATGCTCAACTGGGACTCACTCATCCTTATCTCATTTCTCATATCCAATGTACTGCCAGACCAATCTAGGTAAAAAGAAAGTAGTTTTTGTGCCTCTTTTTCACAACCTTGTACACTCTCCAATTTCTTCATTAATCGATCATGTGCATTTGCACATTTTCCTTTGATATCTTTCAAATTTCCTTCATTAGACCTAATTCCCACAAACATTTCAAGTTTGGAGATGTAGACCTTCAAAGAATTAATCATGCCACGAAGATTCTCCACAACAGAAATAGATGAATCAAAATTAGCATCAGGAATAAACTTCTACAATTCTTCCAAATTTCTTTGAATATATATTCTTTCGTGCTTATGTTCAAGCTCACTTTCTTCTACACCTTCTTTCTCAACAACACTCTTCCTTTTCTTCCATGTTCTGGTCACACTACCGGAGGTACCTTCTACATTGAGATCCTTAGGGATTTCCAAAAGAATTTTAGCATATTTATCAACTTCATCCTCTAACATTTCATAATCCGATTGAGATATCAAAACTAACCTTGATTCAACTACTTCCATATGATAGAAATTTGGAGAAACAAGAAAATTTATGCTTTAAGAGTATCTTTCCACAACACTTATTGAAATCCTAAACCTTTTTTTCATCCTCATTTGAAATTTTCCAAAGAATTTAGCAAGGGAAATATCTTGCACGTCCAAAATACCAAGATTTATCATGAAGTTCCTAATTTGAAAGGAAATAGGATCTGAATTTGACCATTCTATCCTTCCTATTACTGGTAATTCTCTAAAAAAGTAAGAGAGTAAACAAACAACCAAATTGCCATACTGAAATGTATTTTTCTTACTCTTCTTGAGCTCCTTTAAATTCTTCAAAATATGTATACGAAGTAATTCACACAAGTCGTATTCCATACCTCTTATTACCATATCAACAATAGTATGCACCACAACAATAGAAATTGTAAGGTCATTTTTTAGGGATACAAACTTTATGACCAATGACCATATAAGCATACCTTATTACCAGATCAACAATCAATCTCTTCCCCTTTAGAAATTGCACCTATAACCTCAATTATTTCTTTCTCATCCATAGCCTTCAGTTTGGGAACTTTTTTGGAGGAACACAAACTAGTTACATCTCTAATAGCTTCTTTGGAAATCAAATTTTCCTCATCTATCCACAAAGATTCATCATGAATTATGCTCAACACTATTCGAATATACTTCTTCTCAAATTCAAACAAGGGAAATTTCCTCCAAACATCCAACTTTTTCTCAACAAATACTCTGTAGGAATCATGGCTCTCTTTCAATTCACTTTCCCAAAGCACATTCAACTAAACTGTGGACATCTCTTCAATCTTATTGTAAACAAATGCATAGATATCTTTTTTAGGAAACACTCTCAGAGGGATGCAAGAGAATTCACCAACATACTCTTCTGACACATTTCTCAAATATCTCATCAGCCTAGCTTTATCCACATAATTCACAACCTTTGAATTATCCATAGCAAGTGAAAGGTTGTGCAAACAGGAATACCTCTCAGAATACCAACAAGAAATGTATAAATATCCTACTTCCAGAGCTCGCTTTGAATCCATCTGTTATCTTCTTCAAACTTTGAAACTATTAATTTCCTTCTAAACTTCCTTTACACGCTTCTTTGAGAATAAATAAGCCTTTAAAATTATCTAGATTTATTCCTTTAATTTCAAATGGTTTTGTGATAAATGCTTCAACTTGCAGGTAGATTGCCTCAAAAATTGTGTACGCCTCCATTCTTTCAAATTCTACAGACTTCATCCTTCACACATGCCACTGATAAAATACCTTAACCTTTTTACCACATTAAGTATACTTTTGTCATGATATGACACAAGTACCGATGAGGGGGTATATTAGATTTTTTGATGATTGCTCCCCCTTAACCACTTCTTTTATTTAAAAATTGACAAGAGTATTTGCACTGGAGGTCGGTATAGATAAGACTGATGATTCCTTTCTCCAAATCCTTTTCATTTCCTTTCTTGCTTCTTTCGAGTCAATTTTTTTATCATTCTTCTTCACCAAATAGATATTTTTATTTCTTTCGATGTTACTACCAAGATATTTCGGATTGTTGCACTTACAAAAAACAACATTCTTCTTTCTATTTTCCCTTTTATCCAATGGAATAACTTTATATCCATTCTTCTTTCTCTTAGAACATTTTCTAGGGAATGATAGAGAATTATTCACTTTACTTTTGCAACCCTTTGGCTTATGACCAAATTTATTGTAGGAATAACAAACACCATTGTTCAGGATAAATACCTTTTAGCATCATGTCATTTGACATGAATTTTTCTAGAATTTCCTCTTCGCTCCTTGATTTGTCTATTTTTGTACCACGTCTTCTTACCAGTGGATTGCTTCACTTTATAACTCTAACCTTTCTCAAAACTAAAATCACTCTTATCCATTTTCGGTCTTTGAGAGGTAATCAATTCATCAAGCATTGTCGAGCTTATCTTAAATTTGTCTTCAAAACTTCTTGCCTTTTCCAAATTAGATCTCAATATTTCTACTTCTTCTTCTAACTTTATGCATCCATCCATCTTCCTTTGAATTTCAATTTCTTGGCATTCTTCAATTCTTTTCTTCTCATTCAATTATTGCAGCAAGCTAGAGATGATTTCTTCTCCTTAAACCAACAAATCACATGCTTCCATTTTTTTTACTTTTCAATGTACTCATTTTCTTTTATCAACCTATCCTTTAGAAATTCCATTTCTTTTGAATATTCGACAAAGACTACTTATGAAGGAAAAAAATTCTGATACTCAAATTTTGGGACCTTCCTCAAGTTGTTAGGATTCTTCTAAGGAACCAAGCTCTGATACCAATTGTTGAACGTCCAAGATATTGAGAGGGGGGTTGAATCAGTATTCCATAAAACCATATTAAAATACACTTAAACATTATCACAATTCTAACTAAATTATCAAGAGAGAACATAGAAACAAGTCAATGAAACCATACACATGAACACGAAGATTTTTACGTGGAAACCCCAAAATGGGAAATACCATGATGAGGGTTAACTCAATATATTATATACGGATACAAAATATTATGGAGCTCACTTCCAAGATTCGCTATCCTTAAAAGACTCACTGCCTGAGTACAAAAGATGGATAACCGCTAAGATACAATGATAGTGGATCACTACCAAAATATTGAATTGATAGGATACACCTTCAATGTGTAGGGTTTAGTTCCACTGAAGCTCAGAATAAGAAGTACTGCCTCACATAGCAGTCGCTCAACAAAACTATATTGATCACAACTGATAAAGAATTTAGGCTTTGATCTTCTCTTATGTTCACATTCACTTCTCCTTCTCACTCTCATGTACATCTCTCTTCTATCTTTCATCTATATATATATATATATATATATATATATATATATATATATATATATATATATATATATATATATATATATATATATATATATATATATATATATATATATATATATATAAGTATATCTTATTCATCAATTAGGTCGGCCTAATTAGATGAACAAAAAATAATCAAAATCTTCTTCATCGGCACCATATAATATTTAAATATTTTATCCACGTATTGCATTATACCAAGTTGGCTGTCATCCATAAAACATAACTAGTCTTCATAATATATTTCATTCATTGAGTCAGCCAAGACTAGAACACAATTCTCCAAACCAACAAACAATCCTCAAAGAAAACACCTTTTGGATTTGAGAACACATTAATTTCCCATCATACTACTAGCAAAGAGACTATCAACAGAACCACAACATAAGAATATTCACCTTAGTAGAATGTGGAGTCTCCCACACAGTATGCCACACACATAACAATAGTAGGATACAGAGTTAAACTCTATCAAATATAACTTTCTGCTCACAACAAAATACATCTCAAGATCTAGGATATAGCTTTATGAATGAGTCAAAAAAATATGGTTAAGAGATTAGAGTCACATCAGATCTTGTGGTGAATTTTGGACTCAAATACCAACACACTGATCCATCACAAAATATTATTACCTACAGAGAACAACTTATGGTAAACCAAGCAGAATTCCCATATAGTTATAACCATGTTGACATCAATGACAACATAGGTTTTGATAGTCAAAATAACACAACAATGTTAAAAAAAATATTTCTACTCTATTTCTCCTAAAAAAGATAACTGATCTAAAACCACCTATCTTCCAAGGTCTTTGTAGTTGGTTCTCAACTGTGTTGTTTTGTTCAGTATTCCATGCAACCATAATGTTCAAGGGGCATGCTGGTAAAGGACACAAATTGCATAATATAACTTATTCTAATGTTTGGGGTTTGTAAATAAATAGAGAAAAAAAAAAAAAAGAATAAAAAATTAGAATAGCAAATCATAAATGTAAATTCCTTTTTATTCAAACATATAAATTTTGTAATGAGCTTTCCTTTCAAATAACTAAAACTACAGAATGATACAACCTATAGAACACTTTGTACCACTACATGCATTCATAGTGCTAATTCAAGATTTATTATCATTCATCATCATCAAATTTAAAATCAAACTAGGATATATTACCAAATCATTACCAAAATTTATAGATCAACAAATATTAAGAACTTTCATTCACAGATAATTCAATGAAATAGTCTTAAATTCAGAGTCTTCTATTGGTTCTCGTCAAATAAGAAACACTTATGCACAACATTCACTGGCATACAAATGACTATTGTTCATTAACATTATCATTAAAACTAATTCTAGAAAATAACATAACTGTATTGAAAACTTGTAAAGAAAATGTGTCCAAGTATCTCTACATAAATTGTAAAAAGCTTTTGAAAAACTATAAAATATCTTAGATCTCCTCTAGGTGGCTAATCTTGCTTCAATGAGCTGACCTTTACAAAGTGGAGAGAAATTCTATATAAAAACCTATTTAGCACTAATTCCTCTCATCAAAATCTAGATCCACAAATCATGGGGCGACTAGGAAATGTAGGATGAGCATCTATTTTAATCTTTAGTTGTTGATTGAAGACTCTTTATCAAAACCTATGTTCAAAGGGAGAAAGGTGGAACTATTGAGATCTTCAATTGATTTTATGTCACCTCCCTACAAAATAGGAAATAGACATGTCCAGCAAACTGTGCCTTCTTGATGTTGATCTGGCCAAGGAACAGGTGTATTGTTGCCTTAATCTTGTTTTTTTTGCTCCAGCATGTACTCACCATAATTGGTAATCACCTGTTGAAGCACATTTTCATTCGGCCCATCTACCCAACTATCTTCAAAATTTATTCTTTTTAGTTCGGCAGAGGCAAACTCTTTCATATCTCCTAGTTTAATGAGGTCCCTTCTGGCAGCCTTTATCTCTTTCTTAACATCCATAAGCCTATCCATCAAGAGGTTGCTGCCATCATCCCTTTTCTGCATTATTTCTTCAAATGTACCACTCCATTTTTCCTTGAGTTTATCAAGGAGGAGGCCATCTGCCATGGGGATTTCTTCATTAACAAGTATGGCAATACTTGCTCCCAATTACTCAACCTACTCATTGGGATCCTTCCCAGCCTGTTGCACCTCATTTATGTGCCTAAAAATAAATGAAGACCAAAACCTGATGATGCTAATAGTATTTTCAACAAAATCTGCATTGTCATCCTCAAGGATGGATTGTTCTAACAAAGTTTTCTTAGGAAACTTATTGATGTCTTTCAGCTTCCTTGCATGCTTTGAATATTCCTCCTCTAGTTTCCCAAGAGTTTTAGCATGTGTGACCATGTCATTAACCAATTCTAACGCTCCTTCATGAGCTTTGCAACCTTCAACAAGAAAATATTCTACTTTTTGGTTCAGTCTAGCAATCCATTTGTCCATCATTCCCACCTTATTCCTCATTTCAACCAAGTTGTCATCATCTTTCTTGCTTGGAAAAATGGGTGTCTCAGGAGAAGCTAACTGTGAAGAGATAGGAGAAGACAAGTCTTTCAAAAACTTATGTAATTTATCCACTTGTGACTTAATCTCATCTTTCTTTTTCTTTTCCTTGACCATTCTTGATTTGGTCGATGACGCTACAATATCAATTAGGTCCATTTGTTGGTTTCTTGTAAGCCTTCCTAGATTTATAGTACCCAACTGGTAGTCACTCAACTACATGTCATGTTTATCCTTTTCAACCATTGGAATGGAACATTCAGTAACAATCTACCCAACATTAAGGGGTTGGGGTTGCACTATTTGTTTCCTCTCTAGATTAAGCTTTAGCCATGTTGAGGCAGGTAGGGAAGTTATCATTTGATTAGAAGAAGGTGTGGCAGGAGAGAGGGGTTGCCAAAGTGTTTCCTTGGGTTGAGAGTTAACCTCTTGTTGTTTCTCCTTCTCTTCCTTTTCCTTAGATGGTTTCTCAGCTTCAACTTTTGCTTCTCTCTCTTGTTCTATCTTAGCCAGTTGTTCTTTCTCCAATCTCCTCTCCTCCAATAGTTGATCTCTTTGTTTCTCCAATTCTTCTACCCTTTCCCATGCCTTGGTTTCCTCTTGACAAATCTTAGCTTGCTCCTTTTCTTCTTTTAGTTTTAATTATAATTCTTCTTCTTCTTTCTTCCTTTGAGCCTCCTCTACTGCTTTAAAATTGGCTTCAAGGGCTCCTTTTTCTCTTCTTTGTTGAGCCTTCTCTTCTTCCAACTCATGGATCTTTTGTAAAAAAGAACTTATCTCTTTCTTCCTTAGCTTTATGCTCTGTTTCTCTTTGTTGCAGCAATAGATCCTCCTTTTCCTTTTGTTTCCTTTCCAATTCTTCGGCCTTTGCTAGTGCTTCTAATTCTTATTTTTTGGCAAGTGTGTCTGCTTTGGCTTTGGCTTCTACTTCTTGTTGTTTTTCCAATGCCTCAGTTTGCTCTTTATTATCTACTTATTTCCTTGCATCCTCGAATAAATTCCACTGATCTTCTAGAGTAAGGGCACGTTCAGTCTCAACCTCTTTCATATCATCAGCTGATTTAGCTACAAGAGGTTCATTATCCAACTAAGTGGCCTTTGAATTAGAATTGACATCATGAATTTCAACTTCTTTTTCATTTCCTTTAAGAGTTTATGCTTGCTCCTGAAGACTACTTGTAGTTATTTCTTTGCTAGGTTCTTAAATGAAGGAAGGTTGAGAAGAAGAGCCATCTCCAACTATTGTGGTCTCCATGCCTTGTGATTCATGGACTTCTTGTATTTCTAGGACAGCATCTCCTCTAGAGATGGGAGGAAGATGCTCTAATTTATCTATGAGAGTTGCTCTCGTCTTGGTCCTCTAATAACCTTTGGTTGCCCCTGCTTTCCTCTTTTTTAAAGCTTGAGCTTGTGGCTCTTTCACCCTCATGACCACCCACTAGATACTTTTATCCATCACTATCTTAGAAATTTTTTTGATATCAATGAACTCTTCCTCATCCCAGTTTATTGGGTCTAGGTTCTTAGTGCCTACCTTTCCTGCTTCATATCCAGGATCCAAAATAACATCATCATCAAATAAGGTTTCAAGAATGTCTTCTTTCACCCCATACTCAATCATCTGCAGGATGGTTAGCCTTTCATAGCTCCTTCTTCTAACATCATAGTCATCCTGCAGGTCAATCCAAAAATCCTCCAACAAATTATAATGTTTGTCAAAAATAATGGAATTCAAGGCATTCATTTTTCTCTCTGGATCAAAATACTTCCAGGATGTATACAATCCCAGCTTCAAATAGCTCAACTCTTCACATACTACCTTTTCATCCATATTGTGAAGACAACAATATTCTCCCAACTTCATAGGGAACTTATGGCATACTGGCTTATATTTGATAGCAAATCTAGTATTGACTCCTAGGGCTTGATATGTGAATTCCATGAGGACAATCCTATCACTGCAACACCTTGGGAGTAAGTGGGTATGGCCATCAAATCCAACCAATTTTAAGTATGAGAACTTAGGATACTTGATATACCAATGTCCCCATTCAGTAATAAAATCCATAGCATCTCTACTTAATTTGAATCTAGCATCCCCAGTCAATTTGTTGATTATGACATAGAGGAATGCATCGTTGACCCTTTTGTGGTGTAGATCTAACATCTGAAAAGTCAATTGGTCATAATGATTCCAAACTTTTTGTTGTCCCGGAGCTTCTCCCAACACTCCTACTACATTCAACCCAGGAAAGATACCCATCCTCGTAGTAGCATATATGACATAAGAAGTCATAAAGAAGCTCTTGATTTCTCTTACCCCTAACATCTAATGGTGCAAATTGTCAGATAAGATCATACACCAATTAAACTATTGTCTACCATCAAAAATAGCTTCAATGAATGGGAACATCCATTCCTTGAAGCATGCAGAATCCTTTTTCCTACATACCCTCGACAACATCAGAATTAATTCATCCACTTCCTTCTTGAAGTCTCCTCTTTTAGGTTGTTCGGGCATCTTGGTTAAGGACTTCTTTTCAGTCCTCAACCACTTCTTGTTCATGTGGGATTTGTTGGCTTCTTTATCCTTATTGAATTTCTTTAATTCCTCCACTTTAGTCAACTGTCAGGGATTCCTTAGGGTAGGTACATTGAACATGAACCTCATAATTTGTGGGGACAAATCAATTATGACATTCCCTTGTTGGTCCATGCACTACCTTGACACTGAATTATAAGCCCCTATTGCAGTCAAGATGAGCTTCAGGAATTAAACTAATAGAGGAAAAAGTGTGACATATGTAGCCCAGATTGGACTATTCTTTTTGTCCTTCCAGTCACTTCTTCTGTAAAGGTCTCTAGAGTCAACTCCTCATAATTGAAGGATCCCAAGTTAGTATTTGTAACATCTAAGCATCCTGAATCAAGATTGCTAGTTGTGGGAGTGGCATTCTAATGTTTGTATCTTAGAGTATAAGGTAGTTGTCCCACCTTTATCTTCTTTGGCTTCACCTGTCTTCAACTTTTTGTAGCTTGGCCTCCCACTTGTGAACCTCTCGTAGATACTCCTAACATTGTTTATTTCTGCAAGAAAACCCTGGATTAGATCAATAGAAAATATGAAAATCAATACTAGAGGACTTACCCTTCATGTTGCTTTGTCCTTCCCTAGGTAGCCTTTTACACTTAGTAAAATTTGAAGGTTTATCAAAGGCGGGACCAAGAAAGGAATTAGTATTTGAAAGCCTTTAGTATTGGTGGGATCAAAGTCAAGATCATCATCAGACCCAGGACCAGGGTTAGAATGAAAACCAGACCCAAAACATCACAAAGCTCCAAATCTTGCCCCCTTTTTTATTTTGGTTCTGTCGGTGCAAAAGATGTAAAACAAAGTCAAAATCTCATCGAGAGCCGGCTCGAAATCAGACTTGAACTTTCAAAAATACATTTTATGGGTTGAATCCATTCCCTGGCTCTGCTTCTTCCTGTTATTATTAAGTATAGCACAATTTTGATCAAACACTCAAAACAAGGTCATATGATGAGTTGAGAAGGCGAAAAATAACAAGGTGAATCAATCCTTCATATGATTAAGGGAAGACAACTAGCTAGGGCCTGATTTTTAAATTGAAATAGCACACAAAACTATGTTTTTCATAACCGGTCAACTCAGGAATTTTAGGGCATCAAACCCGACATGGAAATCATTGAGTCAACACGTGAGTGAAATGTAACAAGTCATTCGATGGATTTGAGACCTTGAAAAAAACCTCAAAACCTGTAAAAGATGAAACCCTAAAAACTAGGGCACGACAGTACGAATACCACCAAACACAAAAATGACTACAACAAGAAAAAGAAACAAGAAAAGACACCAAATAAAACAAGAAACAAAAAGGGAAAGAAAACCAAAAAAAGAAGGAAAACGAAAGCAACACCATAGAAACAAGTGAAGATCCCGAGAAATTTCTCGCAAACGCGGGAAGAACACAAGGCGGCAAACAAACAAAAAAAATGAAAAAGCGAAACAAAGTGGGAGAAAACCCACCTACCTCAAACGCTACCGAACAGAATGAAACTTGATCCCAATCTACGCATAGATGCTTTCCTTTTGACCAAATCATGCTCCTCCTTCTTTGTGTTAGCTCTAGTTTGCTATTACAATTTAGGAAACAATAATAGTGAGCTAGTTAACCTTAATTAAGGTTATGAATTTGATTTCACGCATGTGAAGGGCCTATAATTAATATCATTAATATGATTGTTCGAGCACGGAATCAAGGCGGGAACAAGTGCACAACTATCGCATAATAGAAGTAAAGTGGAGAAGAAGAAACAAGAAAGCGGGGGTGGGATTGGGACCAGAATGAGTCAGGGAACTTTTGCAAAGTTCCCGGTTCCGCTAAAGGATGAATAAAATGCAAAGGACGAAAGGGAACGAGAAAAGACAAAAAAGCAAGATCGGGACCAAATGAACCGAGCCCAAAACAAGACAAATGGACCAAACGTAAAGGTGGGGGTAGAGATGGAATGGGAACAAAACTTGAAACTTTGCGAAGTTTTGAGTTCTGGATCTGTTCTGGATCCGATCCCATGAAAGGAAAACAACACCAACCAAAAACAAACAGGAGTGGTATCAGGACCAAATCAAAACATGGAACCTAATCAAGTTTTGAACTAAGGTTTGGTTCCACTTTCGCTTCCACCAGAGAATAATAAAAAGACAAAAACTTAGGAGAAAATAACAACTCCTAAGTCCCGAACAAAAATAGCAAGGAAAATAAAACAAGGGGGACCCATTTTGACCAAAGTAAAGATGGGGTGGTTATGCAAGGAAAACAACAGAAACAACCAACACAACTATCCATACTTCATGCTCATGTTGCAAGGTTTCCAATAATATATATATGTATGTATATGTATATATAAGTATACATATATATGTATATTATCACAAGATAATTAAGCATGCATATATAATAGATATTCAAAGGAGTATATCAACTTAGCAATAACTTTATCTTATTATTGTATGTCAATTGTGTATTACTATATATTTATATATGTATGTTTATATTATATGCATATATGCTACAATATACATGTATGTGTATCTGTACATGTATCAATACATCTGTATGAGCATATCCATTTTCTACCATATGTGTGTATAGATACACATACATATGAATATATGTATATTCATTATATATATACACATTCGATTTAATCACCAAATTAATATACAATTACCATGATATGGGACTACAAGTGATATGCACATACATATATGCATGCATGTCATGGGTTCCATTAGATAGTTCTATGCGCATAAGTAACTCATGCATGAGCATGCATAAGTATGTCTACCTATCTACCCTCATGTATGTTCTCCTTAGTGTGTATAGTCTATCATCACCATGCATGTGTATATGCATTCACATTCCTCGTATGCTTCAAATATCAATACAAACATGATAAAAAGAAGGAAATCATAAGCTCATCAAGCAATCATCTCCTACCGATGCATACAATAGTAACTAGCCTTTACTAAAGTAGGCGTAACATCTATGAATGACTTACCAACTTCCCGACTCAATCGTTCTAATTGTGATGTGTGTATAAGATCAGATAGGTTATAATACTGGTTATCCAACCAAGACCTTCTCCTGAGTGATAGTTCCCCTCCACCTGGAGGAATTGAACATATACCTACAAAAACTAACAGATGTACACTGTAGTCATTTGTTTACAAAATATGTAATACACATTTCATTTTCAAAGTTATAATATCAACAAAATATTCATCTATTCACATAAATGCATTCCTTCATATAACATTAAATGAGATGACATTCATTCATAAGACAGTGATAACAAAGTGCACACATAGTTTATTCATCCACTAAATTCACATTACATTCATATTTTACTCTACATAGTAAATAGTAAATAGTAACTACACTATTGGGGTGTAACATAATTCCCCCCCTTGTGAATCATCATCCTCAATGATTTTATGTAAAAACATAAAACAAAACAACAAACAACATATTGATCAAGCATTTTCATAAGCTTTTAATACAAGAGGAAACTTTTGTTGAATCTCAACATAATCTTCACAAGTGGTTGAGTCTTCTACACACTGATCCCACTGGACTTCGCATTGCAGAACCTTCCTGTTATGCAAGCAAAGCTTATGTGTTCCAAGCACCTTGATAGGCTCAAGTATTACCACTCCAGGGTCATGTACCTATAAAGAATTCCAATCAATCACATGATTATCACCGAGTGCATACCTCTTAAGGTAAGGCACATGGAAGACATTATGCATTTTAGAAAGAGCTAGTGGCAATGTTATTCGATAGGCTACCAGATTCACTTCCTCAAGAATATCAAATGGTCCAACATAACATAGAGCTAACTTAGAAGACTTTCCAAATTTAATGGAAATTTTGTGAGGTTTTACTCTCTGTAACACGTTGTCACCTAAGGAAAAACTTTAGGGCACTCTCTTAGCATCGACATAACTTTTATGTCGGTCATTAGCTTCATCCAACCTTTTCTTCACAATCTTAACTTGATCATCCATCTCAGCCAACATCTCTAGCCCAAGAGTCACTCTATCCTCAAGTCTATCCCAGCTTATAGGAGTTTGACACTTTTGACCATACAATGCTTCGAAAGGAGCCATCTTTATCACATAATGATAAGAATGTTTATAAGAAAACTCAACCAAGGGTACGTAGTCTTCCCACTTGTATTGCTAATCCATGCAATATATCATTAGTAGGTCTTTCAATACTTGATTCACCCTTTCCATTTGACCATCCTTTTTCGAATGATATGTCAAGCTAATATTCAACTGAGTCTCTAGTGCAAAAAACAATATTTTCCAAAACCTTGAAGTGACTCATGCATCCCTATCTGAGATAATCTTCTCTGGAATTCCATGCAACCTAAACACTTCTTGCACAAAATTCCTAGCTATGATAGGTTCTCCATCGGTTAGATTCCTAGGTATAAAATATTTGACTTTGCTTAGCTTATCTACTACCACAAGAATGACATTTTGCTTATTTCTATACATAGGCAATCCTTTCACAAAGTCCATACTTATGACTTTCCACTTCCTCTCTAGTATGTCATGAGGATTTAACAATCCTGTAGGATGGTGATGTTCTACTTTCACCCTTTGACATTCTAGACACCTAGCCACAAAATTAGCAGCATCTCCTTTCATCCCTTTCCAAAAATATAAAAACTTCACATCCACCATCATTTTGGTCACTCCAGGGTGTCCAGAGTTTGGTGCTTCATGTACTTCTTTCCATACTAGGTTCCTTAACTCCACTACGCTAGGAACATACATCCTCCCCTTATATCTAAGTAATCCATTAGGTTCTAAAATAAAAATTTCATGCCTAGAATCTTGTGGATTATCAGTGAGTTCCTACTTGACTTGCAAGTAGTACTCATCTTCTTTGCACTTTTGCAACACTTTTCCCTTAAAGTTGGTTTGAATCATTATTATTGAAGCAATACGACATCTTCGACTTAAGGCATCAGCAACCCAATTTTCTTTCCCTTTTATATAACTGATATTGAATTCATAGTCAACTATAAACTCCAACCATCTTCTCTTCCTTGCATTTATATTAAGTTGAGTGAAAAGGTACTTTAACCCATTATGGTCAATTTTCAATTCAAAGGGTTTACCTAACAAGTAGGTCCTCCAAATTTGTAATGCATGAACCACAACTACTAATTCTAAATCATGTGACACATAATTTTTCACATAAGTTTTCAGCTTTCTAGATTCATAAGCAATCAGTTTCCCATCCTGCATTAGTACTCCTCCTAACCCTTCCCTGCATGCATCTGTAATAATTGTAAAGGTACCCTCAATATTTAGTACTTTCAAGATTTGTGCAATGGTTAGCTTCTCTTTAAGTAGATCAAAGACCTCTTAGAACTTTTTAGTCCATTCAAATTTCTTCCCCTTTCTCTACATAGAATTAATTGGAAAGGAAATCTTGGAAAATTTAGCAACAAAATTTCTATAATACCCAGCTAGACCCATAAAACTTCTAACCTCAAACACATTCTTGGGTATAGGCCACTCAAGTATGGCTTTTATCTTAGCAGGATCCACGAAGATTAAATCTGTTGAGATTACATGCCCTAGATAATGCACTCTCCTCTAGAAGAAAGTACACTTAGATAGTTTACCATACAACTTGTGCTCTCTCAAGCATTGTAATACTATCTCTAAATGTCTACAGTGATCTTCCTCATCCTTGGAATAAATTAGGATGTCATGTAGGGGTATGTGTAGGATCATGATGGGCCAAAAAGTGGCGATATGTAAGTGATATGATGGCCCATGTGGCTGACGAATTTTATTTTACCCAAAATTGATTAAATGAAAAGGGTTTTTAAAGGAGATTCCTAGCTTTCCACCAATATAAATTATGCTTTACTTTGAATTTAATAAATAATTATTATTCATTTTCTATTTGAATTACAACTAAAGTCCTGATTGATAGGTTGCTTGAAAAACATCTATAGATTTCAAAGGGTATCACTTTTTTTGAATTTGAAACATGTGTCACATTCTATGCTTCACATACTATAGGATTAAAAAAAAAAATGAATTTCATGAAGTTTTGACCAAGTTAAGGTGGTCAGATGTACGAGTTTTTATATTTTTTAAAAGTTGTAATAAAAAAATCATAATTAATTATTTACTTGGAAAAAAATTACAAAAAAATATGCATCACATTCAGACATCAGTATTCTACTTATATCTAAAATATTATAAACAAATATTATCATTTTATTGTGGTTAGGGTGGTTAGACAGACACCTACTTCTTATTTTTTCCCTGAAATTCAAGTACTACTGCATTGAAATTTCAAATTTTCACCAAATAGATTTTTTAAAATAAAAATAAACCTAGTAGTTTAGAAAAGTCATTCAATTTGCAACAGATTCTATTCTTACATATTTTTGAAATAATATAGTTAACTTATTCAAATTTTTACGTCAAGTTTCCTAACTCTAATTTTTCTAAATTTTATTGCCACTTAAGGACTTGTTTTTTCCATGATGATCCTCCACATGCCTATAGAAAAACCAAGATGAATTTATCTAGGAAGTCTCTAAACACACTATTCATTAGATTCATGAATGCAACAGGTGCATTTGTCAACCCAAAAGGTAAAACTATGAACTCATAGTGTTTGTATATGGTTCTAAATGCAGTCTTAAGAATATATTCATCCCTAATTCTTAACTAGTAATATCTACATCTCAAATCTATCTTTGAGAATATGGCAGCTCCTCTCATTTGATCGAAAATATATTAATATGAGGTAACGTATACTTATTCTTCATCATGGCCTTGTTAAGCATACGATAGTCGATGCACAATCGCAAGGTACCATCCTTTTTCATAAAAATGACTAGTGCTCCCAGGGTGAAACACTTGGTCTTATCGACCATTTTGACATCAATTCATCCAATTGTGCCTTAAGCTCCATTATCTCGATTAATGTCATTTTTTAGGGTACTTTGGAAATAGGTTCAGACCCTAGAATTATATCTTTAGAGAAATCAAATATCCTCTTTGGTGGTAATCTAGGTAACTCCTCTGGAAACACATCCGAAAATTTTCTCAATATAGGATATCTTTGCATGTCAGACATCGAAGTGTCATCTATCTCACCATCTTCCATCTCTTGGAAAATTTGAGAATCAAATCTTTCTTCAAGTTATTTAAGATTAACGACAAAGAGTTTACACCCCTTCTTCTTAGCCCTCACTAGTTGCACTGTTGAGATTTGATGAATCTTCACCTCTCTAGGTATTCCTTGGAACTTTACTAGGTTACCAAAGTCATCTAGGCACTTAATGGTCTTTGCATGGCAATCTACCTTAGCCCTATGCCTCCACAACCAATTCATACATAAAACTACATTGTAGGATCTTAATGGTGTGACATAAAGGTTTACTTCATTAGAGAAACAAGGTAGCTCTATCCTAGCCTCGAACAAACATTGGTCCACCTTTACTATTGTTTGCTTTGCATATACTACATCTCAAGATATTGCCATGTGTCTAGCCTTTCTAGATAATTATTTAGCTACTCTGGGTGAAATGAAGTTTTTAGTTGCACCCATATCAATAAGAACTAAAATAGGTAGACCAAACAAAATACCTAGAGTTCCAATGGGAGTTGCCTGATACTCTACTTAGCGATCATCTACCCCTGCATGTATCCTCTACTATAACATTGCTTGCTAAGTTGGTAGAAAATTTTTGGAAGGCTTACTAGGACAATCTCTAGCAAAATGGTCTCCCCCACAAGTATAGCAACCTAAAAAGGGTACTTTCTTCTTTGTGGGTTCACTAGATCCACTTGTCTTTCCACCAGTATTATTGGTATTACCACAATTGAAACAATTTTTCTTCTGCTCTCTTCTCATCTCCTTACCACTGTTGTGGATGCCTTTCTCCCTTTGCTTAGATATGGTTTGCACAACCTCCAGCTTCTTTGGATTTGGTTTATCAATAATTTCCACATTCTTCCTACAATCTCTATTTTCTTGCCTACATGAGTTAGCTCTAAGATTTTTCTCCTACTTAATTTCCTTTTCATATACAAGATCCATTGTTGTTGGACCATGCATATCCACTTCACCTTTGATCTAGTTGTTAAGTCCCATTATAGATTTTCTAATGCAAAAGAATTCATATTTATGATATATAGGAACATAATGTAGAATTCGGGTAAACTTCTCATAGTATTCGTTGACCGACATATTTCCTTGCTTCAAGCTCTAAAAATCGGTGATTTTTCAATCATAGTATAGTTGAGGCAACCATCGCTTGTACAAAATCTCCAAAAATTCCCCCCATGTTAATTTACATGAGTTAATACTAAGTTCCAACTTCTTGTCCATCCACCAAGTTGAAGCTTCTATAGCTAGCTGGTAGGCACCCCAAGTGTCTTTAGTGGTCTCAATGTAATTTCATATTTCAAAATAATTTTCCATTTGAACCAGCCACACCTCAACTTCATCCATGTTGGAACTTCCCTCAAAATTTGGTGGTACAATCTTCTTCATATCTTTAGAAAGTTTGGAATCCACACACTTCTTATTTCTTTCCTCAGACGGTGTTGGTGATCTTTCTTTTTCATGATCACAGGTTCCATTATGTCCATGTGAAGACTTTTCACCTTCATTCTCATTAATGGGAACCTTTTTCTCAACCCTAGCTTATTCCTTTTCTTGCTCAAAGGTATCTAACCTTGCCAAAATCTGGTCAAGTCTAGCTTCAATTCATGTGGGTCCTTGGCCAACTTCTTGGCTACCTCCGAGATTGGTACATGTCCTCGCCATCTTCACAAGATTGGATTTTACCTGAATGTTTCTTGTTGGACTCAGGGAACACTAAGAGGGGGGGTGTTAATCAGTGTTTTGCAATATTTAACTTTATTAATCTATCTTTAAATCGCTTAAAACATTGAACTGAAATAAAGATGCAAGCACATAAATCAATCATCCACAACACCATAACACAATGATTTTTACGTGGAAACCTTGTTAGGGGAAAAACCACGTTGGAGGTCAATCCACAATTTGAGTACTCAATATAAGTGTTTTATAAATGGGAATGCACATGTATTCAGGCACATTCCCTAGATCTCCTTGCTCAAAATAGAAAGGATCACTTCCTTACAAAATGTTCAGATTAAATCCATCTGAGGAATTGAACTAAAGAAATAGAATCTATCAATGCCTGATTACAGTTCTGGTTAAGCACATTAATCTATTTCTGAACTTCTGTCTAATTTTTCTTTTCTGCTTTACTCTACTTTTAATTCTCATCACAAATCTGTTCTATCCTTCTGATATTCGCATCATACTTTTCTCACTCAATTTTGTATCACACACACACCTCACACACATCTCAAAATGATATAAACAATCAATCTTATATATCTGCAACAAGGGATAATATCATCTACATGTCAGCTTCAATGAAACATAGAATATTTTCCAATCGTTGGCTCAAACCACAAATGATTTTCAATGTGCATCATCCAAAGTAAGCCACAGCATAGTGAGGGCCCAAAAAAAATTCCCCAAACCCAAAAAATACTTAAAACAATTTCGCCACGAACATCCATGACATGCCACATTCATTTAGTCGGCCTTCTAGCACTGTTAAAGAGAAAATAAATCAACCGGATCTCCTAACTCATACACTGATTGATGCGCCAAAAAAAAACTCCATAATAAGATATCCCAGATACCTAAGGACCTTCCTTGAGATCCGCAACATGAACTAATAAACTAGTAATGCAAGTAGGTTCAACTTCAGTCGAATACCCTATTATTCATTTTGTCTCCCGGTATGAACAAATACTAAAGTATGCACCAGATCAATGAATTAGGTTGCCATGAATGACAACACTAGAATCCATATGCCAACAATCTCCCCATTTGGCATTGATGGCAACACTTAGTGAAAAATGACTAAGTGTCAAAACCAACATACTGCAATCCTTCAAGACTTCAAAAATTCATGGCTAACACAACTCCCCCTGAGTTTGATGAGGAATTTTTCCCCACTCTCTCTCCCCCTTTGACATCAATGGCAAAGCAAAAAAAAAAGATCTTATAGTAATCCCTTTTGGAGTGAAACTAAAAACATACTTTTTCAAAAATTGGTTCAAAATTTTGAAGAGTTACAACCGCTACTTGTATTAGAAGATTATTTTGTATTTCTCCTTCATCTCCAGAAGAAACTTCTTCCATGATTTTATTGCAATCCCGATGATTATGATCATGATGTTTTTTCAGATGTTCGTTTGATAATCTTGATGAGGGATTCTGGAATGGTGATGGCTTCTTCCAATATCTCTCCTTTCCTTAGTATCTCAATTAACTGTTCCAATCTGCATTTTGTTACGTCCTTCACTTTCCAAAAGGTGTCAATAATATTGTTCTTATTATTTTTAACATTTTTATGCTCTGACTATAATTCTTGAATCCTTTTCTTGATTGCACCACCTTGATCCTGAAACATGTTAAATTCTTGTCCAATATTGTTTAGCTATGTCTCACTTGGTTCCAAATTTTCTTTGTACTTGTTGATTGCATGAGGCAATCAAAGACAATAGTTGTAGATGCTATTTGTTTTATTTATGCATTGCCTTAGCTAATTCATGCCCCTTTTTAGCTTAGTGAGAGATAAATATACTGCTTCTTCAGGTGTAAAATTACTTCTTCTTCTTTGTTCTAGGAATCTTAGTCCATGATTTCCTTGATGCATTCTATCATCTCTTCTCGCAACGTATTTTGTGAGCTCTCTAGATTTATGTGGTTCTACAAAAGATGAGAAATGAGTATGTTTAAAATCATGTCCTACTCATATGAAGGTCTGATGGACCATATGTTTGCAATTTTCTTCATACCATCTTCCTCATGAATAAGCTACAATAACTTTTCATTGGTTAGATCTCCTTCTTCTTCACTTTCTTCTAACATTTCCTTTTCTTGATCTAGTTCATTTTTTTCCAGTAATTTTCTTTGGGTGTCCTCAGTTTCCTTATCAGACTCCTCATTTGGTAAATCTACAACCATTTGTTCTTTTCCTTTCCCTTCAACTCTTAGAGTTTTACATGCTGGAGGAGTACAGTCAGCAATTTCTTTTTCTCTTTTCTTCTTTCTCCCCATCTCACTGGAGGAGGAACCAACTTCAAGTGCCCTTACTGGAAAAGGAATACCAACTGAGCAAAACTTTCGTAGCAAAATTTTAAAGAAACTTTCATATGCTTGATCATAGTTTTCCAAATTGTTAGAGTGTATGTAAATTTGTTTGCAAAATGGTTCACTCTCTTCCCATATTAAATTTTTGTCTAGTGGTAAGCAATTCAAAAAGTACATCACTAGACATATAACCAAAGTACCAAACCTAAAAGGGTAACCTATCATCTTTGTCAATTTTACATTCTCCATTTATTGATCTTTCAGTAATCCGCAAAGGTCAAAATCCTGATCTTCCATTATCATCTTGTGTGAGATGTAAATGGCACCTACCGAGGTTGCACTTTCTGATCTATTTCTGAAAAATATTTTGTAGGATACTCCATATGTAATGTACCTAGTCATTGAATCTCTAATTGTTGAGATTAATAATTCTCTTTGATCTCCAACTACTCCAGTTAGGGTTTTGACTTCTTTCTCGGTATATCCCCAAATTTGCATAATCTAATTACAGTTCCAATCACTTCTTTTGATATATGGTAGGGTTTATCCAAAATTAGAATATCGTCATTCAATTTGTTCAGAATAAACTTAAAAAAAATTGTGTTCTTGAAATAGGGAAATTGACTCCAAATGTCCAAGCTTTTGTGTTTTGCATCTTTCAACCATTTTAGTTCATCGGGCGACAACATGTTTCTTACAACTCTAATATTTTCACTATTAAACTCATCTAGGTTTATCATTTTATCTTTTGTACTCTTGTTTCTATCAAAGAAGTTCTTCAACCAAATTAAATGGAAACTTCTCAATACAACTAAAGTACTTGATGAATTAGGGTTTCTCTGCTGAAATATCTTCACACTTTCAAAATTCTACTTCAGAGGGTTCTCCTTCTTCTTTTATTTGACATAAAGTGGCTAATGAGGCTTCCAACTTAATTTTTATAACTCACATGCTTAGTCCTTTGCAATAAATGCTTTTTCCCTAGGTGTTTCGGATACCCTGTTTTCTTAGTCAATGACAAAAAAATTCTTCTATGGACCTTCAATTGTTTGAATTTTTTAATGAGTGTTTTCCAATGCATCTATAAATTAATAATACAACTTTTGAAAATTATTTTGCATTCCGACACCAACTACGAATGGGGGGAAAAGGTTATTCTTTGAAAAACTCCCCCTAGACTAATGGACTGAAATCAATTCCCAGAGGAATTACCAGAAGCAAGTTTTGGTGTTGGCTCATTTTTTGCAATAGAGGAATTCTTCTTCACCCATGTCTTCTTCATCTATTCGCTTATCTCATCCATAGTCACTTTCCCTTTTCCTTTAACATCTTTATGTGTATTTCTACCTTTGTATACCAAACCCTTTTTATCCATATTTTTGTTTTTGCAAAGTCTTGCAAAGTGACCATATTTGTTGCAATTATAACACACAACATTTCTTTATCTAGACCATTCATTCCATTGATTTCTTCTTGATCTACACTGGTCAGCAATATTCCCAAATCTCCCATAGGTATAACATTTAACATTCCTTCTACTGACAGAGTTGTTTGACATATTTCTACATTCATTAGACTCATGACCAAACTTGTTGTAATTGAAACATTGACCAAAGAACGATGGATCACTCGATTTAATTTTAGTTCTACATTGAGCAGCCATATGACCAAATTTATTGCAAGCAAAACAATATCCATTCAACTTTTGAGAATTAGGTTGTCTTACCAGATGCCTTTTTGCTTTGTTCATCTGATTTCCTTGTCTGAAATTCCTTTGTCTAGATCTGAAACTTTCTCCTTTCTCATACCAAGACCTCGCTTTTCATTCCCAATCTTCTGACCTTGAGTCAGTTCATCAAGCTTAACTGAGCTAATCCTAAACTTATCCTTGTATTCATTTACGAGATCAAGTTCATCTCTGAGAATAATAATTTGTATTTCGAGCTCCTCTTCATTGTTTCTAGATTGTTGCAATTCAATCTCCATCTAAATGAATCCTCCATTAATTTTGTTGCATTCGTCAAATTTTTCTTTTAAGGACTAAGCAATATTCTCCTCATTCTTCTTTCTTTCTTCAATCTCCTTATTCATCTTCATCATCATAGATTCCATCTCATGCTTTAGGGAAGCATTGTCACTGGTAAGCTTTTCACATTCTTCAGTTATTTCCTTCAATTTTTGATTCAGGTGAGCATCATCCATGCTTTTGTTCGCTTTTTGCTTAATCTGATCATAGAGATCCTTTCTCTTCTCCCTGGACTTAGTAATCTAATCCCTCAATGAGTGAATGAATTTCTTAACATCCTTAAGATTTACTTTAATTTCCTAGACTTCTTCTTTGGATTGATCAAGATCATCAAGTGCCACCACAAGCTGCTATTGAAGACCACCATTTTCCACTACATTCCAAGATCCACCTCAAGTTGTCAAACTTATTTTGAGGAACTAGGCTCTGATACCAATTTTTGGACTCAAGGAACACTGAAAGGGGGGGTGAATCAATGTTCTACAATATTTTACTTTATTAATTTGATCTTTAAATCACTTACAATATTTAATTGAAAGAAATATGAAAGCACATAAATCAATCATCCACAACACCATAACACAAGGATTTTTATGTGGAAACCCTATTAGGGGAAAAACCACGGTGGAGGTCAATCCACAATTTGAGTACTCAAATAGAAGTGTTTTATGAATGGGAATGCACATGCATTCAGGCACACTGCCTAGAGCTCATTATTCAAAATAGAAAGGCTCACTTCCTTACAAAATTTTTAGATTAAATCCATCTAAGGAATTGAACTGAAGAAATAGCATTTATCAATGCCTGATTACAATTTCGGTTAAGCACATTAATCGATTCCTAATCTTTTGTTTGATTTTTCTTTTCTGCTCTACTCTACTTTTAATTCACATCATACTTCACTCACTTGAATTCACATCACACACACACACACCTCACACACATCTCAAAATGATATAAACAATTGATCTTATATATCCATAACAAGGGATAATATCATCTAAATGCTAGCTTCAATGAAACATAAAATATTTTCCAATCGTTGGCTCAAACCACAATTTTTTTTCAATGTGCATCATCCAAAGTCAGCCACAACATAGTGAGGGCCCAAAAAAAAAATCCCAAACCCAAAAATACTTAGAAAAATTTCACCTCTAACATCCGCAGCATGCCACATTCATTTAGTCAGCCTTCTAGCATTGTTAAACAAAAAGTCAATTGACCGGATCTCCTAACTCGTACATTGATTGATGCGCCAACACAAAACTCAAGAATAATATATTCCAGATACCCAAGGACCTTCCCTGAGATCTGCAACATGAATTGATAAAATGGTAATGCAAGTAGGTTCAACTTCAATTGGATACCCTTTTCTTCATTCTATATCCCGGTATGAACAAATACTGAAGTGCACATTGGATCAATGACTTAGGTTTCCAGCAATGACAACTTCAAAATCCATATGCCGGCATTTATATCCATGTTAGACTAAATTAGGTAAATAAATGATCTTATGGAAGCATTAGAAATTATATTCATACATAAAGAATTCACATAATGTTAAGCACACACTTTTGATAAATAAATAATTTTATTCATTTCATAAGGATTTCAATATCCTTTGATTACATGGAATGACTATTAAGATAGTCGAGTGGAGAGTATCCCTTAGATTCACTCTCACACATAACTTAATGGAGTATATCATATAGATTGAGAATGTTGTTCAATTCTATCTTTCTATTCATCTCTTAATTATTCATATCTATCCCAAAATGGATAGTAGCCTTCAGATATATTATCTAATACATAGTTATGAGGTTCAGTGCCAATATGGTGTTCATCAACAATGTAGTCTACCTCTTTCATGGATTATTTTTCATGAGACTATTTCACATCTGGCTGATCTATAGGTACATATTCCTCAAAATCTTTACTTGAGGAAATTACTATTACTTCAGACAATGGAAGAACTCTAGGGTCCCTAAAGATTAATTTCAAGCTGACACTTCCTTCTGAGGGTATATCCCTCGAAAGTGACAATGACTCAAAATTTTCTGGTGAAATGGAAGGTAGACTGTTGTACATAGCATCCATCTTCATCTTCCTCTTCACATCACTGATCCAAGAAAGTGCATAACTAAATGTCTCAGTGTCTCTCAACAAGATGGCATTGTTGAAGTTGGTTCCCTCTATGGTTCTAACGATGGCTTATTTTTCCTTCTTGGCCTTGAGGTAGCACTCATTTTCAATTACTAACTTTTGAGATGTTGATCTGAGAAACACCATCCTAGAACAAGAATTCACAACATTAGATAACATTGGAAATAAATAATGATGAGCTCATAGGTTCCAGAGCTAAACCTGGTAGCTTTGATACCACATGTAACATGCCAACTATTCATTGCAGTAAATTTCTTAAGTTTTACTATGAAAGTAAATAAAAAATATGTAAGAAGCCATTGCAACAAAAAACATTCTTTTTTTTATTAAAAATATATGAACAAAGATGCCATAAAACATATAATAAGGATTTACATTCCATTACAATACTTCTCAAAGCACATTATTCCAAAGAAAATATAAACTACATACATAGCTCCAACGAGCTTCATGACATAAGATATAGATGGTTAGGGAATCTGCCTTTCAAAACCTTGATCCTTTTTTTCCTGTTGAGGAGGAGAAGCATCACTCAAGTGTTTTTCTACCAGCCACAAACTCATATGCAGTCCCTCGCACATCTATTAATGATATATGGCCCTTCCCTTTGATGAAGGTATTGGTTGGGTAACCTCATATGACATACCACTCTAAGTTTAGTGTTGCATCAGACATGACTAGGATTTATAACCTACACTAGGTAACCCTCATGCATTTCAATACACACATTGAACTGATAATGGAGTCTCAGCTTACACACTATTCCTAGTGGAGTCATTGGACATCCCGACTACTTTGGCCAAAGTATTATCACTCACTATAATTGAGAAATGGTCTACCATTCACCTACACTATGCTAAGCTCGTTTTGACTTAAGGCCATTATATCTATGCCTAGGAAATCCCTCTCCCGAGCAAGCTACTCCCCAAGATAGCCTAACTTTCAATCACAACCTAAGGTAACACAACTTAATAAGCAAGTACAAGTTCCCTCCCTTCACAGGACATCATTCCCAGGAGTAACCTACTAACCATCTAGCATAATACAATATCTGGCAATGAGCATACCCTAATTTTTTCTTATGTTAAATCATATTTAGTATAGTAACAATACCTATGATAAACATAATACCTTTCCCTTGACTAAGTATGTCTATTATAATAATACCCAAGACAAACAATCTCTCTTATCATGGAGTACTTACAAATATCATGCAAACAACATTTAACTTCTATTATCCTTTAAAAGTAAACATGATTTCAATGTACTAACATGACTAAAACAATCAAGTCAAAGAGCAATCACAATAAGAATATAGAGAAGAATATCCTCATGCTTTTTATATTGATTTGATGTAGTCACAACACCCTTAGAACAACTCTTTCTATTAAATACTCACAACCTCTTATCTCACAAGTTGGTATTTACTTCCTCTCAACAGATAAATAGAATTCTCTTAAACCTCTCACTAACTTGGATAGGAAATTGCAGATATAATTGCTCACTAAAATAGATATGATTCTTCAAGAAATAACTCACAAAAAGAGAGAGAATGTGGCATCCCAAATGAAGAACTCTTGTTGTAATTTATACAGCAAGCAAGCAACCACATTGCCTAAAGTTTAGGCATGAAAGACACAAAAACAAACATGCAAAGCAACAACACTAACACTCAATAGAAAGGTGGTGAACAAATAAGTAAACACTGAGCTTTGTCCATCTACATATCGACCCTCTCATTGACATAAAAATGAAGAATAAATCAAATTCCATGTGACTGAAATACACTTGCATAATTTCAAGACAAATAGACTCAATGGTGGCATGATTTAGCAAAGAAGAGAATCAGTCAATGACCAAATCTTGCCACCCCATTTTGTATTGGCTTATTCTTCACTAAGTGTAGATTCATAAACACATTTGTTATTGATAAAGTCATTGATTATTTAGAGCAATCCACAACTACTCCATATACACTATAAATTGTTGTTTGATATTTGACCAATTCAAAGACATTATAAGGCATTTACTCTTTCAACATCGATTTAATTGATAAAGCAATTTGTAGATAAAATATGACAGAAAAGACATGAAGTTCAACCGATGAATACAGTCATATTCATTGCCACATTCAAGCTATTTAAGTCGCCCAAGTAAATTGACTCTAAAGCTATTATATTTGGCACAATAATCGACTTCCATTGATAGTTAGAAATAGTCAATATCATGGTATATCATGAAAGTTGATATCATACTAAATGATGTTAAAAGAATTCACAACATATATTATAATATATATATATTTGTATATAATATCAAACATTAATATATATGTATACATATATATGTATATTATCATAAGATAATTAAGCATGCATATATAATAGATATGCAAATGAGTATATCAACTTAGCAATCACTTTATCATATTATTGTATGTCGATTGTGTATTGCTATATATATGTATATATTATATACATATATATCCTACAATATACATGTATGTGTATGTGTACATGTATCAATACATCTATATGAGCATATCCATTTTCTACCATACGCTTATATAGATACACATATACATATGAATATATGTATATTCATTATATTATATATACATACACATTCGATTTAATCACCAAATTAACGTACAATTACCATGGTGTTAGATATTGGACTACGAGCAATATGCCCATACATCTATACATGTATGCCATGGGTTCCATCGGATCTAGTTCTATGTGCATAAGCAAATTGTGTATGAGTGTGCATAAGTATGTCTACCTATGTACCCCCATGTACATGCTCCTTAGTGTGTATAGTCTATCATCACCATGCATGTCTATATGCATACACATTCCCTATATGCTTCACATATCAATATAAACATAACAAGAAGGAAATCATAATCTTGTCAAGTAACATCTCCTAATGATGCATACAATAGTAACTAGCCTTTATTAAAGAAGAAATAACATATATGGATGACTTACCAATTTCCCAAATCAATCATTCTAATTGTGTTGTGTGTATAAGCTCAAATAGGTTATAGTAATAGTTACCCAATCAATACCTTCTCTTGAGTGATACTTCCCTATCACCTAGAGGAATTGAACATGTACCTGCAAACACTAACACATGTACACTACAGTCAACTATTAACAAAATATGTAATAAAAACATTTCATTTTTAAAGTTAGAATATCAACACAATATTCATCCATTCACACAAATGCATTCCTTCATATAACATTAAATTATATGAAATCCATTCATAAGACAATGATAACAAAGTGCACACATGATTTATTCATCCACTAAATTTAGATTACATTCATATTTTACTCTACATAGTAAATAGTAAATAGTAACTACACAATTGGGGTGTAACACAAACACACTACCCATTAAGGTAGGTCCCATGGTTTTTTCTACCCCTATCCATACCATGTTGGGACATCTTTCATATAATCTTATCCTAGGTAGACCGTGGATTCATGTCATGGATTCCCATCTACTCTTCACCATGAGATGAAGCATGAATATAATAACAAGATATATATGGTAAAAGAATATGAACAAAGTTATAATTCACAAGTTAAAGTTGAACAAACAACTTCCAACTCTCTTAATACTTTGATGCCAACTTCAAAGGTAGACCATATACTTGTTGAAGATTATATATCACCTATAACAAAACTATTAGATGATGATTGGGGTTCATTATATTTTAAACCCTCATTTGTAGAAGAGTACAAAATCTCACAATCTCAACCTAAGGATTTTTGTGTTTTATTTTCCCACTCTTATTCTACATCAAAAAATCGAAAAACATCACCCAATGATGGTGATGGGAGCTATTTAGCTTTCATCCCTCATGTGTCAATGATGCATAACTTTAAAAATATTAAAAAATATTTATATTCTTGTGAAAGAATCAATTCTTCTCAAGAATATTCAAATAAGACTTGTTCCTCTGAGTTGGAAAAGTGTTATGGGCTTGGATATCAAATAATTTCTAAAAACGGATTTAGTGAAAATCTGAAACAATGTGATAAAGATAATTTAAACTCTATGTCGTACCTTCCTAAAAAGGGTGTATGTTTTCAACCTTCATCCCCATCTTCATCTCATGATCGATCATCTAGTGTATTTATGACTTATTATGGTAAGCAAGCAATCTTTTCTTCACAAAAAAAAATGTCTCCCACTAATTGTCCTATATCCAAGAAAGAGCATATTTTTCTAAGGCTTCTCAAGGCCTTCTTGATTACTCTTCCTCCTCCAACATGTAATTAATTTTATATAAATAACTTACTTTTTCCATATCATCGAGTGCATGGTCATTCCACTAATGAGTTCAGGCCTTGAGTAGTAAAATACCAAAACTTAGAGATTGTGTTTCTCTCCCATGTGACGATGCACCTACTCCTTCTAAGTAATAATGATCTCTTTTATGGTGTTGCTTCTCACTATGTGTGATTTGTATCTTCATATTTTTTCTCATGTTTCCATTCTTGGTGGTACAATCCTAAGTGCAACCATATCTCTTTCTATGGTAGGAACATGATAGTCTCTTTTGTGGTTGTCTTTGTCTTTAAACTTGGGGGGCATGGATAACTAGTTTTGGGAGGTAAGTATTATTTTAAAGAATCCCCTCTTCCCCTTCTCTTCCTTAAAATAACAACATAGCAAGTATGTTGACATTTTAAGGGGGGGATTATACTCTAGCCATTACATAGACTCTTGTGATATTTGACCTATTGACATACTCCTTTGGTGGTGGTGTTGTTTATAGTTCCTCTTCAAGCAAAGTTATCAATTCATCCCCTATGATGTTAAACCTTTATGTGCTCCCTAAATCATGATTGGCAATATATTCCATGAATTTGGTATAATGAAGCTTGCTAATTCATGAACTTGAGCATTTTTACATGGCCACCTAGCATAACACAACTTTCTTGCCAGTAGATCCATGTTTTTCATGAGTGATTTAAGATCCTTATGAGAGCACCATTTTTTTTAAACACATTCAATGGATAACATTTGGTATTTGAGACAAATTTAAGATTGAGGTCTCTTTTCCTTATCAACTTGAATTCCTTTTTTAATATTAACCCTTTTTTTGTATTATGTTTTCTATGAGTCTACTTTGCATCTCTAGTGTTTCTACTTCGTGTGTTATGTATGTTTGTTTTGTGTATTTGATGTGTTTGCCTCATGTTTTCACTTTTGTATGCATTGTGTTTCCTTTATTGATTTTATTTGTATGATTTGTGTCTTAACATTGTGAACTGATAAAATCCTAAGTTGGGGGCTTGCACACCTCTCTACTTGGTGTCATCTTATCTCTTTGGAATTTTTATTCCTTTAGTGTGAGCATGAACATAAGATCATACTCTCACTAAAGTGGGGGCTAAATGTAGCATTGAAAATTATCACACTTGACAATTCCACATTAGGTATTGCTCCCTCCTATGTGTTTGGACCTGATTATGTACCTAGTTTCCTAATTATGCATGTAATTTCCCATTTTAAAATATTTATTGAAAAATCAAGCATGCAAAATCAAAGTATGCATTTAATATTTTGCCTCTGACTCTTTGTTAACAATCAATATTGCACCCTTGCTAAGTTAGACTTAACTTTCTTGTTGAAACATGGAAACACTCTCAGGTTGTGGGTGACTTGTGGTGAGAATGAATCTCCAAAAGGGTTGGTTCCCCTGGCAGATCACCTAAACTACAGAATTTTCTAAGGAAAAGGGTTTAGAAAGACAACTGAAAATGAAAATCCTAAACTCTTAAGGGTGATGCACCAAAACTTTAACTTACTTCAATTACTTTACTCAAAATCAATCTCTCAAAACATCTAACTTTCACAATCTCACCTATAACATACACCCAATAGTAATTTGTATGAAGGCTCAAAAGACTGAACACAACATAGAACCTGAATCGTATGAAACTCTTGCACACAAATTCACAATAACAAGACATAAAAAGGATTCAATACTTCAAATCACAATAAACATCAAATTACTACTACAAATATGAGACAAGAAAATGAGATATGAATGCTCTGATGTTTTTATTAAAACTGAAGGAGTATCAAAATCTGAGAATCTGAGTACAAATTAATGAATTACAAGCTCTCTACAAATGGACAAGACAGTGAGAATCCAATCTGAACTCCTCCAAAAAATCTAAGTTTTTCTCCAACTTATATCTCCCAAGTGTCTCCAATAGTGAGAATGGAAAAATCTGATCGAACTACACCTCAAAATAGTAACCTCAAAGCCATTTTCGAGCTCCAAAGAAAATCCTCAAAATCAATGCCCAAACTGCCACCAAACTAGATGGAAATAATGGAAACTTTATATTTCCAGTGGGTTGACTCAAAAGACTCAAAAAAATCAAGCTCAAACTGACTGAAAACTGAAATAGAATCTTCAGTTTGCCCAGTTTTTTCCCATTTCACCCAAAAACTCAAACTCAAATAGGAAAGATTTAAGAGAAATCGAGTGCACCATTTTACTGCATTTAGATAACATTTATTAAAGCAATTTATAGGAATATTTCTTTTAATAATGTTTTATAATTCCACAGTTTCCATTTACAAAAGAAAAGTCTTGAGCTAAACTTGTTTTTTGCAATTTTACAAGGCAAATATAGTTTTGATGTTTTGCAAAAAAATAACGTAAATATATTGAGGCTCCTATGGTATTTTTTTTTTTTTTTTAAATCATTAAAATGATTTAAGGCACATATCTTATGATTTTCTCAAAAATCACAAAAGGTTTTAAAGCAACAAAGGCCTGACGTAAAGGGATGAGAATGACAATTTTATTTCAGCAATGGCACTCCCCTTGGGCACCCAGACCAACCACCTTGCTGAAACCATAGGGTCTTTCCAAGCCTTAAACCTAGCTCGCCAACTGAATTTCAAAAAAAATTGGCTTGAAGGGGACTCGAACAATATTATTCAATGTATTAAAGGTCTCCAAAAGGCCTCTTCAACTATAGAGAACTGGATCAACCTCTCTAAGGGGATTATTGGATCTTTTGAAAAATATTTCATTTCCCATGCTTATAGGGAATTAAACATGGTGGTGGACTTCTTTTCCAATAAGGGGGGGGTTAAGGCTCAGGGTAAAATGACATGGTAGAGGAGTGACAGATTGGATGTTGATGTCACTACCTTATTGATGTATGATAGAACCCACAAGAAGGTTTAATTTCCCCTATCAACTAATGATTAAGGGTTTGGAGTGTCTTTTCATGTAGTCTCAGAATTGTTGTCTCATTATTTTTCATTGTGGGCTGGAGTACCTTAATATTAATTGCCACTCTGATATTTTGTGCTTCGAATGCTTTCTGGGCATTTTGGCTATCAGGTATTTTGGATTTTTGGAGTCTTTGCAACAGGGTTGCAGCATTGTCAATATGGGAGGTGAGTGTCGTCGGGTGGAACTGATGGAGTGTGAGGACCTGAAGAGAAACTCTAAGGTTTGGCATTTGCTGGAGAAGGGTGGGATTACTAACTATATTGAAAAACTCCATGGTTTGGACTAGGAGATCACTAGGTTTTTTCCAAGGAATGTAACAATGGTAAGGTTAATTTGTTTGGGAGAAAGGTGACCATTGATGAACAGTTAATTGTTGATGCCACTAGGCTTCCCTTGGAGGGCCTCAAGTTCTATAGGGATAGGAAGCCTTCTGACCAGGCTGTGAGAAAATTTTCGGAGATGGATAAGGAGGAGGACCTACACAGACCTACCAAGAGCAATTATGATTCTACCAAGATTAAATTTCCTTGGTGGGAGGTGTTGAAGGTAATTATGGAATACATTACGCTGGATGGTAGATATACAAGGGTTTTTGGCTACCATTTTGTGCTCCTGAATCACTTTCGACATCAGGTTAGGGTTTCCTTCCCTTTCTACCTTTCTACTTTGTTGAATTCTAGTCTTCAGGATTATAGATTGAACCCGGTTAGATACCCCATTCTTCATGAGGGTTTTCTTCTTCTCATCTATGAAAATTTCAAATATATGTCGGCTCTTTCCCACTAGTCCCCTTCTCCCCACTTTTCCTCTACTAAGGATGAACTAGGTGCTAGCTACACAGACAAGGATGAATGGGAGACTGATATGGAGGATGAGGAAGATCATCCCTCAAAGGTGGCGAGGAAGGGTAGTAACAAAAATAAGTCCAAGGCTCGTGCCCTTCCTAAACCTAGTGCTATGATATCTACAAGCAAAGTTAAATTCATTTTCCTAGGTTCTAAGGCTACTAATCTGAAGGTGAAAGGTAAATCTTGTGTCTCTCCTCAGGAGAAGGGCAAGAGGAAGGTTGTGGAGGACCCCTCCTATGAAACCAATTAGGATGAGCCTCAGTCGACCCCTTCGTTGGAGTACTCCAGCTACCCTACTACTGATAGGGAGGATAGGCCTCGATATCCTAGTGACCTCAAGGAGGATGATCATTACTTTAAGGTTGAACGTGAGTTTCCTGCTAATATCTTTTCTATCGCCCGCAATGGGTCTGTGGATTTCTTCAAGTGGGTTTTCTTTGAGATTAAGGAAATTAAGTTGACCCAAAGGGCTTTTAGTAGCAAGTTGGAGAAGAATGATATGATGGATAAAACTAATAAAGATAAAGATAAGTCCAATGACTTGTGGATTGAAGAAGAAAAGAGATATATGGTAGCCTGCCTTAAGAAACTATGGAAGATTTGCAGCAATTCAATAGTAATCATGACGGCAAGCTATTAGTTATGGAGGAAAAGCTTAAGAATGTTAAAGATTCTATTCAGAAGGTTTTGGAAATGATTCAAAAGATCTTAAAATCCACTATGAGCACCATGAAAATGATGGTTGAGAATATGGAAAAGGCCTATTAGGTAAGAACTGAAGTGGATGTGGAAGATGAGAATGATCAAATCCAAGCGGAGGGTGTTGGACCGAGAAAAAGAACCAGAGCCAACCTAAAGAGGAAGGCTGACAAGACCCTAGTTGATATCTAGGAAATTAAGAAAGAGGCTATAAATATGAACAATCTAGAGTAGGAGGTCATATACATTTTGAGGAATCTAGCCTAGCGGTTGGACTTTCGTTGGGTTTCTTAAGGTTTTTTGATGTGCTGCCTTTGGGCTGGTTTTTTGTTCTCATCTTTGTTGGCAGTGTTCTATTTTTTATCTGAACTTTTTCATGCTTTATGTTTCTCTTCTCTATTGTTAAAGGGTTTCGGGACCCCTTCAAAACCTTTTTTTTCCTTAATAAAAAACGAAGGCTTGACCTAAGTAAGAGTGGGGCCAAGGCATATATGATTTTCTCTAAAAATCAAAAGAAAACCTAAGGCATGAGATCAGCCTAGGCATAAAGGGTTTTAATATTAGTTAAAGCATCATTTTTTAAATCAATGTGAAGAAAATACCTAAGTCAAACTAGGGCAATATGGTGAACCTGTTAGAACCCAAAATTTCATCTAAAATCCTAAGAGTTCTTCTCATTTAAACCCCATTTTTGCCTCTTTTCATAAAAATTCTTCATTTTATTCCCCGTCTATTTTATCATACATTTCAAATCCTTATCACTCCCTTGGAAATCATTTCATGTGTTCTTCACCGCTTTACCATGGCCTCCCACAGTGGGCTCATGGTATAGCAATGGTGGTTTGATGTGGTCAAGGAAACCCTTACTGCTATACCACGGAGGGTAGTCTCAGGGCCCACGGTGCTGCAGTAAAGGGTAGAAAGCAATGGAGGTAGCAGTCAATGGGGTCAGTAACAGTGAGGTGACAGTGAACAGTTAGCGACTACTACAGTACCGCTACTGGTCAAGCTAGAGACCTGCAGTAGCACGGTAGAACGGAGGTAAGTCGTGAGCCACTGGTCAGAGCGGTTTACTGTGGTACCATAGGGAGTCATTTAACAGACCATGATAGCGTAGTGGTGGTGAAGTTGACGACAAATGTGAATACCGCAATACCGCTAGGAGTCTAAGCAATGATCATGGTGATAGCGGTAAATGGTTAGTGGTTCACGAGTAAGAAAAAGATGTTCACCGTGCAACCGCTAGGGGTCTAAACATAGACCGCAGTAGCACGGTAAGGAGTGAAGACTGAGCAGGGAAAATATTGAAGGAAAATCAAAAGTTGAACTATATCAAAATATTTAAATATTTCATTTTTATCAGAATGTCAAACAGTTATGGTGGGTAAAATGAAAAGTTGTGACTGTTGACCTATGCTATATAAAATATTTGTGAAAAAATCAGTTAAAGGGGTTCGAGAAGTGGGGATTTTTTCCACTGTAATAACAGAACTGGGAAAAAGCAATGAATAGTCCTTCTTGAAACTAGTGTAATGGAGTAGACATTTTCAAACTGGTGCAATTTTTTCTAAGTTCATTTGTTGAGATGACATAATTTGTGAATTTCTTATCTGGTTGTTTCCAATTAGAATTTCTTAAATCATTTAAATCAAAATAACAAGTATGTATTTGGTTTATCATGGTGCAATTATCACTTTGTGTGGTTTGATTTATAGGTGTCTGCAAGGTCATAATTAAATTATTTAAATCAAGTCATAGTGATTTTGGAATTTAGGTTGGTTGTTTAAAGAAGAACCTGGTAGGAAAATATTCAGGAGTAATTTATGCAAGCCATAAATTGGGTGAAATAATATGCTAGTCATAGAATTTAATATTTTAAATATGCTCAACAATTTGAATTAAGATTGGATAGGGAAACACCCTGGATCCTTGTTATTTTTTACTCCATTGCCCAAGAGATATGAGGCACTGATCAACAATATCCCAGAGGATAAAATTCCTAACAAGTAATATATTCAAAACTTTTCTTTTATGTAGTGGGATTAGTTGTAGTATTTTTGTCTATTCACTACCTTTTGCCATTGTGGGTAGACTGTTTGGCAGGAAATTCATTTTAAATCTGCATGTTTCACATAGGTTCACCCACCTAGGTCTTGCAGAACCTAAAGAGTAGAAGGTTTAATTATATAATTGGCCTTGTATGTTGTCGAAGAATGTTGTAAGGGTTTGGAAATATCTTAAGGTTAAAACCTGCATTTTTGAGAACCAACAGTTTGGCAACTCTGCTGGGGACACATTCAAGAAATTTTTCAGCCTATCCATCTATTGAGTCAGCAAAGTTTTACATTTTTGGAGATTCTGCTGAGGCAAACCAAAACAATCTTTTTCATTTTCCTACTTTTGGAAAAGTAGGTGGCGACTCTGTTTTATTTGATAAATAATGCATGGATGTTGTGAAGCAGTAACATTTTATCAAGATGGCAGAAGTAGAAAGAAGACATCAGTCAATAAGAGAGTTGAAGGAATTGAGGCAACAAAGGCTGCAATTGGACCAACAGATTATACAAGTAAACCAACAATTGCTGCAATTAGGAGTCAAAGGTGCTCAAAATACATCACCAAACAGGCCATCATACAGTGAGAATGAAGACACAAGTGCCAAGAGATCTTGGAAACCACAAATACCACATGATGCAATTGAGAATTTTGGTGATAAAGGTAATGTACTCTATTCACATCAGAACACTTTTGATGAGTATTTTCAAATTCAAGAAAGAAACAAAAGTCTCGTGGATGCCTTATATGACATAAGGACATATAAGGAAGAATCTGTGAGTTCTTTATACAATAGGGTGGTAGACATTTGTATGCAATTACCTCCTCATCATAGGCCTACAAGATACACGTTTGTTGCACAACTTCTAAGAGCATCAGAGCTTGAATCAGTTTATTGGCCAGAACCATCAAAGCAGTATGCCTTGGATGCAGCAAACAAATTTATTGATTCCATGCTTGGGACAATGTACATGGATACTGATTTGGAAGATGATAGGAACACACCATCTGGAGAGTACATCAACAATGTTTTAGGAGCTGAAATTGAAGAATATATCATGCCTTCCAACAATGAAGACAAGGAGAATATCTCTTGCATAACAGATTGTGACAGTGTATGTTATGAGGGATCCATTGAATACTCAAATTGCAAGGATGAAGTTATGGATGTTGATCTACAACGGGGTGATTATCAAGAGGTTGGATACATAGTTGAAGATATGGAAGCAAAGAGTTGTTCACTCAACAGTGAGAAAGTTTCAAATTTATTGACTCTTGAGTACCAGAAGTATGCACATAAAGATGATTCTAGAGTTTTTGTTCCAGCCCATATATGCTTTGATAGTGAAGATATTGTGTGCAACAATTCATATGACTCCATGAGCATTTCTCACAATGATGAAATTTTTGAAGATGATCATGAATCTATTTGTGTCCAAGGGGAGGTATGTGATTTAAATTATTTTTTCCTGCAAGTGAAAGATGTTGGTTTGCATGATGATGAGTGTTCAACATTTGTTGATTCAAGTATGTGTGAGGATGACTATATGGATCAGAGGTATGTGTCAATGCCAACTAGTGATAGGAAAGAAATATAAAATAATTTTGATTTGATTGTTTGAAAAGATGTTGATGAGACAAAAAATTTTGGTTGCCATAAGGAGTATTCAGATTTTTAGGTCCCAGTACAGCTGTTGGATCATTCAGCAACATATGACAGTGAGCATGCCTATGAATGTTTTGTTGAATTTGGGTACACTTTGTATGCTGAAGATGACAAATATTTTTCATATGATAGTAAGAATAATGAAATGCAGACTGATGAGATGAATATGAATCAGATTGAATACAATAATTTCCTAAAGGTTTTCAATGGCAATGCATGTTGCAGGGTAGGTGGAATGGATAGTTTCAAAAGAAATCTGATGAGCTTTATTCAGAACAAAGTTTATGATAGAGGAAAGTGCAGGTTTTTCTTTTTGAGGTGGCCTGGGGCCATCCCTAATGGTTTAATTTTTTAAACCAAAGCAGGTACAGAGGATTAAGGATTGCCAGTGCATGGACAATTCTTAGCAATTCCTCTTTAAAAAAATAAAAAAAATCATGCACAATAATTTTAAGGAATCTTTGAAGCATCTGGGTTTGCCAGTACATGGAAATTCCCAGAAGTTCCCTTTTTGAAAATGTGGGTTTTATTTCCATGTATAGTAGTGTAGGGTTTCCATTCTCCATGCTCCATTTTTCATCTCCTTCATGCTCTGATTCATTCCCTCCTTTTTCCATTGCCTTCATTTTCATTTCATGTCCTTTACTCAGTCTGCTCTCCCAAAGATTTTCTAGATTCTTGCAGTGATTTGAAAAATCACTCATCCCCAACAGGAACCACTATTAGAACCCAAAATTTCATGTAAAATCCTAAGATTTTTTCTCATTTAAACCCCATTTTTGCCTATCTTTTCATAAAAATTCTTCATTTTATTCCCCATCCATTTTCTCATGCATTTCAAATCTCTACTGCTCCCTTGGAAATCATTTCATATGTTCTTCACCGCTTTACTGCGGCCTCCCACAGTGGGCTCATGGTATAGCGGTGGCAGTTTGATGTAGTCAAGGAAACCCTTATCACTATACCGTGGAGGGTAGTCTCAGGGCCCGTGGTGCTGCGGTAAAGGGTAGCAAGCGGTGGAGGTAGCAGTCAATGGGGTCAGCAATAGTGAGGTGATGGTGAACAGTTAGCGGCTACCGCAGTATCGTTGGCGGTCAAGCCAGAGACCGTGGTAGCGCGGTAAAATAGAGGTAAGTGGTGAGCCACCGGTTAGAACGGTTTACTGCGGTACCACAGGGAGTCATTTAACAGATCGTGGTACCGCGGTGGAAGTGAAGTCAATGACAAATGTGAAGACCGTGATACCGCCAAGAGTCTAAGCAATGACCAAGGTGATAGCAATAAATGATTAGCAAGTAAGCAAAAGATGTTCATCGCGCAACCTCCAGGGGTCTAAACATAGACTGCGGTAGCACGGTAAGGAGTGAAGGCTGAGCAGGGAAAATATTGAAGGAAAATCAAAAGTTGAACTATATCGAAATATTTAAATTGCCAATAGGGAAACTTATTTAAATATTTCATTTTAATCAGAATGTCAAACGATTATGGTGGGTAAAATGAAAATTTGTGACTGTTGAGTTGTGCTATATAAATATTTGTGAAAAAATCAATCAGAGGGGTTCGAGAAATGCGGATTTTTTCCACTGTAATAACAGAACTAGGAAAAAGCAATGAACAGTCCTTCTTGAAACTAGTGTAATGGAGTAGACATTTTCAAACTGGTGCAATTTTTTCTAAGTTCGTTTGTTGAGATGACATAATTTGTGAATTTCTTATATGGTTGTTTCCAATTAGAATTTCTTAAATCATTTAAATCAGAATAACAAGTATGTATATGGTTATCGTGGTGCAATTATCACTTTGTGTGGTTTGATTTATAGGTGTCTGCAAGGTCAGAATGAAATTCTTTAAATCAAGTCATAGTGATTTTGGAATTTAGGTTGGTTGTTTAAAGAAGAACCTGGTAGGAAAATATTCAAGAGTAATTTATGCAAGCCAGTCATAGAATTTCATATTTTAAATATGCTCAACAATTTAAATTAAGATTGGATAGGGAATTTAAATTGGGTGAAATAATATGCCAGTCATAGAATTTCATATTTTAAATATGCTCAACAATTTGAATTAAGATTGGATAGGGAAACACCTTGGATCCTTGTTATTTTTTACTCCATTTCCCAATAGATAGGAGGCACTGATCAGCAATATCCCAGAGGATAAAATTCCTAACAAGTAATATATTCAAAACTTTTCTTTTATGTAGTGGTATTAGTTGTAGTATTTTTGTCTATTCACTACCTTTTGCCATTGTGGGTAGACTATTTGGCAGGAAATTCATTTTAAATTTGTATGTTTCACATAGGTTCACCCACCTAGGTCTTGCAAAACCTAAAGAGTAGAAGGTTTAATTTTATAATTGGCTTTGTATGTTGTCCAAGAATGTTGTAAGGGTCTAGAAAACTGAAGTTTCTAACTTATCTCCACCATTCTCCTTCATGCTTAAGAGTTATTTTTGTTTTGAAAGCATTATGTAGAAACAATTGGTTAACAAAGCCATTATCCATTCCTCTTGTTGTATACAACTCCTCTTTGAAACTTGTAAACCTTCAATACTTTATTTCAATGCTTTCTAAGACATTTTTTCATGAAGAGATGCTTATTATTTCTATAGATTACTATCTTTTCCTTCAATTACTGATTTGGGAGTCCTCTTTATACTCCTTGTTCACTTGGAGGGCAATTTATAATTTGATATGCATATGCTTGTGTTTTATTCAATTTCATCTCTCAAACAATGTGTATTACCTTTGAATGGCTCAAGCAAGGATGTAGGAACATTTGAAATATCTGAATGATTTTATTTCTCATATAATCTTGTATAGCTCCAAATGCTAATGACCCATTGCTTGATTATTATCCACCTCTTAGTGATTTTTCTCAATCTCCTTCATGAAAGGGTCTACACTTGCTTCTCAGAGACTCCTTCACTTGATTCTAGTATGAAAGGAACTTATTAATGCTTCCTACTACCCTTTTCTAGATGTAGAAAGAAAACCTCTTGTCATAACTTTATCAATTTTATTCCATTGGTGTTTTCTCATTATTTATATTTGCAATGGTAGTTGGATGCTTTCCTTCTTGTGCTCGGAATTCCCATACATATTTCTTCATTTGAACACTGCACCATGTGAGTCTCAACCTTGTCTTCAGTTCCTTATAAATGTATTTCATGTTGTTCCAGTTGCTACCCCATTATGTGAGATTTTTTTATCATTATTCCTTGACCCTTGATGGTTGTACCTTTAATGTATATACTCCAAACACGCAAACAATATAAAATAGTATGTGAGGCAGCAATAAAAGATTATGAAACAAGATGAAACTTTCTTGTAAAAAAGACCTCCTCAATGAAGAAATGATGCATTTAAAATCTATTTTGCACTTTATTTAGGCATTCAAATGAGCTCTTGTTCATTTATGGTTTTCACTTCATTTCTCTTTGAATTGATTGTCATGAATGATCAATGAGCTTGAAGCTATTGCAATTACTTTATGAGTTACTTCTTCAGTTGAAATATTTCTATTTGAGCATTATGAATATGAATTCCTATCTCAATCCCCTTTTGAGAATTAGGGGCAACATTATTGGGCTCAACCCTTTTGGGAGCCCATTTTTGCACCACATGATATGATGTCTTCATAAATGTATCAAAAACATGATTTCTCTTATACCTGCATAGTGAACAAACATGTTAGATAAAAACAGTGAAGCTCAATGCTCCTATCATATTTTATTTTTCAGGCTCTCTTGCATACATCTGATACTTGTTGATTTGACTTAAACAACCATAGGCATATGTTATATTTCTATTGATAGGGAACATAGGAAGATTCATATACGAAGCTCTAAAAACTCTCTTATCATGATGTAGGTTCACTCAAATCTTAGGAGCGAGGAGGAGAAAGCATCAATGAAGACCAACTCAAGAACTTAACCAGGCAATGATGGACATGTCTTTTCTTATATGCTTATTTTCATTTCTTCCATCTTCAGATGTATAGGATATTCCTGTGTTGTTTTAGTTTAGCTACTCCCACAGCTTGTTTGGGACACTTGATTACTCCTTTCTTTCCAATGAATATGAATGCAACACTTGTGCAATTATATGTATACTTCCTTTGCAAAAAGAATGAACATTGTAAAGTGAATGAAATCATTGCAAAATAAACGAAGAAACTTATTATAACTTGTGTATTCTCCTTTATGTTGCAAAGTATTGAATGACAAACTGGATTCCTTATTTTTTTCAAACACATTGTACAATAAAAATTGAAATGTTTCTTTTAAACTTTAATATATGCAATGGTTTAAGCAAAGAATAAATGTGTTAAAATATTTTCACCTTTAATATAATGAAACTACTTCATCTCTGCCAATTTATGTATTAGGTGAAAAATTGGCAACATTTTTGGTGATTTATGTTGAATGCTTGTCTGCTAAGCATATAGACCAGTTTCCTTAAATGATTCATTGGGTGTAGAGTCACATTTACCCCTTCTCAAACTCAAAAAATCATGCAAACTCAATTGCAAATACTCCAAATAGCAACAAAAAACCAAACAGAAAGCAAACTTAAATGCCCTGGTGACCAGTAAACATGCACAGTAGCACTTAGGAAAATAATATAACTGAAAAAAATGTGCTTCAAGCATTTATTAGCATCAAAACTAATTCTAACCTAGACTAACCAATGAAGATGGTATTCAAATAAAACCATTAACTATTTTTAAAAACTAATTCTCTCTCCTAACTAGTAGAGGAAGGTTTGCATGCCTATGAATCAACCAAAAGAGGTGGGGGAAGATCAAATACCCCCAAAAAATACTGCAACACCTTTCTAAGAAGGAAAATGAATTCACTCATCCACCTATCTTGATTGGTGAACCAATGGTGATCAGAAAAACAAGCAGACTGATTGTGCTCAACTTGGTAACCTCTTTGATGCTCTGAATCAATGTCAATATGAGGTTGCTCCTTCTTGTTGGCTTCTGCTGAAGCTAGATGCCTAATAGGACATCCCCTTGAAGGCTTTGGACTAGAGAGAAGATGATTTGAGTGATCAGCAACACAATTTCACCTTCACTTCACATGATAGCTTTCCATTTCAATTCCTCCTCCATGGTCAATGGACCATCCTCTTCCATTAGAGTATCTAATAACTCCTCAAAGATATCAACCCTTAGAAGGCTCTTAGTAAGAGTTGGACTAGGCTCAAAATACTCACTATTACTCAAGGAGGCACACTATCAACTGGGCTTTTCTTCTCCAATGATGAAAGGAAAATTCTCAAAAATTGAAATAGTCTTCTCTAACAAAACCTTCAATTGGCACCTCAACTTCAAGCTCCTCTATGCAACAGAAAGGGAGCCCCTCCAACCAGTCAAGATCATTGTTTTGGTTAGGCTACTACATAACCAGTGACTCATTTAGTAATATAGTCACTTCCACCTCTTTTATTTTTTGTTCAAGATAACCCTCCTCTAAGGATGTTGGTAAAACATCTAATCATGAGAAAAAAAAGCTCAATTTTAGCTTGAAATAGATCCTCCTCAAACTCTTGATCATTCAACTTAGGACTGTTGCCACATATTTGTTCCTGGACCAACACCTTATCTAAATGGCCCTCACCACTGTGATGGTCATAATTTACCATATTCATACCATCTTCCCTTTCATACTCAAATTTAGGAAGCTCATCAAACAAATTAACTAGAAACTGAGGTTCAACACCAATTTCGTGTACATTAACTAAGTTTGTAACAAAGACCTTAAGATCATTCCAAAGAAAATTTTCTTCACAATTTTCTTGGCTTTTTGATGAAAAGGGAATGTCCTTTACCTCATGACAACTTTCACTAAGCCTATTGGGCTCCAAAATAGGTTCATATTTATTCCCTTCTTCTTGATCCAAGGTTCTATTACCATATTGATGATCTTCACTCAGCAACTCACCATAATGTTTGACATCTTCCTACTGTTTTAGATCTTCCTCATCATTGTACCAGTTGGATACCTCAAAATAGTTATCAATATCCTGCTGCACAGGTTGATCCTTTGAGATAAATACTAAAACATTTGCATCTTCTTCAATAAAACTAGGAAGCGCATCAGTAAAGACAAACAAAGACTCATTTTGAGAAATATTTTCTTGTTCAATATTTTGCTGCTCTAATTGAGAATATTCCATAGTTAAAAGTGATAGATCTACCTTTCTAATCTTCTCCCAGAGGAGTGCAACATCTTGATCAAAGGGTTCCTCCTTAGATTCATCAAGTGGGGAAATTTGGGGAGCTTATTGGGTTTCTTGCGAGGAAGAATATTGTTCAAGGGGTTGTTATGTTACTATCCTAGGCTAAAACTGATCATTTTATTCAACTTGCAAGGGATGAAGGCTTCTAGAACTTTGGATTTCAAGCTTAAGCAGATAGTTTGGGGAGTTAAAGACCTTACCCTGCCTAAAACTTGGGATCTCAAATTTAGGAATACTAAGCGGCTCATTTTGTCTAAAACTTGGAAACTTAAATTTATGAAACTATTCTTGAAAAATTTGATCTAAAAATGCAGGAGTTGCTTGGGCTTCGTGCCTTTGTGTTTCTAACTCTTTCTCATAGAGATAGGTCTGATAAGCCACCTCTTCATGTTGTTGATTATACTCATGATGTCTCTTGATCTCCTCTACCTTCTTTGTGAAGTCATGCATGAATTCAAACAAAATACCCTTTATGCTTGCAATCTCCTCCTTTTCAAGCTCTTGGAGCTGGTTTTGAGTATATGAAGGTTGATATGGAGGTTGAGCAAGGGTGGGTGGGTGGTAATTATATTGTGCATGTTGGTTTTTTTGAAAATCAAAGGAATTGGGGGTAAAACCAGCATAATGATAAACTTCATAAGACTGGAAAGAGGGTATGTGAGCAAGATTTCCATGATATGATGTATGGTATGACATATTTTCACAAAACATTGACATGTTTTCTAATTGAAAAGTTAGAAAATGGAGTGAATAGATTATTTTTGTAATATACCAGCACTTAGATGTGCATACAAAATCAGAGAATGGAGTCACCAGGTATACTTAAAACCTCTAAATGTTAGAAACATTGTTGCGTATACCAAAACAACAACTTAAAACTTGAAAAAAAAACTTTCTCCGAAACAAGTTTCAGAGTCCCACCGAGCGTGCTAAAAACTATTAACAATCACGATTGCACCCTAGCTAAGTTAGACTTAACTTTCATGTTGAAGTATGGAAACACTCTCAAGTTGTGAGTGACCTATGGCAAGAATGAATCTCCAGAAGGGTTGGTTCCCCTGGAAGATCACCTAAACTGCAAAAAAAATTGAGGAAAAGGGTTTAGAAAGACAACTGAAAATGAAAATCCTAAACTCCTAAGGGTGATGCACCAGAACTTTAACTTACTTCAATTACTTTATTCAGAGTCAATCTCTCAAAACATCTAACTTTCACAATCTCACCTATAACATACACCCAACAATAATTTGTATCAAGTCTCGAAAGACTCAACACAACATACAACCTGAATCATATGAAACTCTTGCACACAAATTCACAATAACAAGACATAAAAAGGATTTAGTACTTTGAATCACAACGAAAATCAAATTAATACTCCAAATATGAGACAAGAAAATGAGATAGGAATGCTCTGATGTTTTTATTAAAACTGAAGGAGTATCAAAATCTAAGAATCTGGGTACAAATTAATGGCTTACAAGCTCTCTGCAAATGGACAAGAGAGTGAGAAGCCAATCTGAACTCCTCCCAAAAACTAATTTTTTCTCCAACTTATATCTCCCAAGTGTCTCCAATAGTGACAATGGAAAAATCTAACCGAACTGCACCTCAAAATGGTAACCTCAAAGACATTTTTGAGCTCCAAAGAAAAGCCTCAAAATTAGTGCCCAAACTTCCACCAAACTAGATGGAAATAATGGAAACTTTCTATTTCCAGTGGGTCAACCCAAAAGACTCAAGAAAATCAAGATCAAATTGACTGAAAACTGAAACTTCAGTTTGCCCTTTTTTCCAATTCGCCAAAAATCTCAAACTCAAATAGGAAATCTCTAAGGGAACTCGAGTGCACCATTTTATTGCATTTAGATAACATTTATTAAAGCAATGTATAGGAATATTTCTTTTAATAATGTTTTACAATTCTGTAATTTTCATTTACAAAAGAAAAGACTCGAGCTAGACTTGTTTTTTGCAATTTGACAAGGCAAATACAATTTTGATGTTTTGCCAAAAAACAAGGTAAATATATTGAGGCTCCTATGGTATTTGATTTTTCTATAAAAAATCATAAAAATGATTTAAGGCACATAGCTTATGATTTTCTCAAAAATCACAAAAGGTTCTAAGGCAACAAAGGATCGACCTAAGTAAGAGTGGGGCCAAGGCATATATGATTTTCTAGTAAAATCACAAAAAGAAAGGTATATGATTTTCTTTAAAAATCAAAAGAAAACCTAAGGCATTAGCTCGGCCTAGGCATAAAGGGCTACAATATTAGTCAAGGCATCATTTTTTAAATCAATGTGAAGAAAATACCTAGGCTGAATTAGGGCAATATGGTGAACCCTAGAACAAAACAAAAAAATCCCTAATTTATAGCTCTCATTTTCACTTCATCTTTTTGGGAAAAAATAACTCTATCTTGGAACCGCCACCATGAGGGTGTGGAGCTCAAACATACTCCATTTTTTTTATTCCCTTATTGCTTGATGTTGAATCTCTTCAACAAATCGATGGTGAGTGCTTCTTTTCACAAAAAATGCAGAAATTTTTTCATCATTTCCATTTTGAATGTAATTACTTGGGCTTTAAGCCACAACTATCATCATATTCTGATGCATTTTCTTATCTTTGTACTTTATATCGAGCCTCCATTTTTTTATTCGAGGCCGCCATGGATTCCTTTGAAGCTTTCACACTGTGGGTTTTGAATGCATTTCCTTCACAATAGGAGCTTGGGTAAGCTTTGAATCTCATATTCACCTCCTATTTTTTGTTGAAAGAAGCTCCAAGTGAGCATGATAATGAATTTATTCACTTATTTCTTTCATTATGTGAAAGAACCATTGAAATTTCTATACATTTTCTCCATTGAAGGTCGCATCCATACCTTGTACTCCTCTTGTTTTTGAGTGTTTTCCATGCTTGCATAAGCTCGAATAATCCTCTATTTTTCTACATTTTTGGTTGTTTTTGAGTCAAAAGAGACTCCCAATCCATGGCCATGAGAATACAAACTCATTTTTCTCATTTTTTTTGAATGTGGTGCATGTTCATTTTTTGAGAGAAATAAAAGATCTTTCTCCATACAAGGTTGTGACCTCTCAGCCCTAATTTTTTGTACATATATGCAAACATTCTCATGCAAACCCCTATTCATACAAATATGTCATGGTTCAGCCATTGTAGAAACAAAGAAAACTCTCCAGGCCATGGTTAGAAAAGCTCATACCTGGCTTGTGCTTTGAAATATTTTCTTGAAAATTTTATATGCTGAGTATTTTTCTTTTCTACTTGCAGAGGTTTTGGCATCATGTTAAATGTAAACTAAAGCTTCTAACTTATCTCCACCATTCTCCTTCATGCTTAAGAGTTATTTTGGTTTTTAAAGCATTATGTAGGAAAAATTGGCTAAAAAATTCATTATTCATTCCTCTTGTTGTATACAACTCCTCCTTGAAACTTGCAAACCTTCAATACTTTATTTCAATTCTTTCTAATAAAATTTTTCACAAAGAGATGCTTATTCTTTTTGTAGATTACTATCTTCTCTTTCAATGAATGATTTGAGAGTCCTCTTTGTACTCCTTGTTCACTTTGAGGGTAGTTTATAATTTGATATGTATATGATTTCTTTTTATGCAATGGCATCTCTCAAACAATGCATATTAACTTTATAGCTTAAACAAGGATGTAGGAACATTTGAAATATATGAATGCTTTTATTTCTCATATAATCATGTACAGCTCCAAATGCTAATGACCCATTGTTTGACTGTTATCCACCTCTTAGTGATTTTTCTCAATCTCCTTCATGAAAGGTTTTGCACTTGCTTCTCAGAGACTCCTTCACTTGATGCTAGTATGAAAGGAACTTATTAATGCTTCCTACTACCCTTATGAAGATGCAGCAAGAAAACCTATTGTCATAACTTTATCAGTTTTAGTCCATTTTTGTTTGCTCATTGTTTATATTTGCAATGGTAGTTGGATGTTTTCCTTTGTGTGCTTTGCATTCCCATACATCTCTCTTCACTTGAACACTGCACCATGTGAGTCTCAACCTTTTCTTCAATGCCTTATAAATGTATTTCATGATGTTCTAGTTTCTGCCCCATTATGTGAGCTTTGTTTGTCATTATTACTTGACCCTTGATGGTTGTAAATTTAATGTGTATACTCCAAACACACAAAAAAGAGAAAATGTGATGTGAGGCGACAATAAAAGATTATGCAAAAAGATAAAAATTGCTTTCAAACAAGACCTCCTCAATGAAGGAATGATGCATTTAAAATATGTTTAGTACTTTATTTAGGCATTCAAATAAGCTCTTCTTCATTTATTATTTTTACTTCATTGCTCTTTGAATTGATTTCCATGAATGATTAATGATCTTGAAAATCTTGCAATTACTTTATGAGTTACTCCTTCAATTGAAATGTTTCTATTTGAAAATTATGAATATGAATTCCTATCTCAATCCACTTTTGAGAATTAAGGGCAGCATGTTGGGATGAACCCTTATGGGAGCCCATATTTGCACCACATGTTATTATGTCCTCAGAAATGTATCAGCTACATGATTTCTCGTATACCTGCATAGTGAAAAACATAGTAGATAAAAGTTGTGAAGCTCAATGCACCTGTGATATTTTATTTTTTATGCTCTCTTGCATGCATCTGATACTTGTTGATCTAACTTAAAGCACCATATGCATATTTATATTTTTGTTGATAGGGCACAAAGGAAGATTCATATCCAGAGCTCTGAAAACTCTCTTATCATGATACAGGTTAACTCAAAGATTAGGAGTGAGGAGGAGCAAGCAGCAATGAAGACCAACTCAAGAACTTAACCAGGAAATGATGTACATGTCTTTTCTTATATGCTTATTTTCATTTCTTCCATCTTCAGATGTATAGGATATTCCTGTGTTTTTTTAGTTTAGCTGATTCCACAGCTTGTGTGGGAAATTTGGTTACTCCTTTCTTTCCAATGAATATGAATGCAACACTTGTACAATTTTGTGTATACTTCCTTTGCAAAAAGAATGAACATTGTAAAGTGAATGAAAGCATTGCAAAATGAATGAAGTAGCTTGTTATAACTTTTTTGTTCTCCTTTATGTTGCAAAGAATTGAATGACAAACTAGATTCCTTCTTTTGTTGAAACACATTGCACAATAACAACTGAACTCTTTATTTTAAACTTTAATATATGCAATAGTTTAAGCAAAGTAGAAATGTGTTATAACCTTTTCACCTTTAATAGAATGAAACTATTGTAGCTCTGCCAATTTGAGTTGTAGGTGAAAATTCGGCAACACACTTTTGATCCAAAAAAAATAGGAATATAGTCTAGGGTGCCATGCACACTAGACCATCATTTTTGGCTCCAAATTTAAATATATTGGTGTTGGTAATTTATTATTTTGATTTCTAATTTCCATTGTTGGCCATCAATATTTTATTTTTAGGAAATTAGAATAATTGCATATAAATACCTAGTCATTTTATCATTAGAAATTTTAAGGAGAACAAGAAGAAACCTATTGAGAAAAATGACATCCTAAAATCGGTCAAGGGAAGATTTAACAGAATTATTATAGAAATTACAAGCTTGCAAGACATAAAGATGAAGGAAGAAGTTATGTGCAAGAATCTATCATGATCAATCATGCCAAATTATGAAGATGTATTGAGTTATCCTCTACAAACTAGTTGCAACAATCTATTGTGTTTGGAATCAACCTTTTGTAGGTATATTAAGCATTTAAGGCATCCATCCATCAACATCAATAACTTGTGTGTAGCATCTCTTCATCAAGGTTTTTCACATCAAGATAACATTTATCATTTTTCACTCATCATTGTAGTCAATTATTGTTTTAGCCTCTATTTGACCTAGGGTATTCTCTCTTGATCATCATCAATCATTGTTGTGGAGGTAGAAATACCAACACAGATTTTGACTTAGGCAAGCCCCTATATAGCACCACCCTTTCCCCTATTTTCATGTGTGTAGGTCAGATCTAGAGGTTTCCTCTAGTGATAGTCCAAGGAAGCAGAGTGTAGACCTTAATCAACATCTCAAAATTTGCAATTCTAAAGAAGAAAGAGCTCATTTTAGGGAATCCTTGGACCCTATACAAGACAACTTAAGCCAAAATTTATAGTGGAAGCTCCTCTCTATTGTCACTTCTCATATCGAGGTCAATTTTTCAACTTTGTATTTTCATCTATCTGATAAATTATAGTTTTAAATCTAAGGTTGTACGTCAAATAGGCTTATAAAATCACACATCACAAACATAAATCACTTGGGGATTGGATCTCCATTATGGCAAAGATTCAATCATCAAAACCCTAGTTGATCTATGTTTCAATGTTAAGTAAAAAGAATATAATCCTAGTTATCCTAATTGGATCTAGGATCACCTTTTCCTATGAAAAAAGTTCTAACTTGGCATATCTAATAGCCAAAGTGACTCTTTTTATTATCCTTTGGCACATTTCATCATCTTTTGGTGCATCTAACTATCTTGTGATACATTTGATTATCCTTTAGTGCATCTAATCTACATAATTGTGCATTTGATCTTGCATTGGTGATATTTTTATGAGTCTTAATCAAACCTATTCTAATAATATGTATCTTTTTTGATAGAGTTATGCATCGAAGACCTACTTTATCACTTATTATGCCTACTATGGTGCTTCTGACAATACTATGGTGCTTCTGCTATCCATAGATTCACTTTTGATTCATATAGTGATGCTTTTGACCTATGTTAAAATTTCCAAAATTCTCCAAACGACAATTTTTAGAACCTTCAAGACCAATCAAACCTAAAATTGAAGACTTGTACCACACCTAAGCTAATATAATCACCATTCATTATACATCAACAAATCATAATTTATATCCATTTCATATCATCCCTTTTTGGACTTTAGATTTTTTATCCTATATTTAAACAAACATCCTCATCATCATAATCAATCATCCAAACATTTAACAACCAAAATAGTCATAATATTGTCTATATCTTTCATCCTTTATCACTAATTTAGCTTTTTACATTAGAATTTGCCTATTCCAAGTAGATAGTTGAGTTAGCATCAATCATTTGTGGATAAATTCACTTAGAAGTCTTGGATGCTTCTAAGTTATTAAACCCACTATCATCCTTTTTATTGGACTCATCATTCTAGTACAAGTAAAAAATCATCCAAATCTTAACACTTATCATTACATGAAGATCTAGATTTTCTTTGACTTATTGAGGTTTTATCCTACATCAATCAAAAACATCAAAAACCCTTATCCAAAATCATCACATCCTTTTTTCCAAATCTACAAAAATATCTTTAGTAAATTCCATTAGAAACAACACATTCATATCATATCACCCAACTTCCATCTTACATCCTCATCTCATAAGGTCTTTGAATTTATATCGCTACAATAATTTCTCAACATAAGAAACACATGGATTCGAATAAAAATGATTCAAACATTAACACAACCATGGGTGGTACACAACCTAAGTTTTCCATTCTTTCTCATGTGTTCAACCCTAATGGTTATCAAACACCATGACCTCCACTCTCAGCCTCTGCCTATAGGCCCTAGTTGGCTTTACCTCCTATATTTTCCTCTCCACTCCTACAACACCTAGATGAGTCAATTGAATTGATTGATTTGTTAGTCACCATATATCAAAATATCTAGTAATCCTTATATACATAATCATTGTACCATATGTCCATTGAACTAGCACCAAAGACTAAAAATCTTCTATAGCAGTATTTGGGGATATCATGAGCCTCTACTCACCAATATCCCTCTATGTCCATGAAAAAATGGCCTCCTCACTAGGTGGGCCATAAACCTCACCAAAATATTATCTAACCTGCTAATAATATTCATTTCAATGATATTTTTTGTATACCCAATCAAAAATTCGGGCTATTGATAGTAAACCAAATGTGTAGCATCATTAATCCAAGCCTTACATAGTTTCCATGACCTCCAAGTAATAGTATCCAACTCATCAAACATCTACCTCTAGTAGGTGATATCTCCTAATAATGGGTTTTCTGATGCACCATCATATACATATATGTATATGGAATCCTACTACCTTGTGCTCTCCATCCCATGGGTCATGTAACAACTAAATGCCCTTATGCCTAGATGTGAATCAATGTTGCTCCACAAGACAAACTCACACTGCATCTATACACTATGTGGTGCATATCATGATATGAATGCCAACACATAGGGACCCCAATTAACCACAACACCTTCAGTGAGAATCCACTCCAAAACTCTCCCCTAACCAATAGAAAATCCTCTAGATCTCCTATCAAGGAATAGTACTTCTCCAATCAATCCAACTAAAACTAATGGGATAGAATCAAATATCCTCATTGATCTTTAAAGTTACACCTCACCATCCTCAATAAAAATATCATCATCCAAGAATACTCTCTCCAAAATTAGTGTCACAAACCAACCTCTTTCCATGTATCAGATCCTAAGGATCCTCCACACATCCTCCAGAGTGATAGTGATCTCCCTCATAGGAATAACAAAAGCAAACCACTCACTATGCCACCTCTTGACCAAGGTCGACATCATGGCCCTATTGTTTCAAGTATGAGTAGTTGGTTTTTTCATTTATGTCAAAAAGCTTGGGGGAGATTGTTGTAGGCTTATTTTTATGTTGTCATTGATGACTAGTTGTGTTGATTCTTTGATTAGTTTCATTATGTTGTCATTAGTAAGTGCTACTGGTGTCAACCTCTACTGTTTCTTTGATATGATTCTATGGATGTATAGTTGAATTTAATTTTGTTTAGTGATTATAAGGAGGTATTGAAGATGATGAGTATGTCTCTAGTGCTTAGTTTCCAAGTTATTTTAAGAAAATTTGAATAAAAGAGGAAAATAATGTGTTGTAAAGGTGTTCTAGTATATAGTGTAGTGTTCTGGTTTTGCTCCACATTTCTTCTATGTTGAAGATCTTCTTGTGTGGTTTGGACATGTTGGTTACAAGTGTTTAGATGTTCTATATCTAGAATTTCTTAATTTGGATCATTGTGTAAAGAGATTTATGTTCACCAGTGTGTGAATTGTGTTGCAGTGGTGTGGGAGAAATGGTTGTGTTCTGCATTTCTCTACAGTTCAATTTTTGGTCTTGTGATTCTAGAAGTGTGCTAATAATGATCATATCTACCTTCCATCAAATTTTTTCATGGTTTGGTGCTTTCCAAGTTGGTTTCTTGAGTTACAGAGTATGGAAGGTTTTCTGAGTGTACTGGGTGTGTACATTCTTCAAATGAAATTTGTTGCAAAGGAATTTGTTGATTTCAACGTGTTTGTTGGATATTCCAAATTGCATTCAAGTGTTGTGTGTAATCTGTAAGTCATATTTAGATTTGAGGAACCATATACTTAAATTTTAATAGTGTTTACATTGATAGTAGATTTTCTTCGGTAATTGTGGAAGTGTGGTGTGATATATATGTATAATTTGGGTCTGAGTTAAGATATGGAGTGATTCGCTTTCATTCCTTTCCACCACAAGAATGCTTAGTGCTAACCTAATTTGAATTTGAATAGTTGAGCTAAGTATATTACCTTGAAGAATGTTTTCAAGGTTGAAGATGGTATAAAAAAGTGTTGAGATGATGAAGAATTAATTCATGAAGTGTGTGATATGAATTGCAAAGTTTTAAAGTGTGGATTTGTGAAGTGCAATGTGAGATTAATGAGTTAGAACATTGGAAGCAATGAGAAGAAGGCGTCTACAATCCTTAGAGAGACTCTGAATGTGTTGATGTGGTGGATCTTTTTTATTGTATTGAGATGGATTTCTCATTGTAACACTCTTCTTTCTTCTTTTATGTAATCTAGCAGGGAGCCTTTGGAAATGAGCCCTTCCTTCTTTTGGGCAGTGGGCCTATTATATTCAATATTGCAATTAATTCATATTGTGAGCTAATCCTCATCATTTTTTTTCCCTTCTTGGGTTTTCCATGTAAATTTGGTGTTCTATTATCCATGGTATTATTGTGTTTCAGTTTTCTATTATTTTCGTTAATGCTAAATCATTCTAACATATTAAGGGTTAATTAAGTTGATCTGAATGTTTATGAGGGTTTGAAGTTTCAATGTACAACTAATTCACCCCCTCTCAATTGTCTTATGTGAATTCAAAAATTGGTATCAGAGAAAGGTTCCTTGGAGAAATATTAATTGCTTGAGGTAGATCTAGGATGGCACACAAGAGGGATGCTCCTTTGTTTGATGGATCAAACTATGGCTTCTGGAAGACTAGGATGGAAGGTTTCCTGATATCTCTTGGATTTGGAGTTTGGAAGTTTCTTGAGACTAGATATACTATTCCTACTGGTGGTTTGAAGATCGATGATGATATCAAGGCCTATGAGAATAATTGTAAAGCAAGGTATGCTCTTTTAAGTGGTCTTTCTAACACTGAACTTGTGAAAGATGAGTTTGAAATTTGCTAGAGAGGTCTGGACAAAGTAGTAAAGTATTTATGAAGGATATGATAAGGTTAAGAAAGCCAAGATGTAGAATCTAAAAATCACATTTGAGAACCTACGAATGTCTAAAGATGAAAACATTAAAAGCTACATGTAGAATGTGGGTGAAATTGTCAATTCCATCAAAGGTCTTGGTGGAAATATTGAAGAAGAATAAATGGTAAAGAAATTATCGATAACTCTTCATAAATCTTATAGTCATAAAGTTTATGTTATCGAGGAAGTTCAATATTTAAGAAAATATTCTAGAGATCAGTTGTATGGTTCTTTATCTACTTTTTAAATGAGAGAATTTGGTCCAAGTAATGCAAAAGTTGAAACTTCTTTTAAGGCTATAAAATTAGAGAAGTCTGAGGAATCAGATCAAGAGGATCTTGATGATGTTAAAGAAAACTTTTTAAGGAGAATGAAAAATGGTACTGGGAAATGTAGAAGTAAGTTACTTTTCAAATGTTTCAATTGTGGAAAGATAGGTCATTATGCTTCAATATGTCCAAACAAAGATTTGAATGACAAGAATAAGAATAAAAATGTGAAGCAATTAAGAAAATTTATTATGTCAAAGAAGATGCTAGTATATCTGATGATGAGGATTGTGAATGCTTGTTCATGGATATTAAAGATGGAACTAATTTTGCTAACTTTGAGAGATGTGTGAAGGAAAGTACTTTAGATGTAGGTAATAATACTGAAGGAACTATGGTGACTACTTTTCATGCTAGAAATGAGAAGAACTACTAGATTATTGACATTGGATGCTCAAATAATATGACTAGTGACAAAAGTAATTTTGTTAAACTTGAGAAATATGGAGTTCTAGTTAAGTTTGGTTGTGATACATTTGCTAATATATGTGGAAAAGGTTCAAATAGTTTTGATGGAAAGCATAATATAGATGATGTTATTTATGTTAAGGTTTTGATACATAACCTCTTAAGTGTTGGGAAAATGTGTAGAAAAGGATATAATATTATGTTTCAGGATGATGGATGTGAGATAAAAAAAAGCTTTGGAACTGTGGTTGCAACTAGAAGAAGGATAGATGGAAATTTTTATCAACTTAAAGTTGTTGATGGTCACTACTTTATGACTCAGATTAATGAAATTTGGCTATGACATAGAAGGATGTGTTCATTTTCCAGAGGCCGTACCTTTTTAGCATTGTTTGGCGTGCTTCCCCAAAAGAGGCATCCTTCATGTTGAAGAAAAATGCCTTTCCTCTTGCTAGTTTCTGTATTGCATATTGGGTGTCCCATTCTCCCAGTCATTCTTCTCCAGTTATTCTACAGGAGAACTCAGTTTTGTAGCCCTAGTGTGCATGCATGTTGTTTCTAGCCATTGTTTCCTGGCAAACTTCACAATTTCTTATTAAAATAATCTGGAGCATTTCAAGTACGTTTTTTGTTTGTAAATTCATTGTATGTATTGCCAATGATAATTTACAGTACTAGTTAAGCAATTATTTCATGCATTTTACTTCAATCAGCATTTATATGTGTTACGCCCCTTCTACTTCTATCTAGAAATTGTCTAAAAAACTTAAAACACAAAAAGATAAGCAAATTTACACAGGAGTTTGAGAGAGAGCCAGTTGGGCTCATCACAGTGATTTTCTTTTGATGATCATTTCAATTCAAGTTGTGAGATATCCACCAAGAATTACAAATTTCATTAATGTTGTCTACAAGGAATTCCAAATTGGGAAGCAAGCAAGAAGAAGTTTGAAATTCAAATAAAAAACTACTACTGGACTATTGGAATTAGTGGATGCAAACCTTTTTGATCCTACCAAAGTAAGAAGTATTCAAGGTGACATGTAGTTCATGCTATTGATTGATGATTATTCTTGAATGACATAGGTTACTTTTCTCAAAGAAAAATTAGAAGCTCTAGATAAGTTTAAAGCATTCAAAGTTATGGTTGAGAATGAAATGGATATGAAAATAAAATATTTTAGGTCTGACAGAGGTGGAGGGTTCACCTCCAATGAGTTTAATAGTTTTTATGAGAATCATGGGATAAAAAGGCATTTATCTACCCCTAGGACTTCTGAATAGAAGGAGTGGTAGAAATAAAGAATAGAATTGTTCAAGAAGCTGGAAGAACAATGATGAAAGAGGAAAACCTACCAAAAGTCTACTAGAGAGAAGCAATTCATACTATTGTCTACATTCTAAATAGAATTCAAGCAAGAGTAAAGAGTGCAAAGACTCCCAATGAGTTGTGCTATGGAAGGATTCCTACTGTCAAATACTTTAGAGTGTTTGGAAGAAAGTGCTATATCAAAAGAGATGAAGAAAACTTGGGAAAGTTTGATACAAAATTTGATGAAGGTATCTTCCATGGATATTCTACAAGAATCAAAGCTTATCGATGCTACAAAAAGAGATTGAAGAATATTATTGAAAGTGAAAATATAAAAGGGAATGAATACTTACAAAAGAATTTTATGGTAATAGATGGATATGAATTAGATGAGTCCTCTTGCAGAGAAAATGATAGAGATGAAGATAAGGAAAAATAATTTCAGATTGAAGAGGAAGAAGCTCCAAAAAGGATCCCTAAGACCCCTACGTATATGCAAAAGAATCATTCTGAAGATCAGATTATTGGTAAAAAATTCAAGGGTGTATTGACAAGAATAAAAGCTACTATGGTTGAAGAATAGGTAGATCTATGTTTACTCTCTAAAGTTAAACCTAAAATAGTGATTGAACCATGCAAGGATGAATATTGGATCAAGGTTATGGAAGAAGAATAAAAGATAATTAAGAATCAGACTTGGGAACTTTTCCCAAGACTAGGAAACAAGAATGTGATTGGAACTAATTGGGTATTTAGGGAAAAAATAAATAAGAATAAAGAATTGATAAGAAACAAGGAAAGGCTTGTGTGTAAGGGTTACTCACAAGTAGAAGGAATAGACTTTGAGGATACATTTGCTTTGATGGAAAGAATAGAAGATATTAGGATGTTTTTTGCTTTTACCGCACACAAAGATTTCAAATTATATTAGATGGATGTGAAGAATACTTTCTTGAATGGTGAATTGGAAGAAGAAGTCTACATTGAACAACTGGAAGGATTTCAATTATTAGACAAATTGGATATAGTCTACAGATTGAAGAATGTATTATATGGATTGAAGAAAGATCCCAGAGCTTGGTATGCAAGGTTGGATAAGTACTTGATACAACAAAGATTCAATTAAGGTATCATAGATATTAATCTTTATTTCAAAGTTGAAAATTATCAAATCTTGATTGTGGTTTTGTATGTTGATGATATAATTTTTGGAGAAAATAAAGTTATGTGCAAAAAATTTCTAGAAGAGATGCAGATGAATTTGAGATGTCTATGTTTGGGGAGATGAATTTATTCCTTGGACTATAAATTAATCAGATAAAGAAAGTTATATTCATTTCACAATCAAATTATGTCAAGTAAATGTTGAAGAAGTTTGGAATGCAAGATTCTAAACTAGTATGTAATCCTATGGTTACTAGTTGTAAGATAAGTAAGAATGATGAATCTCCTAGTGCTGATCAAAGAAAATATAGATCAATGATTGGAGGACTGCTATATCTAATTTCTACTAGACTAGATATCATGCATGCAATTTAAATTGTGGCTATATTTCAAGAAGATCCTAAAGAGCCACATGTTACAGCAGTGAAGAGGATATTCAGATACTTGAAGGGAACTCCAGAACATGGATTGTGGTATCCAAAGGATACTAAATTTTCTCTGAGTGCTTATTAAAATGCAGATTGGGTAGGATGTGTTGATGATAGGAAAAGTACAAGTGGTGGTGCATTCTTTTTTGGATGAAAATTGGTGTCTTGGTTGAGTAAGAAGCAAGATTTAGTATCTTTATCTACTATAGATGGAAAATATATTGTAACATCTTGTTGCACACAAGTTTTATGGATGAAGCAAACCTTGAAGGATATTAGAGTTGTATATGATGAACCAATTTCTCTCTTTTGTGAAAATACAAGTGCTATTAACATTTCAAAGAATTCGATGATACACTCAATGACAAAACATACCTCAATTCGATATCAATTTTTAAGAAAGAAGGTAGTAGAGAATAAAGTGAAGCTTGAGTGCGTGCCTATAAAGGATAAGATTTCTGATATATTCACTAAGCTATTCCTAAGGATACTTTTGAGTATCTCTAAGAGAAGTTGGGGGTTAATACCCTTCATTTGAACTATATTTATATGGATATGCAATAGTCTAGTGGATTTCAAGATTCATTCTTTGTTTTGGACTAATATTGGAGGCTACCTCTCAGGGGGAGTAGGTAGTGCCTTGTTGGTTGTTGCAGTCATGGCGAGTTAGTGTTGGTGTAGGTTGGTGTTTTCCTTTGTTAGATGTGTTAAAGGATATTTATAGTGGTTGCTAGTTGGTACAGTTTGTTGTGTGCCCTAAGGGGGAGTATGCAGAGTAGTAAAATTAAAAAGTGTGTATGTTTGATGTCAAAGGGAGAAAGAGATGCATATGTGATTCCCTTTTCCATTGATGTCAAAGGGGGAGAAAATTAATGTGAAAAAGGAGAGTATGATGTAAGAGAGAGAAAGAAAGAGATAGTTGGTATGCAGCAGTGTGTTGGTGATTAGATTTGTCATATTTTTTATTGATGGTTTTTCACATCATGTGTTCCCATCAATGACAAACAGGGGATTGTTGCAAGTATGAGTAGTTGGTGTTATCATTGATTTCAACAAGCTTGGGGATATTATTGTAGACTTATGTTTGTTTTTTATTGATGACTAGTTGTGTTGATGCTTTGATTAGTTTAATTATGTTGTCATTAGTAAGTGTTACTAGTGTCAACCTCTAGTGTTGCTTTGATAAGCTTCTATGGATTTATAGTTGAATTGTAGTTGGATTAGTGATGATGAGGAAGTGCTGAAGATGATGAGTATATCTTTGGTGCTTGGTTTCAAAGTGCTTTTGAGAAAAATTGAATAAAAGAGGAAAATAGTGTGTTGAGGGGGTGTTTTGGTATAAAGTTTAGTGTTTTGGTTTTGTTCCAAATTTCTTTTGTGTTTAAGATCTACTTGTGTGGTTTAGATAGGTCAATTAGAGGTGTTCATAGGTTCTATATCTAGAATTTCTTGGTTTAGATCATTGTGCGAAGAGAGTTGTATTCAATAGTGTGTGAACTGTGTTGTAGTGGTGTCTAGGAGAAATGGTTTTGCTCCACATTTGTCTATAGTTTGGTTTCTAGTCTTGTAATTTTGGAAATATGTCAATAATGATAATATATACCTTCAGTGAATTTTTTTTGTGGCTTGGTGCTTTGAAAGCTGGTTCCTTAAGTTACAGATTATGGAAGGTTGTTTCAGTGTATTGGGTGTGTACATTCTTCAAATGAAAGTTGTTGCAAAGGAATTTGTTGGATTTAGGGGTGTTTTTGGGATATCCCAAATTGTATTCAAGTGTTGTGTATGATTCGTGAGTCATCTTTGGATTTGATGAAGTGTGTACTTAAATTTTAATGGTGTTTACACAAGTTGGCCGGCCTTGGGTGTTTACACTAATAGTGGATTTTCTTTGATAATTATGGAAGTGTGATGTGGCATATATGTATGATTTGGGTCCAATTTAAGATATGGGGTGGTCCACTTTCATTCCTTTCCATTGTGATAATTCTTAGTGCTAACCTAATTTGAATTTGCATAGTTGAGGTGCATAGCCAACCTTGGAGAATATTTTCAAGGTTGAAGATTGTATAAATAAGTATAAAGTTGATGAAAAATTAATTCGTGAAGTGTGAACTTGTGAAGTTCAATGTGAGATCAATGAGTTAGACCACTAGAAATAGTGATAAGAAGGTGTATAAAATCTTCAAAGAGACTATGAATATGTTGATGATGCTATGGTGGATATTTTATGTTGCATTGAGATGGATTTCTCATGGTAAGACTTCTTTTTTTTCTATAATCTAGCAGTGAGCCCTTTAGCAGTGAGCCCTTTAGTAGTGAGCCTGTTATATTTGGTTTTTCAATTACTTTATATTGTGGTCTAATCCTCACCGTGGTTTTCCCTTCTTAGGTTTTCCATGTCAATCTAGTGCTCTATTGTGCATGGTGTTGTGTTTTAGTTTTCTATTATTTTCTTTCATGTTAAATCATTCTAATAGATTAAGGGTTAATTGATCTGATCTAAATGTTTATGATGGTTTGAAGTTTTAATGTACAGATGATTCACCCACTCTTTGTTTTTTTGTGTGCATTCAACACCTATAAACATGAATCTTCAACATATAGGTAATATTCCATAAACTGATGGCTACTAGGAACACATGATCCATTTCATCCAACCTTGCACTTAGATGCAGAGTAATGGGATGATGCTCCCTAGACATGATAGGCTCCAATACAACCTAAAAAAAGGTGCACACAACATCAATCATATTCAAAATAAGATAATATTTAGTAACCCATCCCTGAAATCAAAAGAATCAAACTAAAAAATCAAGTGTGGCCCATTTCATCAAATGTTTCATTTTAACATCAAATGAGAACTTATTTTTCAATGCACCAATTTTATAATCAATTATGAACATTTTTTCAAATGTGCTAAACTATTGTCAAATAAACACCAATCTTATTAGATGCACCATTTTGGGCATTAGATGTGCCATTATAGGTTTCAATTTTGCAATGTTGTAGATTGGCGCATTTGATTTCCTAATTTGACCTAACATTTACTATACCTAGACCTAACCCTAATGACCTAAGGGTTAGATACATACCTCCATGAGTGCTCTGACCAATTTCTACTACTAATGGACTCTCTCTGCATGGTGGATGGTCCTTGGAATTCCTACCATCTCTATAGCTCCTTCACAGTCTAATCACTCTAGAGACTTTGAAACTCAAGAACTAGGAGGATGCAAATGACTTGAAAATGATCCCTCCATGCTTATATATAGGCATCCAAACCCTAATTCCTCTCACTTACCCTATTCCAATCTATTTTCTTCATTCCATACATCCTTATCCCCTGATTTTCTTTCATCCAGCTTTGTGTTTACATCCAAACCCTAATTCCTCTCACTTACCCTCCTCCAATCCATTTTCTTCATTCCATACATTCTTATCCCCTGATTTTCTTTCATCCCACTTTGTGTTTGCATCTCTTCTATTTCACTAAACCTACCCTATTTACCTATTGTGAGCTCAACTTAAAATTTGACTTTATCAATCGATCTCTTAAGGGGGAAATGTACCAAGCACATCCATCTCTCAGTCTACTAGGGCACATCATCACATAAAAATTTTATACCAATAGTATGCCTTTGTAACAATACAACAAGTGCATTGTCTCAAACAGGCAAAAAATGCAGACACCTAAAAATGACTAACACATTTTGTCTAAATCATCATGATTTCTCACCATCATCTCTTATCAACACCTTCATCACTATTATTTAAATAATTTAAATAATTTAATTAATTTATTGTTTTCTTCCAACCACTATAATTAATAATTAATTAACTATTTCTAATTTTATTCTAACAACATTGATTAAATAATTTTAATTACTTAATTAATTTTTTTATTATTCTTCCATTCATATTAATTAAATATTTTTTAATTATTTAATTAAATCATGCATCATTCTCTTCTATCGTGTTTATTTAATAAGCTAATATTTCCTCTAAAATTAAATAAATTATTTAATTTATTTAATTCAGTTTTTCTATCTTTAAAATCCTAAAAATAAATAAAATCAATATTTTATTTATTTTCTAAGTATATCACTCTATTTATATTATTTCATCTCTAAATTTAGCGAGTTAACTGAAAAGCACCCTTAGCTCACTCTAACTCACTTTCACTTCATCCACCTATGCAGCCACTTAACTCCTCATCTCAACCCCTTATTTTGACACATGTCACTTGCACATTCATTATAATCTCTCAACCATTCTTATCCATTGATCTCTCTAGTCATCCTACATCATTGATCAAATATCACTAAAAGTTATAAAACACCCATCATTTAGCCATTCAATCTCCCCATGAATTTTGATGAATCTTGCATCTATTTTTATATCAAGGTTATGCTAAGGCTTATGATCAATCTGTTGGAAATGAATTCACTCTAAGAGGGGGGGGTGAATCAGAGTGGAGTAATTTTAACTTTTAACTTTGAAAGCATAATGAAACTTTTACTCATTTAACCCAAAGAGACAAATTTGATTAAGCAAGTGAACATTAACACTTTAGATCAGATTGACATGAGACTTGACTAACATTTGCAACCCATATTAAAAGCATCATATGATATTTTTCAAATAAAGCTTTATGAACAATCTTGTTGTGTTTTATCAACAAAACTATAAAACTTCATAATATGCAACTTTGACTTGCTTGTGACAAAATTTTGAGCATTCATATAATGAGCACAGAATGCAGAAGTTAATTCACCTTATGAAAGACATTTTGCATCAGATTTGCACAATCTAAATTTGCATGAGAGACTTGAGCAAATTGACTTTAAAATTTTAAACAGTCTTAAAGTATCAGAGCATTGACCAATCTGAATGAGCAGAATAACATAAATGTCTGATAGAAAGAGTATGCAAGATAAACATTAATCACACAAATGAGAGACATGGAGATTGTTGAGTGGAAAACCCTCCTGGGGTAGAAAAACCACTCCTAAACTGCCTTAATTTCAAAACCATTGATTACAATGCCTTATAGGCTAATTTCTGAGCACCAACTCAAGGAGCACCATCCCCTCATTTAGAGACACCAATCTCAAGGAGCACCAACCCCTCATTTAGAGACACCAATCTCAAGGAGCACCAACCCCTTTACTATTTTAGTAAATCATACAATGATACAAAGGATCTCTCTGTTTCCCTTTTTGTTTCATACTTTTCTCATTGTTCTTCATTAAACAATTAAATCTCTCTTTCTGTTTTTATCCTTTTCTCATGATATTGTTCAAAATAGTTAACACGTTGTGTTTTCCAAATTTTCCAGCAAAAGGATTTTTTTTATATCTCATACAAAACTATTATATATTGCACTTTTGTTGTCTCATAGTGTTTTTCAGATTTTTCAGTAATGATAAAGCCCTAATCTCTCTATTTTATTCTTATTACAAATTTCATCATTACATTCAAGGAAGGTTACAATAGTTGCTCATTTTTCTATTTCAAAGAATAAAGCAAAGATGATTATCAGGTTACCAAACTTCAACTGACCAACAATGCCATGTGTTGCAGTTTCCATGTGTGAAAGATCAATATGAAGAAGTTCTTCTGACAGGAATATCCAAGCATTATGCAAATATAGAAGGAAGACCGAAAACTGTCCTCTCAAGCAGCCTGCAAAAGTAGTGCTAAAAACAAGAACCATTAAAGAATATATGAAATACATGAATGATACCCTCAAAAAACCAACTACAATAGCAGTGTAACCAAAACTCCAATGCAATGTAACCGAAAATTCAGAATGATGCATCCAATAAATGTTATGAAAGAATTCAGGTAAGAGACTGAACAAATTTGAAGTCATCATGATTTCCCCCAAACAAATACCACTGTTTCATAAAACTGATATGATAAATCTATTATAAAATGTAGTTACTATTACATGTAATCTTTTTAGTTCTGACCAAGAAAAGATTTAACTAATTTTCCACCTTCCATTTAGAAGTAACGGTTATGCAAACCAATTGAAAAAACTGAATACCTGAGAATATAGAAATAGATGTTGCATGTAGCAATTTTACTAGACCTAAAAAGTAGCTAAGCAGCCCGAGCTTCTCCCTTATTCGAGCTCTTACCTGATGGAAGGAGACTGATAGGTGAATCGACCATTTTTATGGTCTTTCAATCTTTCCTATATGCTATCAGTAAACCAACAACATGCACAGTAAAATGACCGAGAGAGTGATTCCATGGTGGCGGCCAGACTAGGGTTCCAAACCCTTCAAACAATAGAAGCGAAATAGTGACCTAAGCTTCCCAAAAGAACCAACACATGATTTTCTTCCTCAACCATGCTACCGCACCCACCATTCTATTCACCCGCGGTATAGTGGTGACTAGCACTGATTGTTACCACTTCCTTACCACTCAACCATGGTCTCCCTTCAGACTACCCATGGTATAGCAGTAGCTCCTTGCATACCACAAACTGTTTCCATAGTGCTACCACTGTTACACTTCTGGCACCCCACGGTATAGCGATAGTTATGTTGCATGTTGCTAGCTGCTTCCACCGCACTACCGCGGTTTCCTTTCTGACAGCCCATGGTGTAGTGGTAGTTGTCTTGCTTGTCGCTAATAGCTTTCACCGCACTACTGTAGTTACCAACTTAATTGTCAGCGATACCATGGTAAGATGTATGTAGCCTTACCAAACACATGTCAACAAACTTATTACTATTTGATAATTGTTGACTATAAGAAATACTGACAAAATCATGCCATGAAATATTACCACCAAATTTCAATGGCTATTGACATTTATATCCCCAAGAAAACAAGGCTAAATCACTTCCAATGTGACAAATAAAGATACTCAAAGCATTATTTCTGTTGTCAGCTTTTAAGCCATGTGAATTGACCAAGATGAGACCCGATTTAAATTCTAATGAGAGATCAAACTTTATACCTTTAACCAAGGCCGATTTTCCATCACATTAAAATCCAATGCCATATAGTGTGCCAAAGATAATGGCCAATGCCAAATGATATGCCAAATAATATCCATAGCCTTGTGAAGAAATTCAAAATTCCTTTCACCCATGCCAAAAAACCATAATCTATATATCCCAAACCATTATCAGTTGGTTAAGGAAACCCGATAGGGTTTTCTTAAAACTTAAAAGCAACCTGCATGTTATAAACCAAAGCATCAAGAACCAGAGAGCATTACTTGAACATGGGAGCATTGACTTGTAACCAAATAACAAATGTGCCAATCAAATGCCATAATAAGACCAGACTAAGAAATGCTTCCAAGGCACCAACCCAGGGCAGTTTTGACATCAAGGAAAAATGCCACAGAAGAAGTTAACAAATTCCCCCTTTTTCCTTGATGGAAAAAATCTGAGCCATCTAAACCACCATTTTCTCCCCCTTTTTGTCACAAGGACAAAGGAAGAAACCTGTGATATACAACAACCATTTTCTCTCCATTTTCTCAATGAAATACAACTAATCAATACCCAGTTGCAGATATATCAAGAATGCAGCAAAAAATGCAGACTTAATACCATAAGGCATTATGATCACCACAACAATGAATACAAAACAATGAACCAATTCTTTTAAGCACTTCTATTTTGATACGAATGTAGAGGAATCCTCTTTTTAAGAATTAATACCATTGTCACTTGTTATACCAATTTGTACCTGAAACAAATACATGCCCATGCAAAACTGTGACCAGAAACATAAACTGAATTCATGATCCTAAACAACCTATAGCATAATTCTCACTGTCAATCCAACAAAAACATAAGCATCTGCGAAGGATAAACATGAATAGGAAGCATGAATATCCTAAGAAATAAGATCTGTAAGTTGCCACACCATGGATGCCAATGGATATCAACTTAATGTCATGAATCTAAGCAAATGTATCTACTTCGGGTTTGACATCAAGAGAAAACCAAAATGACTAAAGAGACCAACAATATCATAAGGCTACAATTCTCAGCATCACTGTATAGCCATAAACCAAGCAATCTATCAAAGATTCATAACCAAAACTGCACACCAAGGCTAACTGTTCCACCTTTTGGTCATATTAAACTTCATTCTCCATTGTCAACTATAAACACACTATTACCAATATGAATAACCATGCACAAATGCATATCTTGTTGTAATGAATATATGGTCAAACATCAATACCAACATATAAGAATTAAGTGCATGCCATGAACCTTGTGAACCAAGAACCAACTGTTCACAGTATGTACCACCCAAATTATGTAAATGTATCATCAAAGCCAGTATAGTTACCAAAGACAAGCAACCATGATAAATATTTGAAATCCAAATAATCAATGAAACCAACTGCAAATACAATTAGAGCAGCAAACAATGATAAGTGGGTTGTAAGAGAGCAACCATAGAACCAAGCTCCCCCTACAAAGAAGCTTCACAAAAAGATCCTTTCTGATCCATAAGATACCATTTCTTTTCTCAAGCTTATTGAAAATGTGCCAATTCTTCAATCATTAACTCTTTATCAATGATACAATAACTTACTACACATTTCTCCATGATCATAATGAAACACAGTATGATGATCAAATTCATTTGCAAATGAAACACTGACATATACTACTGCCAAACCAGATTTATATACATCAAAAAGCAAGTAGATACCACTTCATATTCAATACTTACTTAAGGAACCAGAAGTAAGATAATTAGGCCAGCATATTTTCATTTCATTAAACCTTGTTCTTCAAAATAACATCCTTTACCAGAATAACACAAAGCAGCCAAATCTATAGCATACAGTCCACTACATACGTCTCAAGTCACCAAACTATCAGTATCATGTAAAATTCAACTGTCAAAAATGCCACACCGGCAACTACAACACCATAAAAATGATTTTATAGCAACTACTTAGCAACTACAACTCCATAAAAATGATTTTATAGCAACTACTTAGCAACTACAACTCCATAAAAATGATTTTATAGCAACTACTTAGTATGTTGTTCAATTTTTCCAAGCACAACACTGCAAAACTCAACATTTACATGTTTTTTTTTCAACAAACTACCTCTATCATTCTTTCTATTAAGACCTCAAACAATTCACTGTCTTAACATGCTCTATTGCTGAAATATCATTCATATAAATCAAAGAACTAAATTTTATCAAGTTGTTGTTAGATATGGTTACAAAGTATCAAACAAAGATGAGACAATATAACAAGATTTGATGACAAAGACAAAATGAGCACTGCTTCACTATTCAAGCATCTTAACTTCAAGTACCTCATGAGTAGTAAAAACCATCACCTATTATGATAGGTACAAAGAAAATATTGATCCTTCTATTATTTGATATCAAAGGGGTTTATTCAAAATGCATTAATCATCTCCCCCTATCTTCATGTTATCTTTCAAATGCTTAGTGATGATTTTTGTGCAGCATGCACAAGATTTAGTTCTTCATTTTTCTTTTCTTGCTTTCTTCTCCATACTTGTATAGGATTTGTCTTTTCCTTACTCATGGTATTCGTTTCCTTTTGTTTGAACATGTAGTCCCTAGAAGGATTTATCAAACGTTTCTTACACCACTTTGCTTTGTGTCCAAACCTATTACACCTATAAGATATAATAGTGTTGTCTAGACCATAGTGAGAAGAAGTTCTTCTAGGCACATTGTATGAACCTCTCTTGACATTTTTCACATGATTATAACTTTTATTCATCCAAAAATTTCTTGCTCTATGTCCATAAGTATTACAAAAATGATAATAGACATGAAATTGAAAGTGGCTATACCTGATTAATGAAGATCTTGATGGTCTCTTTGTCCTAACCCATTTTTCTTCTGTCCAAGCATAAACAATATGGTGACCAAGATCAACCTTCAATCTTGGTGTTTTCTTGGCTATAAATGTCTTTCCATCTGAAGTAGTAAAAACTGTTTCATGTTTAGATTCTTCTATAGAGCCTTGTCCAACCTCATATCCCACTCCTATAGGATCTTTAAATTGCTTTAGTCTGCAAATCATCTCATTCAATAAATTAGTACTGCAATCAAATTTACATTTTTTATCCAATTGAACCTTAACAATTTCAAGCTCTTTTCTTAATGCAACTACTTCTCCTTCAAGTTTTAGACATTTAGTATTTTTAGCTTCCAAATCAGACCTTACAACATCTAGTATCCTTTTGCATTCTTCAATTTCAATTTTTTGACTGATAATCAAATCATCTTTAAGAGTTATTTCTTTTAACATGGAATCATTATTTGAACATCTCTTAAATGAGGCAACCTCATTTTCCAGTTTATTGCAAATTCATTCTTTTCTTTTAACTTGGCTTCTAATCCCTCTTCAGTCTTTTTCTTATCAACCATTTCGGCTTTCAGAAGTTCAATAGTCTTTTTATCATCATTATGAGCTTGTATGACAGTTTTATTTATACTGACACTTTCCAGTAAGTGTACCTTAAGATCCTGATTTTCTTTTCTAATGCTCTTAAGCTCATCTAAGGCAACAAGCAATTCTGCCTCCAAATCAACTTCAAACTCATCACCTTCACACTCTTTTTCACCAAATTCTTGTTCAAAGTCACTTACTAAGTGATCTTCTTCACCAACTACAGGATCACTTTTAGTATTAACTCGCAGGGGTAATTCTTGAGACAAAACTTTACTGGACTTGGCAAGGGTTGATTTATCAATTTATTGCTTGACACAAGTAGCTTTCTTTTGACCTTTGTTCCTTTTTCACTTAGCCATGATGAATACTCCACGACACACCAAAAATAGACTTCCAAGACTAGAAACAATCCTAGGTATGAAACCTAATGTAGGACCCTACGCTCTGATACCACTTGTTGGAAGTCGATTCACTCTGAGAGGGGGGGTGAATCAGAGTGGAGTAATTTTAACTTTTAACTTTGAAAGCATAATGAAACTTTTACTCATTTAACCCAAAGAGACAGATTTGATTAAGCAAGTGAACATTAACATTTTAGATCAGATTGACATGAGACTTGACTAACGTTTGCAACCCATATTAAAAGCATCATATGATATTGTTCAAATAAAGCTTTATGAACAATCTTGTTGTGCTTTATCAATAGAACTATAAGACTTCATAATATACAACTTTGAATTGCTTGTGATAGAATTTTGAGCATTCATATAATGAGCACAGAATGTAGAAGTTAATTCACCTTATGAAAGACATTTTGCATCAGATTTGCACAATCTAAATTTGCATGATAGACTTGAGCAAATTGACTTTAAACTTTTAAACAGTCTTAAAGTATCAGAGCATTGACCAATCTAAATGAGCAGAATAACATAAATGTTTGACAGAAAGAGTATGCAAGATAAACATTAATCACACAAATGAGAGACACAGAGATTTCCAAGTGGAAAACCCTCCTGGGGTAGAAAAACCACTCCTAAACTGCCTTACTGGCTTAATTTCAAAACTACTGCTTACAATGCCTTATAGGCTAATTTATGAGCACCAACTCAAGGAGCACCATCCCCTCATTTAGAGACACCAATCTCAAGGAGCATCAACCCCTCATTTAGAGACACCAATCTCAAGGAACACCAACCCCTTTACTGTTTTAGTAAATCATACAATGATACAAAGGATCTCTATGTTTCCCTTTTTGTTTCATACTTTTCTCATTGTTCTTCATTAAACAATTAAATCTCTCTTTCTTTTTTTATCCTTTTCTCATGATACTGTTCAAAACAGTTAACACACTACGTTTTCCAAATTTTCCAGCAAAAGGATTCTTTTTTTATATCTCATACAAAACTATTATATATTGCACTTATGTTGTCTCATAGTGTTTTCAGGTTTTTCAGTAATGATAAAGCCCTAATCTCTATGTTTTCTTCTTATTACAGATTTCATCATTACATTCAAGGAAGGTTACAATAGTTGCTCATTTTTCTATTTCAAAGAATAAAACAAAGATGATTATCAGGTTACCAAACTTCAACTGACCAACAATGCCATGTGTTGCAGTTTCCATGTGTGAAAGATCAATATGAAGAAATTCTTCTGACAGGAATATCCAATCATTATGCAAATATAGAAGGTAGATGGAAACCTATCCTCTCAAGCAACCTACAAAAGTAGTGCTAAAAACAAGAACCATTAAAGCATGTATGAAATACATGAACAATACCCTCAAAAAACCAACTGCAATAGCAGTGTAACCAAAAACTCCAATGCAATGTAACCGAAACTTCAGAATGATGCATCCAATAACCGTTATGAAAGAATCCAGGTAAGAGACTGAACAAATTTGAAGTCATCATGATTTCCCCCAAACAAATACCATTGTTTCATAAAATTGATGTGATAAATCTATTGTAAAATGTAGTTACTATTATATGCAATCTTTTTAGTTCTGACCAAGAAAAGATTTAACCAATTTTCCACCTTCCATTTAGAAGTAACGGTTTTGCAAACCAATTGAAAAACCTGAATATTTGAGAATATAAAAATAGATGTTGCATGTAGCAATTTTACCAAACCTGAAAAGTAGCTAAGCAACCCGAGCTTCTCCCTTATTCGAGCTCTAACCCGATGGCAGGAGACTGACAGGTGAATCGACCATTTTCATGGTCTTCCAATCTTTCCTATATGTTGTCAGTAAACCAGCACCATGCACAGTAAAACGACCAAGAGAGTGATTCCATGGCGGTGGCTAGACTAGGGTTTCAAACCTTTCAAACAATAGAATCGAAATAGTGACCTAAGCTTCCCAAAAGAACCAACACACGATTTTCTTCCTCAATCGCGCTACCACACCCACCATTCTATTCACCCAGGGTATAGCGGTGACTAGCACTGATTGTTACTGCTTCCTTTACCACTTCCTTACCGCTCAACCGCGCTCTCCCTTCGGACTACCTACGGTATAGTGGTAGCTCCTTGCATACCACAAATTTTTTCCACCATGCTACCGCGGTTACACTTTTGATAACGCATGGTATTGTGGTAGTTGTCTTGCATGCCGCTAGCTACTTCCACCGTACTACCTCGGTTTCCTTTCTGATAGCCCGTGGTTTAGCGGTAGTTTTCTTGCTTGTCGCTAATAGCTTTCACCACACTACCATGGTTACCAAATTAATTGTTAGCAGCACCACGGTAAGATGTCCATGGCCTTACCAAACATATGCCGACAAACTCATTACCATTTGACAATTGTTGACTATAAGAAATGCCAACAAAATTGTGCCATGAAATATTACTGCCAAATGTCGATGGCTATTGACATTTATATCCCCAAGAAAAAAAGGCTAAGTCACTTGCAATGTGACAAATAAAGATACTCAAAACATTATTTCTACTATCGGCTTTTAAGCCATGTGAATTAACCAAGATGAGACCCGATTTAAATGCTAATGAGAGATCAAACTTTATAACCTTAACGAAGGCCAATTTTCCATCACATTAAAATCCAATGCCATATAGTGTGCCTAAGATAATGGCCAATTCCAAATGATATGCCAAATAATATCCATAGCCTTGTGAATAAATTCAAAATTCCTTTCACCCATGCCAAAAAACCATAATCTATATGTCCCAAACCATTATCAGTTGGTTAAGGAAACCCAATAGGGTTTTCTTAAAACTGAAAAGCAACATGCATCTTATAAACCCAAGCATCAAGAACCAAAGAGCATTACCTCAACATGGGAGCATTAACTTGTAACCAAATAACAAATGTGCCAATCAAATGCCATAATAAGACCAGACTGAGAAATGCTTCCAAGGCACCAACCCAGGGCAGTTTTGACATCAAGGACAAATGCCACGGAAGAAGTCAACACAATCCACATGTTGAACACCCAGAATACTAAGAGGGGAGTGAATAATTAGTATTCTCTCAAACCACTTAAGCATTTAAACATTCATTCCACACATAATATTTAAATTGTAGTAAGGAAAGAAACAATGAGAAAAATCATCAAAGAACATAACACATGAACACCATATTTTTATGTGGAAAACCAAAACAGGGAAAAACCACTGTGAGGATAAGCTCTATAACCAATCATAACATATTATAGAATGGATCACTACCTTTTGGACTCACTATCTAGAGCATAAGGGAGATAGATAATTTTGCAAGATGGTGTGTCCCTTGGTCTTCCTTGTGCAGCACATTGCTTGGGTTTGTGGCATGGCTTAACCACCTCTTATGGATCTTGTATAAATCTAACATTTGTTTCAGGAATTAATAGGTTGATCTTTTGGTGCAACAACAACCACCAATGCAAAAATTGGTATCAGAGTTGAGGTCACAGGTTCAAACCCCTCACTTGCACTAGGGGGGATTGTTGCAAGATGGTGTGTCCCTTGGTATTCCTTGTGCAGTGTGGCACTTGGTTTCATGACATGTCTTAACCACCTCCTGTGGATCTTGTATAAATCTGGTGGTTGTATCTAACATTAAGAGGTCAATATTTTGGTGCAACGACAACCATCAATACAACAGGAGAAGATGGTGGCTCACTATCAATATTTGAACTGATAATAATGCATCTACAATATGTAGGAGATACAGTTCCATTAAAGCTCAAAACATTGAATTAACACACTTCATACTATACTACTTCCACACTCTTCTTTTCTTTAAATTTGCATCACGTTTTCATGCTCTGCTTAGGAATTTTCATCACATATTTTCTACAATACACATCACATCTCTACAACATCAAAATAAACATATTTATACACATTACATCCACAAACACTTGCAACATCAATTAGGTTGGCCTAATTAGATGTACTATGCAAAACAATAACTTGTTGGCTCAAGATTCAATCAAACAAACTTAGCGCCTTAATTAAAAACTTTCAATGCATCCAAATAGGTTAGAGGGGACCTGCCATAACTCTATAAGGGTGGCCAACACTTCCTTTAACTCCACATGACCCCAAACTTATTAGGTTGGCACCACAGGTAAGACAACACCAAATTTTACCAGCTAATTATCCACAAACTAACATGTAGACCTCCAAAACACACACCATTCTGACACCTATAAACACTCCCATAAATCTGCATAACCAAATATTCTTTCGTGGTGGAATTCATACGAATCAAAATAGGTACTTTGTTCTGATTATATTATCACTAGCAAACCCAATATTTTTCCAACCATAGCTTTTGCATCGAAGGACATAAATAAATGAAACTTTGGATTTAAGGTCCTCCAACATGTACCAAATTTACTTCAAGGTGAATCAATACGGACCAAAAAATTGATTCTTTGTATACTGAAAAATTTTGTTATGTACTTAATCAGCATATTTATTTTGCACAAGATCAAAACCTCTGCATCTCTATGCTAGATTCCATCTCCATTCTCACTCATGCTTCACCAACCAATTGTACCTCAATGTAGACTTCATTTCAAACCACAATGTTGGCATCAATGAAAACAATGTATAAGCTCATGCTCATTTTGATAATCTCCTCAAACTTCCAACAATCTCCCCCTTTGTCATTGATGGCAACATGCATATTATCCATGTGTTCTCCCCCTTTGACATCAAGGGAAAATGGTGCACAAATATTTTTTGTTCTATGCTCCTCCTTTGATATTATTTTCCTATACTTGTTATTCTTTTTCCTTCTCCCCCTTTCATATATACATAATTTTTCCTAACTTACCCACATACTCCCCCAAATAGTTTTGTCCATCAAAACTTATTGAAATTTACATTGGTATATTATCCACCATCTACCACATATGTATAATGAAATATGAAATTTGTAAACATAAATGAAATATTCATAATCAATTGGAATAGGGTGTATTACTTGTTTTTGATGCCTACAATCTAGCAAGGTGTGTCTACCATTCCTTTTTTTCATCCTCCTAATATTTCTTGGCTAGCCCAAGTGTGTGGTTTTCTGTCTCAAACTCCATGAGGAGTTATTCTCCTTCATATAGAGTATTAGGTATCGAATTCAACTTTATTTCTTTCTCCACATTAATTCAAAGAACTTGATATGGGTGTGGATTTTGCATTGATCAGGTCTTTGAGCTATCCAAAGTGCACTATAATATTTTCTTTTTGTTCCTACATCTAGAAGAATTGTTCATGCAGATTTTTAATTGCTAATCTTTTGGATCCATCTGTATTTTTTGTTGGATAATAGGCACTGAATTCCTTGTCAATATATGCCTCAATGGAATCCATTTCAACCTTTATGTTCTTAGTGGAACTAGGCCGCTTCAAGCAAAACTAAAATAGATCATTGGCCTCTTCAACACAAGTATGTACATCCTTAATGTTTCTTTGCATTTTTTGTATACATTGGCACATTTGTCTAAGATATCCATCAATTTTTTCTCATTCACTTTCTTGCTCACTTCCTTTTCCAATTTCTCCTCAAGGCCATTGGAATACTCTTTGAAAGAATCAAGTAATAGTTTTAGATTTTGTACACTAGATAAAGAATTATCAATACTGGCACTAGGAAAACTCTCTTGCAACACCTTCAATGCCTCATCTATCAACTCTACCCTCTTCTGATGTGTTTGTAAGATCCCCTTTCTAGCGGACGAATGGAATGCATCACCTAGCTGTAATTTGTGTATGGGGGAAATCTTGTCCATATTTACTTGACCATGTTGCATTGATATTTTTAACTATGCAGAAACAACTAGTTAAAACTAGAGTTGTATTCTCAATAAGCTCTTCAAGGAATCTCTAGAGGTTCCAAAAGATTCACCAACTATCTTCATATTTTCTTAAACTCTGTTCTCTTTGGATTTTTCCTTTTCACTAATGCTATCTTTTTCTTTTTCATATTTCTTTTCCTTATCAAGAGTACTAGACATGTTCTCAATCTTCTTTCCATCTTCAATTGATTTATCATTGTTATTTGGCGAAGCCATATTTTTTGTATCTTGTGTCTCAGATATCTCTAGGTTGTCTTGTACAACCTCTTCTTCCTTGTCTGCATTCTTCCATGTTTTTGTAGCAGGTGTAATGTTCTATGTTTTTTTATTTTCTTCTACAACCAAAGGGATATCTTCTTTCTCATTCTTCCTTTCTCCTTCATGCTCATGTTCTAGAGAATCTACATGTTGTGCATATTTTAAAATATTAAATTCTGAGATAGATATATCATTATGCAATTATTCTTCATTGTCTAGAGTCATACCTAAGATCTTTGTCAAGTTGGCAACCTTCTCAACTATTCCATTCTTGAGCCTGTCAAGATCATCTTTATCTCTGCTTATAAGGGTGGTGAATCTTTGCTTGGTCTTGAACTCTTTATTATATAATTTTTTGTAAGGTGTGTGCCCTTGGTCTCCTTGTGTTGTGCAACATAGTTCTCAGGTTTGTGGCATGTCTTAATCACCTCCCATAGATTCATTAACTCTATAAATTGTATCAAACATTAACAGGATGATCTTTTGGTGCAACGATAATTTTCTGTGCAACAATTGGTATTAGAGCCTAGTTCACAAGATCAAACCCCTTGTTGGCACTGGGGGGATTGTTACAAGGTGTTTTCCCTTGGTCTCCTTGTGTTGTGTAGTGTAGCACTCAGGTTCATGACATGGCTTAACCACATCTTATGTATTTATTAACTTTGATGATTGTATCAGGCATTTACAGGTCGATATTTTGGTGCAACAACACCTATTTTTGCAACATGATTGAGCTAATTTAGCTCTATCCTCATCAGAAAGAGAACAACTAACTTTCTCTAAAGAGAAAGATCTCAACTTTGCATATTCATTTATTACTTCTTCTCTTCTCGCATATAATACTCCTTTCAAATCTTCAGGAAGTTGATCCTCTATATCCTTCATGTTAACATCAAGATCAATCATGTGCCTTACAATAGCTTCCTCATTTGTTGATTTGTCAACATCATTTGAAGTGGGGTACAATGCAGAATTTTCCTCAAGATTTCCATATTCTTTTATATTTCTCACTAATGCTTCAAGCTTCATTAGACTGTTTTTCTAGATAAGAGGGGTCTTTTCTTTCTTCTTCTTTTCCTCTAGAAAATTTTCTCCTTTATCAAATTTTTCTCTATTTTCCCTTACATAAATTTTAAATTTATTTTCCTCTTTCTCCACCTCTACTTCACTGTTTGTATCTACAATATCAACCTTAACCTTATTTGCACTAGCTCCTGCTTGTGATACTCTATATTTTATTTTTCTTATGAGAGGTACTTCTTCTTCCTCTTCTTATTTTTCATCAACACTCATGTTTATTTCTCTTGTTTCCTTTGCCTTAACTCTTCTCTTTTGTGGGGAACCTTGCTACTTCATCGAACCACTCTTTTCCTTCACAAGTGCACTTTTTTGTTTAATCAAAGTTCTAGTTGACTCCTTTCTCTTTGTTCCACTGATAGAGGGTGTTGGAAACAAGCCACACTGAGAGGAGGGGGTGAATCAATCTTGTGCAAAAATTAACTTTATTAACCTTTAACTTCCAAGCATCAGGAACATTCAAACATAAAGTATAAACAAGAAAAAAAACACAGCACCATAACACCAATATTTTTACATGGAAACCCTATTAGGGGAAAAACCACGGTGGATGACCAATCCATAATTATGATTTTGAGTATACTCAAAATGAAGATTACAAAAGGGGAATGCACTTGCATTCAAGTGCACTACCTAGAGCTCACTACTCAAAGAAAAGAGGGCTTGCTGCCCAAGAGTTCATATTAAAACCATCTAAAGATTTGAAATGAGATGATAGCATCTAAAATGCCTGATTACAGTTACAGATTAAGTACAATAATAGATATGTTGCCTTACAGATTGATTCTAGAATTTTGTTTTGCTTTGCTCACACACACCACATAGATCTTCTATGCACAAGTGAAACTACACTTAACAACACCTTTTCTCTTCTCTAACTTGCAATTCAAACACTAACACATCATGTACATCCTCCAAAATGATACGGATGATCATGTATATATATCTGCAACATAGGATTTATTTACACTTAGCTTCAATAGAGTACAACAAAATTACAATTGTTGGCTCACATAATGAGAAATATGCAATGTGTACCCTTAATGGTCAGCCACAACTTGGCTAAAACCCAAAAAATGATATACAAACATGGGGATACTCAATTAATAGTTCTCATACATCCGCGACTTAATACATTTATGAAGTCAGCCTTAATACAAGAAAAATTGAGAATACCCCAACCGAATCTTCTAACTCCAATGTGAATTGATACGAGACACTTTGCTTTAGGCTCAATAGAGATAATACATCAATAATCATTTCCTAAGATGTGTAACACAAAATGGTGACCTAAAATCTCTACATAGATCGATGAGTGTTGAGTTACCGAATACCCTGTTCTGCCTTATCGATTTTCAATCTATCTGTCGGTAGGCTTGATTGAAGATATGCGTACCTGATCAATGCATGGGATTGCCATCAATGACAACACCAGATGATAATTTCAGTGTCTCTTTCCAACAATCTCCCCCTTTGGCATTGATGGCAACACTTAGTGAAAAATGACTAAGTTTCGGATCAGTACCAAGATAAACTTCACTGCAATCCAAAATTTCAAAAATACTACTCCCTCCCTGAGCAGATTATACATTTTTCACACCACGTCTCCCCCTTTGAAATCAATGGAAAAGGCAGGGGTCGCATACCAAAAATAATTAATCAAAATTTTGTTTGTACAAGGGTGCTTCTTTACCTTACAAAAGTTGAAAGATGTCTACAAAATCCTTCTTTAACTGCGCCATGTTTGAATCCCAAACTTGTTTGAGGCTTTCCATTATGGTTATGTGTCCACATATTAGATAGGACAGCATTTTTGTGGATTCCAAGCTGGTTGGATCATTGACTACCATAGTTTCTTCTCCTTCTTTTAGAGCACTTCCCATTACATCAATTTTGGGGCTAATGATGCTTCTAGGTTCACAAGTTTTGGAGACAATTTTAACATTTTCATGCTTCAGCCCTTTTATTTTGTTTAGCAGAGACATTACTTCACCTTCAATCTTCCCAACACTACTAGATAGGGGATCAAATGCCTTAGAGATAGTTGCTAATTGATTTTCCAAGTCTTTAACCCTCTTTTCATTTGCCTCTATGAACTTTGAAAAAGACAAATAGGATTTTTAGATCTTGCCTCCTTTAGATAAGGCATCTTGCATGTGCTTGACACAAGTGATCAAAGTGAATTTGTCTTTGGAAATTAGTATTTTCAGTCCACTAAACCTTTTTGCATCAAATTCCTTCTTCACTTTTTCCAACGCGGACTTTTCAATACACTCAAAATGAGTACTCACCGAATTGATAAGCCTCTTTAGTTCAGTAGATGAAGATTCATTTTGATCTTTAACAAAGGAAGGCATGATCTTCTCAAGTACTTTGGATGCAAGTGCCAACAATTCACTATCTTCAATATGATATTTTAGCAGCTCCTCTTGAGATTTTACTTGAGCAAATGAGGCTACCTTCATTATCTAGATTGGGCTCAAGGTTGATAGGTCAATGGGACCTTTAATTAGTTTTGGCTCAATCTCTTCCTTATTTTCCACCGAGAATTTCTTAATTGTCTCGGCAATGTCTCTTGACTTCATTTTTACATCACTTCTCCAGATTCTTGATCTGTTCAGCTATCGGAATGTTCTTTTGCCACTAAAATTTTCCAACACTCGGGACTTGCTCCATGAAGTAACAAAATAATCATAGAAGTAGACTACCATATTTGAATGAATTTTTCTTGTCCTTTTTTATCTTCACAAGTTTTTCCATCAGTTGAATCCTCAATAATTCGTAGAGATCATATTCCATATTTTCTTTCACCATTTGGTAGGTGGTATAAATTTTCGTACCAGATATAGATTTTTCTAAGATAGAGTGGTAAATATTATAGCCAATTACCATAGATGTAAATCTAACATTTATATAAGCAATATTGTCAACAGAAATTGCTCTCCTGTTATATGTCGAGCCTATGGCATCGGTGATGGTTTGATTTTTCATGGACTTCAAAATAGGTAGACCACCAGAGGAATTCAGACTAGTTACTACACTAACGGATTCCTTAGTAGTTTTGAAGGGAATAGTAAGCCACATAAACTCATCATGTACCTGACTCAAGACATAGCAGACCCATTCTGACTCCATGAACACAGGAAATTTGACCATCAAAGTGAATTTCTTCATTTCCAGGATTTGGTGTTCTGGTTTTACACTGAATTTCTCATCAACGATATGATGATTGTACAAATTCGCAAGTTGAGAGCTTCCCAAATCTTCAATATTTTCATGAATGTAAACCCTAATATCCTCTATATGAAATACTCTGTGTGGAACTAATGAAAATTCCCCTAGTGGATCTGTCTCTAAAGACTTGTAGGGATGCAATTTAAATTCAAGGCGAGGTTTGTCCTTAACTTCAACCACTAAAGGAGTATTCATCTTGCCCAAACCACAAAAACCAATAATTTCTTGATAAATACCTTTTTTCCGCCGGATTTAAAATCGATTGTTGAATCACCTTCACACTTGATTTTCACCTTGATTCGCCTTAGGTCACCTAGAGATTTCCATCTTCTTTCTCTCGAGATAGAAAAGTGACAAATGAGGAATAGAAGTGACCTTTTATCACTCGTATACCTAATCTTTTTGTTGCAATAAATTCATTTTTTCTAACTCATCTGGTTGTGCCATTTCTATGTATAGAAGCCTGATAAATTTTCTATGGAATTTTAATATGGTATACCACTTCCTCTTATGAGTTCCACAACATTTTTTGGACATCTTTCCATCTCCAGTATGTACTTACATCTAGTGTCATTTACCGGCTAGGGGGTTTGATGTTTTTCTTGACAACTCCCCCTAGGCCAAAGGCTTGAGACTAATTCTTGGAGGAATTATCGGAGGTAGGTTCTAGTACAAGTGCAGTTTCTTCAATGGAGGGACTCTTCTTCACCTATTTTTTTTGCATTTTTTGACTAACCTCATCTGCAGTGACTTTAGCTTTTCCTCTCACATCCTTTTACATATTTTTCCTTTGATTTACTGGACCTTTTCTATTCCTACATAATGTAGCAATGTGTCCATTTTTGTTGCAATTATAGCATACAAAATTCCTCTTACTAGACCGATTTTTCCATTGATTTCCTCTTTATCTACATTGATTAGCAACATGTCCAGGTCTATTGCAAGTATAGCATCTGATGTTTATGTAAAATTGATTCATCATAGTTTTACATTCGTTTGACTTATGACCAATCTTATGACAATTGAAACACTGACCTAAGAAAGATGGACCACTTCGATTCATTCTTCTTCTACACTGAGAAGCCATGTGTCCAAACTTGTTGCAATTAAAATAGTATCCATTAAATTTTTGAGCGTTGGGTTGTCTTACTAGATACCTACCAGTATTGTTCATTTGATTTCTTTGCCTGAATCTCCTTTGTCCAGAATCCTTTTATCCAGATTTTGAGCTTTCTCCTTTCTCAAATTGAAGACCTCTTTTATCACCATGAGTCCTCTGATTATCAGTTAGTTCATCGAGCATGGTTGAGTTGGCTTTGAACTTTTCCTTGTACTCATTGGCAGTGGCAAGTTCATTTCTAAGATCATCCAGCTATCTTTCAAGTGCTTCTTCATTATTTTTGGATACTTCCAATTCATCATCCAATCGACTACATACTTCAAATTTTTCTTTCAGGGATTTTGGTAGGATTTCTTCATTCTTCTTTCTATCTTCAATCTCTTTGTTCATCCTCATCATGATGGATTTCATTTCAGTTTTCAGAACTATACTCTCTTTAGTAAGCTTTTCATATTCCTCTATCTTTTCTTTCAAGGATTTACTAGATTGTTCATCTTCAATTCTCTTGTTATCATTTTGTTGAATTTGATCACAGAGTTCTTTTCTCTTCTCTCTTGACTTATTGATTTTTGCCATTCAAAGACTCAATGAATTTCTCTACATCATTGAGATTTTCTTTTAGTTTCTGGACTTCATATTTTGACTGATCAAGGTCATCTAGGGCCACCATAAGCTGTTGTTCAAGATTGCTTGAATCCATTTGAAATTTCTTCCAAGATCTCCCAAGCTATTAGACTTCTTCTTCTGAGGAACTAGCTCTGATACCAATTGTTGGGAACAAGCCGCACTAAGAGGGGGGGGTGAATCACTGTTGTGCAAAAATTAACTTTATTAACCTTTAACTTCCAAGAATTAGGAACATTCAAACATAAAGCATAAACAAGTAAACAAACACAACACCATAACACCAAGATTTTTATGTGGAAACCCTATTAGGGGAAAAACCACGGTGGATGGCCAATCCATAATTATGATTTTGAGCATACTCAAAATGAATATTACAAAAGGGGAATGTACTTGCATTTAGGCGCACTACCTAGAGCTCACTTCTCAAAGAAAAGAGGGCTTCCTACCTAAGAGTTCATATTAAAACCATCTAAAGATTTGAACTGAGATGATAGCATCTAAAATGGCTGATTACAGCTCCAGATTAAGTACAATAATAGATATGTTGCCTTACAGACTAATTCTGTAATTATGTTCTGCTCTGCTCACACACACCACACAGATCTTCTATGTGCAATTGAAACTACACTTAATCGCACCTCTGATATACTCTAACTCACAATTCGAACACTAACACATCATGTACATCCTCCAAAATTATACAGACGATCATGTATATATATTCGCAACATAGGATTTATTTACACTTAGTCCACTTCAATAGAGCACAAAAAAATTACAACTGTCGGCTCACATAATGAGAAATATGCAATGTGTACCCTTAATGGTCAATCACAACTTGGATAAGACCCAAAAAAATATATACAAACATGGAGATACTCAATTAATTAGTTCTCATACATCTACGACTTAATACATTTATGAAGTCGGCCTTAATACAAGAAAAATTGACAATACGCCAACCAAATCTTCTAACTCCCATGTGAATTGATACGATACATTGCGCTTTAGTCTCAATAGAGATAATACATCAATAATCATTTCCTAAGATGCGCAACACAAAATGGTAACATGAAATCTCTACATAGATCGATGAGTGTTGAGTTACCGAATACCCTGTTCTGCCTTGTTGATTTTCAATCTATCTATCGGTAGGATTGAATGAAGTTATGTGTACCTAATCAACACATAGGTTTTCCATTAATGACAACACAATATGATAGTTGCAATGTCTCTTGCCAACAGAGGGCATAGTCATAGAGAACTTGGGGGAAACCAGAGAAGGGGTAAATGTTCTACCAGATCTTCTTATACTAGATGCACCTCCTAAAGAGCTAGATATGCTTTTGGATTTGGATTTCTCTACTTGGTCCTTTGATAGACCCATCATCTTTTCAATGTGTATAATGATCTTCTCAATAGTTTTATTTTTTTCTCTCTGATCCATGTGCACAGCACTAGACTTCTCCTCATATGTCCCAAATCTTTTCTTAGAGGTGTCTCTAGGATTTCTTAGCATATGGTTATCCAGACCAACAATTACATCCTCAACAACTTCATATCCCATTTCAATGATCCACATAGTTATAGGCTCAACAGCCTCCATTATGCAACAATCCTTGTCACCATGAAAGTGATATCATTTTTGTACTTCTCTACCATTCTCCATGAAATCCTATCTTTGGTTTGCATGTTCCTTTGAAATTTTTTAAAGAAACCCCATAATGCAATGTCTTATGAATTTTCATCACCCAACCTCATTAGGTGGTCTCTAATCTAAAATTACACTGGTCTTTCCTTCAACCACACTATGTTCCTACTTTTACGAACCTCATTAAGAAATTAAAATAGTAAACAAATGATCAAGGTACCAAACTTGAAGGGGTATCAGGATTCCTTAGTCTTTTGAAAAATTTCTAGCAATTATGATCTGAGCAATTCACACAAACTATAATAAACACCTTTATTTACCATCTCATATGTAGTGTTGATGGCAGTAGTAGAAACAAAGTTCCCTGTATTTGTAAAGTATATCCTGTACCCTATCACCATTGATGCATATTTTATTGTGAGGCCTTTAATGTCCTTGATAGTCAGGGATCTCTTGACATATTTTGTAACTATTAACATTTCATTCTACACTAATTCGAGCATTGAAACTAGTTCAGTTAAGCATAATCCTGTAACAACCCTAATAGCCTCCTTATTGATCATGTGTGGTATATCCAACCAAATGATTTTTTCATGAATTTGGCTCAATGTTTATCTCACCCACTCCTTAACATAGAAAAATTTTGGGAAATTATTTTGGACATCTAGGTTTTTCTTTTTTAGGCTCTCAAACTCAAGTTTCAATTCAAATAGATCTCTGATGAGTTAATTAAGCCATACATCACCCAATTTTGAGTGATTTTACTCTTCCAACTTAGCATGTATATAAATCCTTACATTTGTATGTAGCACAATGAAAGGGATATATGAGAATGAACCATTTGGATCTATCTCCATTGATTTATAAGGGTGTCATTTGAACTTTGGATAGGGTTGTTCCACAACCTTGACAACTAGTCGAGTATACATTTTCCAACACAATGAAAGTACTTCAAAAACTAGGGAAAATAGAAACTATAAATACCTTTTTATCATTATCGGTTAGGTTTTCGTGTACAATAATTTTGAAACACTTCACTTCTCTCCTTCACTACTCTTCTCTCCTTGAATGATCATTTGAAAATGACTTAGATCAAATTTTAAATCACTTATAAACCCTTTTGGGATGATCTAATTTACATTAAATGCACTGATTTGAAGTTAGGAAAAAAGTTGATAAACCCTAACTGTAATGCACAATCACCTTCAATTTCTATGTTAACATTCGCATCTTAATATTTTCCACCGGTGTTTTCACCAATAGGTCAATAATATCAACCTACACCTTATATCTATGTGCTAAAGGCATCATCATCATATCTTTGGCAGGGACTTAATGATTATCTGTTAAAACTCCCTTTGAACCAAAGCTCTTCATTTACTTTTTGGAGGAAACATTTGCACCAAAATTTGGCACCGACTCATTCTTAACCACACTCTCTTCTTTCTTTCTCTAGATCTTGCTCATCTCTTTCTTCATCTCTAAAAGATCAACATTCTTCACTGGATCATTCTTCTTTACCAAATCAACCTTCACATTCTTGCTTATGAAAAACTTAGCAATGTTTCGTAACTTATTACATTTGTATCATTTGAAATTTTGAACAAGCTTACTTCCACTTACTCTATTGAGCTACATTGATTAGCATTATGCACAAATCCATTGCATGTATAAAAGTAGCCATTGCAATATTGAAACATCATACCATTATTATAGTCATTCATCATTTGATTTATGCATTCACTAGCTCTATGACCAAATATTTTGCATGTATAAAACTAACCAATTAATGATTGATCATTCAAATTCACTCTACTTCTACATTATTTAGCTCTATGTCCAAATTTATTATAGGAATAATAATAACCATTAAAATATGGGTACCTTTGTGCATTTAGTTGTTTTTTTATTAGTGGTCTTTTGAATTCACTCTTCTAGTTTCAAACCTTTTTGAATTTTCTCTCTTTTTCATCTTCTTTTCAACCTTGTTTGGAGTTTTATTTGTCTTTGAGCTTTAACCTTTCTCAAATCCTAATCCTTCTTTGTCTTTAGATCCATTCTTATTTGCAATCATCTCATAAAGAATTGTAGTACTCTTCTCAAATTTTTCTTATTGAATCTTTGTCTTTTTTAGATCTAATCTCAAAGTTATAACTACTTGTTCAAAATCTGAGCATACTTCAAATTTTTCTTTCATTTTAGCATTTAGTCAGTCTTCAACTCTTTTACTTTCTTTAATCTACAATTTCAGGTTGGGAATAATATCATTTTATTGCTTGAGCTCTTCAAACCTATATGTAGCCATCTTGATTTTCTCTCTCAATATCTTAATGCATTCATCTAAATCATGTTGAATGCACAAGACAAATGAGAGGGAGGTAAATCAGTTGTACCTTAAAACTTCAAAACCCTCACAAAAATTTAGATCCACATTAATCAAATTAACCCTTAATCTGTTATAATGATTTATCATGAAAACAAATAACATAAATAGAACCAAATCAACACCATACACAAGGAAACATCAGATTTACATGGAAAACCCAAGATGGGAAAAAATGTGGTGAGGATGAACTCATAATATAAATTAATATCAACATTGAAAACAATAGGGCTCACTACCCAAAAGAAAGAAATTATCACTTCCATAATAGAAAATAAGATAGAGAAGAGTGTTACAATGAGAAATCCATCTCAAAGAAATAAAAAAATCCACCACATCATCACCAACACCTTCATAATTTTTTTAAAGAATTTTAGACATCTTTTTCTCACTGCATTCAATAATCTAGCACATGAAATCTCACACTGCACTTAACAAATTCACACTATACAATTTTTTAATTTGCATCACTCACATCATGCTCATCTATCTTAACACCCCTCAACAACTCAACTCATATTTATATCATCTTCAACCTTGAAACATTATCCAAGGTCATTTATGCACCTCAACCATGCAAATTCAAATTAGGTCAGCACCAAAACATTTCATGGTGGAAAGGAATGAAGTTGAACAACAACACACCTTAGCTAGGACCTAAATCCACTCATAAATGTCATGCCACACTTCCACAAAAATTAAAGAAAATTCACAAGTAGTGTAAACACCCAAGGTTAGTCAAACCTATGTTAACACCATTAAAACTTAATTACACACTTCCTCAAGTCCAAAGATGACTCACAAAAAACACATAACACTTGAATACAATCTAGAATATTCAACAAATGCCCTAGAATTCCAATAAATTCCTTCACCACAATTTTGAATTGAAGAATGTACACACCCAGTACACTCAAACAACTCTGTCATACACTATAACTTAAGAGTCTGACTTTCAAAGCATCAAACCACAAACAACTTCATTTGAAGAAAGATACGAACACTATCAACACCCTTCCAAATCTGCAAGACCTTAAACCACTCTATAGAGAAATTTAGAGCAAGAACATTTATCCTAGACACCTCTACCATATATAGTTCACACAATTGTGAACACACCTTCCTCTACACAGCTATCCAACACACCAAATTCTAAATGAAACACCTCTGAACACCCTTGATCAACATATCCAAACCGCACAAGTAGATCTTCAACCCAAAAGAACTATGGAGCAAAACCAGAACATAGAACACCACTGCAACACATTTTTTCCTCCTTTTATCTATTTTTTTCAAAAGAACTTGGAAACCTTGCACCAAAAACACATCATAAAAATCTTTAGTACTTCCTCATTACCACCAAGCCAACTGCAACTTAGCAACTCAACCATACTTTCCTAAATAGAAGCTTACTAAAGCAACACTAGAGATCAACACTAGTAGCTTACTAATGACAACATAATGCAACTAATCAAAGCATCATTAGGGAAAACACCAACTCAATACCAAATGCACACCCTTGTAACAAAATCATTCTCATACAGTTGACACCAGTGACAACACAAGCTGTTGACATCAATGAAAACACCAATCTTCTCATACTTACAAAAATATCCCCCTTTGTCATTGATGGTAACAAATGATGTGAAAAACCATCAACAACAAGCACAATAGCTCTGATCCTCAATACTTTTCTTTATACCAACTCATTATCTCTATTTCTTTATTTTCTCCCCCTTACACAATTAACTCATTACTTTATTTCACATGACTCTCTTTCCTTTTCTCAATTGAATATTTTTCACATTGCTCTCCTCCCCATTAGATATCTTTTTACATTACTCTCCCCCCTTTGACATCAATAGTAAAGGATAAAATATTTACATCATTCATTCTCCTCCTTTGACATTAATCATTTTTTTCTCTACTTCTCTACAACTTCCTTTCTTTCACTACTCTACATACTCCCCCTTAGGAGAACACACCAAACTGCATCATTCAACAACCACTGTATAATGAAAAAACTCACTCATCCTAACTACAATATCCAAAAATTCCACTACCTACTCCCCCTAAGAGGTAGCCACCAACATCAGTCCAAACCAAAGAATGAATCTTGATATCTACTAGACCGGTGCATCTTCTTATTCATCTAGTTCAAAGGAGAGGAAATAACCCCCAAATTCTCCTGAAGAAACTCAAAATTATCTTTAGGAAGAGCCTTAGTAAATATATAAAAAACCTAATCCTTTGTAGGTACATATTCAAGTTTCACTTCATTATCTACAACCTTCTCTCTCAAAAAGTGATACCGGTTGAGATATGTTTTTTCCTTGAATGCATTACCAGATTCTTTGAAATATTGATAACACTTTTATTTTCATAGAAGATAGAAATTGGTTCATCATATACCACCCTAATATCCTTCAATGTTTGCCTCATACACAACACTTGTGTGCAACAAGATCCTGCTGCAATATATTTTTCCTCTATAGTAGATAAAGATATTGAATCTTGTTTCTTGCTTAGCCATGACACCAATCTACATCCAAGAAATAATGCACCACCACTTGAACTTTTTCTATCATCTACACAACCAACCCAATCTACATCTGTGTAAGCACATAAAGTAAATTCAGTATGCTTTGGATACCACAAGCCATGATCTGAGTGCCCTTCAAGTATATGAATATCCTCTTCATTGTTGCAGCATGTGACTCTCTAGGATCTTATTGAAATCTAGCCACAAGACAAACTGTATTCATGATATTCAGTCTAGTAGTAGTTAGATATAGAAATCCTCCAATCATTTATCTATACTTTCTCTTATCAGCCTTGGGAGATTCATCATTCTTGCTCAGCTTGCAACCATTAACCATAGGGGTAAATACCAGTTTAGAATCGTCCATTCCAAAAAAAATCAACATTTCCTTGACATACTTTGATTTTGCAATAAAAATATTTGTATCTTTTTGATTGATTTGTATCCCAAGGAAGAAATTCATCTCCCCAAACATAGACATTTCAAACTATTTTTGCATCTTCTTTGTAAACTTCTTACACGTAGCTTGTTGCAAGAATAAGAAGAATGAAGGTGTTGTCATTGATTTCAATTGGCCAATTGGCTATCAACTGGTTGTTGTTGTCATTAATGTCATGGTTGCAGGTTATTGACTATATATGTCGAGGATATTGAGAAAATTGTATTGAAGAAATATTGCAGGTGTTTAGTGGTTGCTTCGGGTTTTTCTCTGGGATTTTCTCCCATGTTTGTGTGGTTCATATATGTTGATCATGGTTTTTAGAAGATGCTATATCCATATTTTTGGTTGTCGATTCATTGTACAGTGAGATTTATGTTCACTAGTTATGAACTATGGTTTTGGTTGAGGTTTGGGAGAAATTTTTTTGGTCTAGATTTCTATTTGTTAGTCTTGTGACTTGTACTTTGAGAGTTGTGTTGCTATGATTGTGATGAAGCTAATCTTGGTATTTGAAAGGTTTGTGCTTAATTGTTCTATGTGTTTTACACTAGTTTGGATGACCTTGTGTTGAACACTCTCTTCAAAGTTAATGAAGCATGTTAGATATTTTTGGGTCCTCATGAAGTGTGTGTTTGGGTTTCCCTCATTCTAATTCCACCCTAGGATGTTTTGGTGCTGACCTAATTGGAATTTCATGTTGGATGGCTGAATTTGGATATGTTTCAAAGTTAAAGAAGATATAAATACAAGATGAGTTAGTGGTGAAGAAGAGAAGAGAAAAAGAGAGTGAAGAAGAGAGATAAGTGAAAAATAAAAAAGATTAGATAGATGTGAGGTTGATGTTATTCAGTGATTTTGTGTGATGCGAGTGTGGAAGATCGGTGTGAAGCATAAATGTTGAGTTTTCGATTGCAGTCAGCAGAAGGTGTACTCTATCATTTATGCATGTCTACGAGTGGTTGAGAAATTGTGGTGGATTTCTCTGTTGCATTGAGATTATCGTCTCTCTGTAACATATATCTCTTATCTTCTTTGTATCTTTGTGGCAGTGGTCCCTTTGAGTTGTTAGCCCTGTTAGAGAGTGAGTTCTATTCTAAATAGTGAGTCCATGATTTGGCACTGAGCCTTATTTTGTAGGAAGTGAGCCTCTTGTAATCGATTTTGATATTCTCTGCAGTGTGAGTTAATTGTCATCATGGTTTTACCCTCATTGTGTTTTCCATGTAAATTTGGCATTGTTGTGTTTGTGTGATGGTTCTCAATTTCTACACTTGCACAATGTTTAATCATTTAAGCAATGTTAAGGATTAGTTCGGGTTATTGAATTAAAGGTTTAATTTTGTGACAACTGATTCATCCCCCCTCTCAATTGTCCTATTCAACATAACTTCATTTCCTCCAAAAATTATGTCATCAACATATACAACCACAATCAATATTTAATATTTTTCAGATTTGAAGTAAATATTACTATATGTGGTGCCTTTATTGAGTCCTTGTTGTAAAAAATACCTAACTAAACTTGCATACCAAGCTCTAGGATCTCGCTTCAATCCATATAATGCCTTCTTCAATCTATAGACCATATCCAATTTATCTGATAACTAAAATCCTTCTAGTTGTTTTGTATATACTTCTTCTAATTCTCCATTCAAGAAAGTAGAGTTTACATCCATCTAATATGCTTTGAAATTTTTATGTGTTGCAAAATCCAAAAAAATCCTTATAGCTTCCATTCTTTCCACTGAAGAAAATGTCTCCTCAAAGTCTATTCCTTCTACTTGTGAGTAACCTTTGCATACAAGCCTTGCCTTGTTTCTTACCACTTCTCCATTCCCATTCAGTGTGTTCCTAAATACCCACTTGGTTCCAATTACATTCTTATTTTTTGGTCTTGGGACAAGTTCCTAAGTCTGATTCTTTTCAATCTACGTTAATTTTTCTTCCATAGCCTTGATCCAATGCTCATCCTTGCATGCTTCAATCATTGCTTTCAATACTTCATAAATTAAACATAGATTTACTTGTTATTTCACAACTTTCCTTCTTTTCACTACACCTTTTTTCTTATCACCAACGATCTATTCTTTAGAATGATTCTTCTATACATACTTAGGATTTTTAGGAATCTTTTCTAGAGCTTCTTCCTCTTCAATTTGCACTTCTTTTTTCTTATCTTTTTCTTCTTCTCTATAGGTAGACTCATCTGATTCATATCCATCTATTACCATTGAATTTTTTTGTAGGTCTTCAGCAACCTTGACACTTGCACTCTTAATAATCTTTCTTGTCCTCTTTTTGTAGCATCGGTAAGATTTTCTTTTAGTAGAATATCAAAGGAAATACCTTCATCAAACCTTGCATCAAACTTTCCTAATTTTTCTTCATCCCTTCTGATATAGAATTTGGTTACAAACACTCAAAAGTATTTGATAGTATGAATTCTTCCATACCATAGCTCATAAGGATTCTTTTTTTTTCTCTTGCTTGCACTTTGATAAGTATATAAATAGCATTATCAATTACTTGTCTCTAGTAGACTTCCAGTAGATTTTCTTCATTCATCATTATTCTTGCAACTTCTTGAATACTCATAATCTTCCTTTCAACCACTTCATTCTACTGAGGAGTTCTAGGGGTAGATAAATGCCTCTTTATTCCATGATTTTCACAAAATATATTAAATGCATTGGAGGTGAACTCTCCACCTCTATCAAACCTCAAAAAAATTATTTTCATATCCATTTCATTCTCAACCATAACTTTGAATGCTTTAAACTTATCTAGGGCTTTTAATTTTTCTTTGAGAAAAGTAACATGTTTCATTCTAGAATAATCATCAATCAATAGCATGAAATATCTCTCACCTTGAATACTTCTTACTCTGGTAGGACCACAAATATCTATATGCACCAATTCCAACAATCTGATAAAAGATTATTCTTTGGCTTTGAAGCTTCTTGCTTGCTTTCCAACTTGACATTCCTTACAGATAGCATTGATAGGCTTTGTAATCTTTAGTAGATCTCTCATAGGTTGAACTAAACTTATCCTCAATAGGCTATCAAAACTAATATGACACATTCTTCTATGCCATAGCCACAACTCTTATTGATCTAATTCATGAAATAATAACCATCGGTACCTTTGAGTTGATAGACATTTTCATTTGTCCTTCTTCCACCAGACATCATAGTTTTGGAGCCTTTTTCTAATCTCACAACCATCATCCTAAAACATAAGATTGTATCCCTTGCTACACATTTTTCCAACACTCAAGAGGTTATGTCTTAAGCCCTTAACATAGTAAACATCATCACTATTATACTTGTCATCAAAACTGATTGAACCTTTTCCATATGTCTTATCAGATGTATCATCACCAAACCTAACAAGTCCTCCATATTTTTCAATTTTAACAAACTTACTCTTATCACTATTCATATGATTATAGCATCCATTTTCAATGATCCAATAATTCTTCTCTTGTCTAGCATGAAAAGCAAACACCAAAGTGCCTTCAGTTTTAGCACTTGCTTCTAGAGCCCTTTCCTTCATAGATCTCTCAAATTTAGTAGAATTAGTTGATCTTTTAAATCCATGAACAAGAATTCATTATCCTCATCATCTCCATAATTATATTCATCATTATATATACTTGCATCTTCTCTAACATAATAACTTTTATTAATCATCTTACCTTTGTTCTCCATGTTTTTGTTATTCAAAGCTCTATTTGGACATTTAGAAGCATAATGACTTATCTTTCCACAACTAAAACATTTGAAAGGAAACTTACCACTGTATTTTCTAGTACCCTTTTTCATTCTTCTTACAAATTTAGCTTCCACATCATCAATATCCTCCTAATTTGAATCCACTGCCTTCTCTAATTTGTCAGCCTTAAAAGCGGTCTCAAATTTTATACTACTTGTACCAAACTCTCTCATTTCAAAAGTAGTTAAAGAACCATAAAAGTGATCTCTGGTATATTGATTCAAAAATTTTAATTCTTCAAAAGTATAAACTTTATGACTATAAGCTTTAGGAAGAGTTCTATGTACCTTCTTTTCCACTTCTTCTTTTAAATCTCCACCCAGACCTTTGATACCATTGAGAACTTCATCCATCTTCTACAAGTAGCTTGCGATGTTTTCATCTTTAGACATTCATAGGGTCTCAAACATGATCTTCAAATTATGAATCTTATCTTGCTTGATCTTATCATCTCCTTCATAAATGCTTTCTAACTTCACCCAAATTTCTCTAGCAATTTTTAGATTCATAACTTTCACCAATTCAGAATTAGCAAGACCACTTAAGAGAGTATACCTTGCTTTACCATTATTTTCATAGGCCTTGATCTCATCATCAATGCTTGGACCATCTACAGGAATAGTATATCCTCTTTCAACTGACCTCTAGATCTCAAATCTACAAGAAACTAGAAAACCTTCCATCCTTGTCTTCCAGAATGCAAAATCTGATCCATCCAATATAGGAACATATTTCTTGTGCGTCATCCCAGATCTAACTCAAGTGGTTAATCTTTCTTCCAAGGAACCTTTCTCTAATTACCAATTTTTAAATGCACAAGACAATTGAGAGGGGGGGTGAATTAGTTGTACCTTAAAACTTCAAAACCCTCACAAATACTTAGATCCACATTAACCCAATTAACCCTTAATCTGTTAGAATATTTTATCATGAAAACAAATAACAGAAATAGAACCAAATAACCACCATACACAAAGAAACATTAGATTTACATGGAAAACCCAATATGGGAAAAATTGTATTAAGGATTAACTCACAATATAAAGTAATATCAACACCAAATACAATAGGGCTCACTGCCCAAAAGAAAGAAAGGCTCACTAACAAAGGCTCACTTCTAGAATAGAAAAAATATAGAGAAGAGTGTTATAATGAGAAATCCATCTCAAAACAATAGAAAAATCCACCATAGCATCACCAGCACCTTTGCGGTATTTTTGAAGAATTGTAGACACCTTATGCTCACTGCATTTAGTAATCTAACACATGAAATCTCACACTACAATTCAAATTTTCACCCTACAACACTGCAATTCACATCACTCGCATCATGCTCATCTATCTTAACATCCCTCAAAAAATCAGCTCATAAATTTATATCATCTTCAACCTTGAAACATTCTCCAAGGTTAATTATGCACCTCAAGTATGCAAATTCAAATTAGGTTGGCACCAAAACATTCCCACAGTGGAAAGTAATGAAGGAGGACCACAACAAACCTTAGTTAGGACCTAAATCTACTCATACACACCACACCACACTTCCACAAACATAAAAGCAACTTCACAAGTAGTGTAAACACCCAAGGTCAGTCGAACCTATATTAACACCATTAACACTTAAGTACGTGCTTCCTCAAATCCAAATATGACTTTTGAACACCACATAACACTTGAATACAGTCTAGAATATTCCACAAACACCTTGGAAATGAAAAAATTCCTTCACAATAATTTTCTCTTGAAAAATGTACACACCCAGTACACTCAAACAACTCTATCATACACTGTAACTCAAGAAATTGACTTTCAAAACATCAAACCATGAACAACTTCATTTGAAGAAATATACAAACATTGTCATAACCCTTCTAGATCTACAAGATCTGAAACCACTCTGTGGAGAAATGCGAAGAAAGAACATTTCTCCCAGACACCTCTATAATATACAATTCACACACGAGTGAACACACCTTTCTCTATGCAGCAATCTAGCACACTAAATTTTGAATGAAACACCTCTTAACATCTTTGATCAACATATCCAAATCGCACAAGCAGATCTTCAACCTAGAAGAACTGTAGAGAAAAACCAGAACATAAAACACCACTGCAATACATTTTTTCCTCTTTTTATTCAATTTTATCAAAAGAACTTGGAAACCAAGCACCAAAAACACATCATCAACATATTTAGTACTTCATCATTACCACCAATCCAACTGCAACATAGAAACTCAACCATACATACATAAATAGAAGCTTATCAAACCAACACTAGAGGTTGACACTAGTAGCTTGCTAATGACAACATAATGCAACTAATTGAAGCATCATCAGGTAAAAAACTAGCTCAATACCAAATGCACATCCTTGAAACAAAATCCTTCTCATATAGTTGACACAAATGACAACACAAGCTTGTTGACATCAATGACAACACCAATCTTCTCATACTTGCAACACATCACTAAGATCCTTTTCCAAATCTTTGTTTTCATATTCTTCTTTATACAAATCATCTAGGGTAGATTTGAGTTCTCCTTCCATGTCAATAATACAATATTCTTCAATAAATCCTACCATATGAATTTCTTCTAGAGGGGTAGAATATCTCCTAGTATTCATGTGTTCAACTATAATATCTACCTTAGCGATCAAGTCAATTGAAGGAACCAAGCTCTGATACCAATTATTGAACACCCAGAATATTGAGAGGGGGTTGAATCAATATTCTTTGAAACCACTTAAGAATTCAAACATTCATTCCACATATCATATTTAAATTGTAGTAATGAAAGAAACTATGAGGGAATTCATCAAATCACATAACACATGAATGTCATATTTTTACGTGGAAAACCAAAAAAGGGAAAAACTACGGTGAGGATTAGCTCACAATATATTGTAATCAGTCATAACATATTACAAAATGGCTCACTGCCTTTTCAACTCACTGTTTGAAGGATTCATTGTCTAGAGAATAAGAGAGATAGAGAAGAGGGGTGGTTCACTTCCAAAATTTGAACTACTAATAATGCATCTACAATATGCAAGAGATATAGTTCCATTGAAGCTCAAAACACTGAATTAACACACTTCATACTATAATGCTTCCACGCTCTACTCTACTTTACATTCGTATCATATTTGCATGCTCTGCTTATGAATTTGCATCACATTTTCTATAGTACACATCACATCTCTACAACACCAAAATAAACTTATTTTTATACATATTACATCCAAAAACACTTGTAACATCAATTAGGTCGGTCTAATTAGATGTATCGTGCAAAACAATAACTTGTTGAATCAAGATTCAATCAAACACACTTTGCACCTTAATTTAAAACTTGTAACACGTCCAAATAGGTTGGAGGGGAACCATCATAACTCTATAAGACCGATCAACACTTCCTTTAACTCCACATGACCCCAAACTTATTATGTTGGTACCACAAGTAAGACAACACCAAAATTCACCAACTGATTATCCACAAACTGACACACGAACCTCCAAAACACATGTTGCTTGGACTACACACCCTTCTAAAACCTATAAACACTACCATAAATTTACATAACCAAATATGCTTTCATGGTGGAATACGGACCAATCAAAATACGTACTTTGTTTTTATTATACTATACTAGAAAAACTAATATTTTGTGAGCCATAAATTTTACACCGGAGGACATAAAGACATGATAGTTTGGATTTAAGGTCCACCAACATGTACTAAAATCTCCTTAAAACTGCAAAAAAAAGTACTTCAAGGTGAACCAATGCGGACCCAAAAAATGATGCTTTGTACACTAAAAAACTATGTTCTAGACTTAGTCAACATATCAGTTTTGCACCAAATAAAAGCCTCTACATCTCTATGTTGGATTACCATCTCCATTCTCACTCATGCTTCATCAACCAATTGTACCTCAATTTATAATTCCATTCAAACCATAATCTTGACATCAATGATAACACTATATAAGATCATGCTCATGTTGCCAACAGCCATACCAATGGTAATCTCCTCAAACTTCCAACACCAGATAAATTTATCACAACATTATCACATTCTATAATGGAGAAAAACTAGGAACATTGGTGGAGGTAAAATAGTTTAATTTGATTTACTTTATTTGTGTAAATTCTTCATTGAATTAGGTTATTTGATTATTGAATAGGGTTTATTCTCATTTTAGATTTCAGTAATTTTATTTACTTTCTACAATACTAAGATAGACATTTTATAAATGGATCTTAAGAAAGGTTGAGTGTAACCAACAGAAGCCTCAAGAAACTTACATACATAATATTTTGCAAATATCCACAAAATAAATATTATTTAATTCATCTTTAATTTAAAATATATACAAGTTTATTTTATAAACTTAAGAAAACACATTGAACTTCCATTAATTCCAAGATGCTCAAGATTTCTTCAACATAAAATCAAAGAATATGAAAATTCCTATTTTACACTCAATAATGGTAACTAATCATTTCATCATTTTTAAGCAATAAAAATAATATTTTAATAAAATAAATAATACCATAAAAGTCAAAAATTTAAATGCAAGGTTTTGAATTTATCTCTATCCTTTCCAAGCATGTTTTTTAGAATTTAAATCCAAGAATAATGTTTTGAAGCACATGTCCATGTCCAAAAATCAAGAACACTCTAAGGTTTCAAAAATAGAATTTCTCCAAAATTTTCTATGCTTGTTCATGCTAAATGTAAAATGAGTATGCATATACAAGAACATGGTAAACCCTTAATATAAAGTTGATCCCATAATGTGTGTCTTATTTGTGGGATATCTTCATTTTTACCTAAAATCACTTCTTTTTTTAAATAATGATTTAATCCTAGAGGGGTTCCATAAAAGGGATTAGATTAGAGGGGATTAGATAAAATCCCTTGGATAAAACTCCTAAAGCTTAAATCAAGTCCATCATAGTCTCCTCAACACCTATCCAATTGTTGACAAAATGTAATTTTGCTTTAACTTTTTGTGGATCAAATTAAGTCATTTAGAAATATCATTTTGTACTTATATGTATCCCTTAGTATTATCTTTACAATATTATAATAAGTATTATTTTTTCTTTAATATTTTTTTTTAAATTTTACAATGAGTGCAGGTCCATTATAAAAAAAGACCTCTATCCAAGAAACTAAGATAAATAACAAACATGGTAAGAAAATTCTCAAAAAAATATTCCACTCCACATAGGCATTCTTAGTTCAATGAAAAAAATATTTTGATAGATATGCTAAAGGAAATGTGTTATAGAATAATATAGGTCTAGAATTTTGGTTAATATTAATTAAAAATTAATAATCAATAAAATATTTTATAAAAAAAATTGCACTATATAGATTCAATGATCTAACTCTAAGAAATCACGGAAAGTTTTTATTTTAGTGAACGTTATGCAATATGGACTAATTTCACTCAATAAAAATAATAGAAATAATTTTTAATCTTTTCTTAAAATTACAACTTGAATCTACATACAAAATATCACGATTCATTGGTTTACATCATCCTTAAAATATTAATTATTTGTTCTCTATAATTGAAAAAATTGAAAATTCTCAAAAATGTTGATCACACTATTGTGGGATCACCCATAACCACCTCCATAGGTTAAAATAGTGCAATTAACTCTTTTCAATCATCATAAACAAAATTATATGAAATATCAGAACTCTTTAACTATGTTAAAATTTAATAATATATTTGTGGAAATAAATACAAACTAATCAATAGCAAAATTAATTTTTTAAATATCTATTTGCAATTATATGGGTCAAAGACTTTGAAACCAAATCAATCTATTATTTAATTTAATATAATAAAAATATTCTGATATAAAATCCAACCAAATGTTCCTAGATGCTTCCAAGTAATGTATCTAAGACATATGTGTCTATATCTCCATGCTTATTTTTTGCGATAATATTAAAAAAATACTATTTTTCAAAATATCTAAAATTACTTTATTTCCCAAATATGACCCTTCACTTTCCAATTTGTTGCATCAAGTTCATTTCAAATTGTATGAAATGCATCTATGCATGCTACAATAAAATATAAAGCACTTTGATCACACTTTACTCACTTACACAAAGAAATATTGAATCAAATATGATTCAATATTTTAAGGTATATGAGTATAACACACCTCGCATATAACTATCCCATCATGGAGAAATAAATTTAAGCACATACATACCCATTTGAATATCTTCATAATTTCTCATTATTGATTTATACCTATATCCTACTCACTCAAGCACACATCACTAATACCAAGCACAAGATAGTTGAATAAATAATATGATAACCAAAGAGTAAACATACTAACACATATCATAAAAATCAACTCATAATTGTTACCACAATAATAATCTCTAATGATTAGTATAATTAGAAGTATGCATAAGGAAGCATGAGTAAAAAATATTTAATAATCAATAATAATAAATAGTACTACACTTAAATTAATATGACTAGCAATATTACTAACATTTAATATTCATAATTAAAATAATGAAGATGAAAATATCATAAAATCTCAAATTATAAAATGATATCATATCCCGTAATCATATAACCATGTTGATATCAATTATCAAGAAATTAAACATCACAAATATAATATAATAAAAAAAATCATAAAAATAAAGATGCAATACATGTATCCATTTTATCCCCTACAATTATGATAGGCATACTCTTGGAATCCATAAAATAGGATATTTAACACCTTTAAATGTATAACATCTTCACATTTTATCATTGTCTCATCATACCTATTTCATTGAACCCTAACTTGGTGGATCTCTTGGGGTCTAGCATTCAGTACTACAAAATGTATATGTAGGAATACTCTTGGAATCCATAAAATAGGATTTTTAACACCTTTAAATGCATAACATCTTCACATTTCGTCATTGTCTCATCATACCTATTTCATTGAACCCTAACTTGGTGGATCTCTTGAGGCCTAGCATTTGGTACTACAAAATGTATATGGGATTTAAGGCTAGATTCTCATCTAAAAATGCATGCAATGCACCTAAATCAAGGATATTTGAAACAATTATAATATAATATCTCAATATCATAATGTGAAAAGCATCATGAATTCATGGTAGATTAGGTGGTAAAGTAAGCCAATATGTAACAATTCTTGTCTCTTCTAGGATATGAAATGGTCTTTTTGAATTGCAAACATGTATTGTAAAAAAACCCTAAAAAATGACTCCAAAAATTTAAGCTATGGATATTATCATTGAAAAGGGGATGGGCAAGACTTATGCTCAAATAGTGGCATGAATGGATCGATTATTGTGAGTGGGTAAACTCACCTATAATTTAGGTTCACTTAGACCAAGAAGGGTGTTCCTAGAGGTATTCTCAACAAGATAATGATATCATATTTATAAATTGATATATAAATATTCAACAATAATACATAGCATGTGTAGACACCTAATTCTAGCTTACGCATTTTCATCCAAAACAACTCATTTTCTATCATTTCACCTATCTAATTTATCTTCAATATTAAATTAAATTTTGTTATTTGATTAAATTAATCATCATTTTCCCTCATCGTGATAATTAAATGTTTTTTTAATTATTTAATTTCAAATTTCCTCTTAAATCCACTTTAATTAAATAATTTTGAATTATTTAATTTAATTATTTATTTCTCATATCTAAATTAAATAATTTATTATTTAATTGATTCTCACTTCCTAAATTAAATAAAAAATTTAAATTATTTAATTTATTTCCCAAATATTATCTTCTTCCAAAATAAATAAAATTATTTATTTTGTTTATTAAATTCAACCTTGCACACGTAAATAATAATTAAATTTATTTAATTATCGAATACTCGAGCAAATTTCACCTCACTTATTGACTCAGACTTACTTTTAGTTCACTAATAAATCTAATCAGTCCACTCATCAATTAGATCCACTCACTCCCACTCACTTCAAGTCCTCTAAGCAATCAATTTAGTCCACTAATCCTCGGTCTTAGTTAACATCTCAATCAATTATCTTAACTAAATCATACAATCAGTTATCTGAAATCATGTAGTCAGTTGAAAATCAATCAAGTCCTCTCATCAATCCTCCATTGTTGATCTTTTTTAGTCTTTCCCTGATCTTTACTATAGATCGATGTCACCAAATATCTATAGATCAAACCATCCTATCATTCATTCATCATCTCAGATCGTGCAAAGAAACTATACTTTTTTTCTAGGTGCTTTTTATTATATTGTACTTATTACAAATCTGAGAACAAAGGTTATTGTTGTCACATAAAACTACACCCTACTGAACAAGAGTTCAATGTTCTAATGACACAATGGAAACAACCTTGAGATGTGGGACCTTGCGCAAATGAGGTTGAATCTTTGGTGAAGGCCGGATTCATTTTCCAAACTAAGTGCAAATATGTTGCCCTATCCTAGCACATGAAAGTCCTAATGCTAACCTACTCTAACATATCACAAAGGAAAAGGGGAGAAGGAGAACATGAAAGAGAAGATGGAGGTGATACACCAAGATGGAAAGGTTATTTCTTCCTGGAATATACTACTCAGTACATCATTGAAGAGGGGAAAGGGGACTTTCACAACTCTATATTTGGTCGATTCTTAGAGGCATACAAGAAGGTTAGGGTTTGACAAGGAGCTAGAAGGAAAGCAAGGTTTCTCAAACCAGCAATTGCAAAAAATTTAACTCAAATGTACATGCATGAAAATACAACAAACACTCAAATATGAAGGTAATAATTTACTCAAACACAAAAGAGATGAGAAGAGGAAAATTTTGATCCATTCCATTAATGTAGAGGAAAAAATCCAATCTTTACAATGGTAGAGTGTGAAATACAGCCTACAAAAGAAAAACCTCGGAGGAGCCAAAGAAAGAAGAAACCTTTAAAAAGATACAAACATTTCCTTTATAGTTCAGACATAACTGAGGATTGAATTCAAAAACCTAACCCTAACCTAACTAGGGTTTGCAAGAAGATGAATTCGATTAGATTTAAAAAGATCTTAATTACTCCCATAATAGAGCAACATAACTAGCCATAAGGGCTCTGACAACTTGAATGAGCCCCAGAATGATGACTCATATGAATGTAAGGATGGACCTCCCATGAAAGCTACTAAATAACTCACTAACCAATACACCCTGACAAAGAATAAAGAGTTTGTAGCACATTAAGGAGTAATGGTGACATCCTGCAATCAATATAGTGTTGAAAAAATGTGTAAAAAATGATCCATAATTGATTATATTTGATTCAGTGGTTGAGGATGTCATTGAACAATAACTTCTACAAATCTACTGCAAACAGGATCACTTAGCTGTTAAAGTTTGAAAGTGGACCATCAAATTGGAGATAAAAGGCTTAGATCGAACATCGAGCAAAGTTTAAAATAGATTCATTGATCTTCATCTCACACACTAGCAACCAAATAAATGGGCCTCATTGTGACATATGTCACCTCAGCATTCACCATATATCGTCATCACCACCCTATCAGGATGTCGAAGGGACCATCATCAAGTCCGATCGATATCCATCATTCCCTCTGATGAGCTACCATCAAAATATCGAACGGACCATAATTTATGTCCTGCCAATATCTCTTTGTCACTTCAATGTTGCCTTTGCTCCTTCGTCGGGTCCCACCAACTTTCTATCTTGCACCATTGACTGAACTATCATCAACACATCAGAGAGACCCCATTGGGATGTCGAAGGGACCACAAAATAGCTCACTCTGACATCATCTTGTCTCCTCGATACATCACCATCGAAATATAAAAGGGACCATATTTTAGGTCTCACTGATATCGATCATTCCCTCTGATGAGGAGAGACCAACCTTCATTAGAATGTCGAAGGGACTACGAAATATCTCCCTCTGACATTGCATTGTCTCCTCAATGAGGATCCATTAGAGATCAGACATTGGGCAGATGGCTTATGCATTACAAAGTGAAAACGGCAAGAGGGTAGAGGGGAAGGAAGGGAGTGATGGAGAAAACATGAAGAAAGCGGGTAAAAGATAGCCTAAAAACTCAAAATATTGATATAGCCAATTTTAGGAGCCCCCAAGGAAAACTCATGCAAGATGACCCATATAGGATCTCTCAAATCATATATCAATGATGGGTCATCTAAGGGGGGCATGAAATGTCAAAATTTTGGAAATTTTTGTGGGATGATTGCTTGCTAATCATGGAATCTAGAGGCCTTATTAATCCATTGGGCATGGATTCAAGAAGGGAATTACAAAATTGGGCCACCTCAAAGCAAAACAAAACATGTGCAACTACACTTGGAGGAAAGCATAAAAACTAAGAGCATACATTCCCTTAAGGAGAATGTAGGGTGTACAAAGAACTTCATGGAAAGAGAGATATATAGAATATAAACACAAACTAATAGAAAGCAAAGAATGGAAGCTTTCCTCTATCAAAAATGAACCTTTTTAAGGAGTCGATCTCCCTCAAACCATAGTTGCAGACCTCACCCAGCTACAACCACTAAAAATTATTACAAACATGCATGTAATTGCACAAAATGCTTGCAAGATGAAGGATCGCTTCATTGTATATTTTTCCATTGCAAGGAAACCATATGATGCAAGTGTTAGACTCATCTAACACCAGTGTCTCAGCTGAACATACAACAATAGGGGTGAAATTTTTTGAACATAGGTCAACATCCACAAGAAAACCTTATGTAAGAGGAAGAGAACTCTCTTCACAAAAGGATAGGCCAATACTATCACTACTAACCTCCTCAATGCATGAGCTAAAACTAAAAGAAAATGTTTCTAGATCACATGGTGATGCAAAATATGCCAAATTTGATTTTTGATCTACACAAGAAAGACCTTCCTCATGAACCTCAAAAGAGAAACTTTGAAGCTCGAGCATACTATCAAACTAAGCAATGGGAGCATCACTCTCCAAAAAAATGTGTGGTTGCTCAATGGTGGATTTTTCAATGTGTTGGTTCCATGTGATGCACTCTAAATCAGTCACATTATCCCTAATGCCAAAGTTCACATCTTCATTTTGAATGAAGACCTCATCTTCAATATTGTTACATTCAGGGATGAGAGAAAACCAACAAGCCTCATAATTACATGCATTGATGCACACTTCATCAACACGTACCTCAAAATTTTGAGACATTTTGGGTGAAGAACTAAATTCTTCAAGTTGTCTCTCTGTTTTAATTTCTTCTTGGCAACTAGCTACAACAAAAATAGACTCTTGGCATGTAATGGTTACCACATCCTTTTTTGCTTTCCTCATTCTTATGTTGCTACCCACAAAGTGCCTCTTTTGGGGGTCATGATATGATGTTTAAACCTAAACAAAAGATTTATATAACATCCCAAGAGAGGCCCTCCAACTCAAAACTACATACCTCAATAGATTATGGATCTTCATCCACAATAAGAGGAGATAAACACATCTACTATTGTTGCTCAAAAACCATGGATTTATCTTCATCTATCAAGCCAAGACCAAGCTATTCAGGGGATTCAACTAATGTAGGTATAGTTGATCTATCGTCCTCATCTTCAACAAAACAAGTAAGGGCGTCAAATGAGAGGACTGAATCCTCTACTATATCATTTTTTTCTACCATTTTAATGTCTTATTGCTACAATAGTGTTTTATCTTGAATTTTTTCTTGCAACAAACCAAGACACTCATTGTTTTGAGTACATGAAGGCTCCACAACAGAAACCTCTTCACTCCTAGCCCAGAATTGCTCCTTCCTTTGTTCTTTTAACCAACTAGGATTCCATACCACAGGTCCTATAATACCCCTCCATTTTGTCCTCTTGATCGAACAGTGTTATGCTCTATTATGTTGTACTTTCTATTAGTACCTTGATTATGGTACCTGTCTATTATTTGATCGCTATCTATTAAGCGACGTTAATGTTATCTTATGATGTGATTATTATGGCATGTTTGGGATTAACATATGTGGATATCTAAATTTATGATGTTTCATGCTTTCGATTATGCTGCTATGTAAGATGCGTCAGTTAGTACTACTGTATTGGTGAAGAGGACGGTATCGCATCACTCGCTTGCGAGTGCCCTGCGATTTCATAATTTCCTCTTCACGGTGTGCCTTATTTATGATATATTATTGCATGTGGTTATATTCTTTGCTCGCAAGTTTATAGGTATAGGACATCGACTCCACCTGGTCTCTCAGTTTCGAGCGTGTCCAAGGCCCAATGACATTCGATTGGGAGATAGTAGCTAGGATTTCCATGCCGAGTTGTCACCCTGGTCATAGTGTGTCGTCGGTCCTAGTATGGTCCAGTGGTTCTATTTTGTTCAATTTGCCTGGTTTCAGTTTATTTAGGAAGTTAGAATAATGTTAGAAATGTGATTTAAATTAGTGAGTAATTTAATTTAATTAATATATATTTTAATCTTGTAGTAGATTTATTTTATTAATGGATTAAGTTATTTATGTTGAAATGATTTACATTATCTATTTTGGAAATGCATGCATTTTTGAGTTGGAATTGAAAATTAAGAAAATGAATTAAAAGTCAAATTAGAAATTCAAAAATTCAAAAATTCAAAAATTCAAAAAAAAAAAGAGATATTTCCTATTCTGTTTTCTAGAATTTATGAGGGTGGTTGTAGGATTTTTGGGGAAAATTTGCATTATCTTTGAATTTCTTGACAAATCTTTAAAATGGAGTTTGTGGGAGAAAAAAAATTAAAAGAGAAGAGGAAGAAATTGTTCAAATTGTGGGTTTTTGGATTAAAGCTTGAAGAATTTGAGGATTTGAAGAGGGAATCAAGGCATCAACAGGGTCTTCACTCAACTCCAAATAAAACAGGTTCATGTTTCTTTTAAATGAGTTTCTTTTAAAATTTTAATTGTGAGTGTTGTTGAAAAGCTTTGAATCTATTGTTTGATTGCAAAATAAATCAATTGAGATCTTGTGTTTTTTTCAATTTGGAGCAAAACTTGGTTAGGATTAGAGTGTTTCCAAAATTTAAAATATATACTTGAATGTAAATTATTGTTTTTAGTCTTTGTGCTCTTCAATTTGTTTAGTTTTCAATATGGGTAAATGAATATATGAGTATATATGTACATATATTATAATTTATTTTATATACTTTCCCTAGTAAAGTAATGCTAGCAAAATTTTATTAAATTTTGAAAACAAAATTAAGGCTGTATTTTTTTGCTTCTGGGTTTTATTTTCATTTCAAAAAAATAAAAATAAAATGATAGTCAAAATACAGTAGAGAGAAAAAAATTTAAAAAAATAATAAAATTGGTTTGTTGGGGGGCTGGGGGCTCACCCCACCGCCGCCCCCATGGGAAGCGGCATGGGGGAACGCACCCAGCACTCCCCGTGGCCCACGCCGCCACTATTGGTGGTCGGCACTATAAACCCCTACCTCCGCCTCCCTCTGCCAATGCCGCCCTTGGTGGCATTTTCGCCGCCCACTGTATAACACCACCACCTGTGGAGGTCTGCGCGGGCACGAAAAGGAAAACGCGGCTGGCCCTAAACGGCGCATGGCCTGAGGAAAACACACGCCCCAAAGTCCCTTTTGCCCTTCGTTTTATAAATAAAATATATTTTATTACTTGAATATTATATCTTTATAATATTAAATGTTAATATTTATATATTAATATTTAATATTTTATTATATGGTATTAAGTATTAAAATATATTATAATTAAGCAATTAAATATGTGTATTTTTTTGGATATACATTTATTTGGAAGAATTATTTTGGGTTAGATAATTTTTAAATATTTCACTAATCTTATTGTAAAAAAATAAAAGAAATATTGATTTAATCAATAATAATGTTTTAAAGGATGGCAAAAATTAAGTGGAATCAGGATATTTTGTGTTAAATTAAATAGACAAAATATTAGATTGTTTTAAAAGTTTAAATTTGATAGATCAGTATTGGAGATAATAAGGGATATGTTAAGTAGATGAGTAAATTATTTTGAAATAATTATGTTGAACAAGGGAAACAACTATTTATTTGTTTACATTATTTTTTGAATCTTAGAAGTAAATATCCATGTAACATTACTTTAAATGCAATTAGAGAAGGAAATGTTGGTTTAAATTTCATACCTTGTCTGAAAGAGATGTTGTCAAATTAAGTGTTATTGATGCCATAGATTACTGAATGAAGTGAGGAAATGGATTTAGAATATCCAAAGGCAGTTCTTTTTTGTTGCCTTCAGTGAATATGTCTTTTGTGTTCATGTCTTGGGAAATGGGCTAAATACCTTTTTATTGTAAGTCTTCCAGAGGACCATAGAGGTTGGGGGTTGTCATTTGTGATGTCAACCTGTGGTGAATTCTCTTGGGTAGTACATGAGGTTATGTCTATGTTAGTACCAGTTTTCACGAACGGGAATGTTTTGTACCTCCTTGGTTTAGGAGTGGATTTCATGAGTTGTGACTCCTTGTCAGGAGTGACTCGGTTACCTTGTTACCTTCAATGTTTGGAGAGGGTTTGAACTTATGTTGCCTCCTAAGAAAGGATGGTCGTGGTATCTTGTTTTTTTGTACTTTGCTACCCTTGGAGTTTGGATGGTATGTGTGTTGTCAAGTAGAAGAGTGGCTTTCGTAGAGGCCAGAGCCCAAAGAGGTAAACTAGGAAACCTTCAGAGGTGGTTTAATCAAGTGATAACTAAAACAAAACTTAGAAGATTAGGTAATACTTCACACTAATCAAGATAATTATGCCTCACTAATAGAAACAAGGGCTCATTTAGACTTGGGATGAGTGGGAAGGCCTGGAATGGCAAGGTCATCTATCTTGTATGTACGAAAGGTATTTGATTCCGCATGAGGGAGTGTGGGGGCTGGGATTCGATTGAGGCCACCAGGATAACCCTTAGTGGGGGTCGGAGCCTATGAAGATTCTCAGAGGACAACCCATGATGAACTGTGTGATGGCACTTTGTCTAGGACAATAGTTGGTACTTGTTATTGTGGGTATGCTTTCCGTAACATACTCGATGTGACCACAGTTGGTATTTGGTTCTATGTGTATGGTTCTCGTAACATACTTGATATGCTTTATTTTTGGAAGCAATGTGACCATGTAGAGTTGTACTCGTGTTGTACTTGTGTGGTATATGAGTTGTACTTGTGATGTACTTGTGTTATACTTGTGAGGATTATGTGTTTGGTTGTTTCAGTTTGGTTTAGTTTTGGTGTTGGTCTGTGTCTAGTGGTAGATGGTCTTGGCTAGGATTCCTGGTTACTATCTCCTAGCACAGGGGGTGGGTCTTTGGGTTCCACTTGGTTGGGTGGCATGCACCTAAATCCGTTGGGCTATCTTCATGTTCATGTGGATGAGATTTCTAGTTGGAGAGCTTGTGGAAATCAATTGCAGTTCTTGCTTTATTTCATTTCAGTTGTTCTTGTATTATTTAATACCCCTCATTGTTATCAAGGTGGAAGTTGTAATTGTAATTATATTTGTTGGAATTACCTCATTCATGGAATGAGTGTTGTAACCTTATTGTTTAATGAAAGGATTAATGAGATGGAAAGTTATCTTTATGCTAGATGTATATTATCTTAATTGGAATGTATTTGTTTAATTATCTAAATTATTGGCATTGTTTAAATTCATGTTGTTTGTTGAGGTTCTATATAACCTCTGTCTCGTAACCTTAGAGGTTGTTGGCATTAGTTAGTGAACTTGCTTATTAATTATTCTTTAAAAAAAAAAAATAGCTTGTTTAAGTAGTTGTTTGCAACTTCCTCTAGGGTTGTGTGGCGAGGCGTTATACGTCCACCTTTAAAGAGTGAAATAGGGAAAGAGGTAGAAAAATAGTAAAAAGGGCATTGAAGCTCTTGTTGAAGTTCTAGAAGGGGTTGCTCAATAGGAGTAAGAGGTTGAGCCTCCTCAAGGATAGGTTCTTGTGAGGAATGGAGGCTCTCAAAACTTAGGATCTCCAACATAGAATATTATCTTAATGGCACAAGAGGTTGTATTGGAGTTTCAAGGGGTTGAATAGGATTCTTGAAACTAATTTTTTTCTTGCAAACCTCTTGCACAATAGGTTGATCTGGAACAAAATGAGGGCTAATGGGGGTTTCAAGAGGCTTTCTAGGTTTCTTGAAACTTACAAATTTATGCTTTCTTACCTTGCAAACTATTCTAGAAATGGTGGAGGTGCTTGTTTGAACTAGGCACACAAGGGGCTACCTAAGTCTTGGGAATTTGTGCTAGATCAAGCACAAGTCTATTTTTTTCTTTCCTAGCAACAACATCTCTTCTTGTACACTCTTCTTGTTGCCTTCGTGTACCTCCAACTACTGCTCATACCTCCACTAAGCTTCAATATTTTTTTATTGAGGATAGTGAGCTTGATGAACAAACTCATCCTATTGTGAGAAATAACCTTGTTGTTTCCCTTAATAGGCTTAATTTTTCCACTCTTTGTGTTGTAGGTCAATCCCTTGTTGTCTCCAAAGCTCATCAATTTTTCTATTGAAATCAAGAAAAATGCTTGTGATTTCACTTGCACTTAAATTATCAAAATTTTGGGGTTGAGTATGAGAGAAACAAGGTTGATTTTCAAAGTGATAAGTCTCTTGGGGCTATTGATATGAATGTGTGGGTGTCCAAGAAGATTGAGTAGGGTGGGATGGGTGGTTGCCATTCTGAAAAGATTGAGAACCCATAACAAAAAGGGTTGTGTGGAATGAAATGGGAGGTATAACCAACCTAATATGGTTGATTGGGAGGTACAAAGTTGGCATTAGCTTGATATGGCAAGGTATACATATGGTTTCCATTATTATATGACATTTTTTATGCATGGAAATGATAGGAAACACTTTGAAAATTTGAAAGGAAGGAAAAGGACTGCTTAACCAAATATTTTGGGTACATACCAAAGAGTCACCCAAAGAGTTGCAAAGTGGCCAAGTGCTTGTAGAACTGGCTCCAAAGGCTAAAACGTTAAAGAAGGCACCACTTCCTCAATGACATGAAATGAAACTAGGTTGCTTGAACTAGTTAATTATGAATGGAGTTGCCATGGTGTTTGAAGATATTCTTCAAAGTAAATATGCATTAACCAAAACACCAAATTATTCAATGGAAAGAAGTAGTCCCATCGAGCGTGCCAAAAATTGTTGTCACATAAAACTACACCTTATTGAACAAGAGTTCAATTTTCCAATGACATAATGGAAACAACCTCAAGGTGTGGGACCTTGCACAAATGAGGTTGAATCTTCAGAGAAATTTGGCTTCCTTTTCCAAACTAAGTGAAAATGTGTTGGCCTAACCCAAACATGAAAGTCCTAATGCTAACCTACTCTAACAAATCACAAAGGAAAAGGGGAGAAGGAGAACATGAAAGGGAAGATGGAGGTGATACACCAAGATGGAAAGGTTGTTTCTTCTTGGATTAGACTACTCAATACATCATTGAAGAGGGGCAAGGGGACTTTCACAACCATCTATTTGGTCAATTCTCAGAGGCATATAAGAAGGTTAGGTTTTGACAAGGCGCTAGAAGGAAAGAAAGGTTTCTCAAACCAATAGTTGCAAACAATTTAACTCAGACATACATGCATGAAAATATAATAAACACTCAAATATTAAGGTAATAACTTACTCAAACACAAAAGAGCTAAAAAGAGGAAAGCTTGATCCATTCCATTGATGTAGAGGAAAAAATCCAATCTTTACAATGGTAGAGTGTGAAATATAGTTTGCAAAAGAAAAACCCTAGAGGAGCTAGAGGAAGAAGAACCCTTCAAAAAGATAAAAACATTATCGTTAAAGTTCAGGAATAAACAAGGATTGAATTCAAAACCCTAACACTAACCTAACTAAGGTTTGCAGGAAGATCAATTTGACTAGATTAAAAAAGATCTCAATTGCTCCCATAAAAAAGCAACATAGCTAGTCATAAGGGATTTGACATCTCAAACAAGCCCTAGAATGATGACTCATATGAATGCAAGGATGGAGCTCCTGAGAAATCCGCTAAAGAAATCACCGACAAATACACCCTGATAGAGAATAAAGAGTTTATAGCACATCAAGGAGTAATGGAAACATCTTGCAATCAATACAACATTGAAAAAATGTGTTAAAAATGATCCACAATTGATTAGATTTGATTGGACATCTAAGGATTTCGTTGAATAATAACTTTTTCAAATCTTCCATGAACAAGATCAATTAGCCATTGAAGTTTGAATGTGGACCATCAGATTGGAGATGAAGGGCTCAGATCGAACATTGAGAAAATTTTAAAACACAGTCATTAATCTTTATCTCACACACTAGAAACCAAAGAAATGGGCCCCGTTGTGACACATGTTGCCTTAGCATTCACCATATGTCATCATCACCACCCTATTAAGATGTCGAAGGGACCATAATCAAGTCTCACCAATATCCATCATTCCCTCTAACGAGCTTCCATCAAAATTTTTAAGGGACCGTAATTTTTGTCCCGCTAATATCACTTTGATGTCACCTTTTCTCCTTCTTTGGGCCCCACCAGCTTTCTATCTTGCACCATTGATTGAACCAGCATCAGCGTGTTAGAGAGACTCCATCAGGATGTTGAAGGGACTGCAAAATAACTCAATCTAACATCATCTTGTCTCCTCAATACATCACCATCACAATATCGAAGGGACCATATTTTAGGTCTCACCAATATCATTCCTTCCCTCTGATGAAGAGAGCCTACCCTTCATCGGAATGTTGAAGGGACTACAAAATAGCTCCCTCTGACATTGCATTATCTCCTCGACAAGGATCCCTTGGAGGTCATGTGTTGGGTGGATGGCTTACACATAGTGAAGTGAAAATGGTAAGAGGGTAGAGGGGAAGGAAGGGAGTGATGAAGAAAGCATGAATAAAGTGGGTAAGAGACAACTCAAAAACCCAAAATATTGAGACAGCCAATTTTAGGAGCCCCCAAGGAAAACTCATGCAAGATGGCCCATATAGGATCTCTTAGATTGGATATTAGTGATGGGTCATCTAAGTCAGGCATGAAATGTCAACAATTACAACATACACCATCATCCAAGGGTGAAATAAAGGAGAACAATGGAGTTATGCTAGAGTTGATTGTGTGTTTCAGTGTGTGCAAGGTTTGTATGTCATTTATTCAATTTTCTCTATTTGCTTCATTGATTATGATATTTTGATTGTGAATGCTTGTTGATTTATTTATTTTATCCTTAAGTTTTGTAATCCTATTTTTCAAGTCATACAATATGTGATAAGCCCCATAACTTATCACCAATCCTATTGAAAACTAGTTGCTTGTAAATCCTATGTTCACTCTAATAGAAACATTCTTATACATATATCTATTAATAGTAATAAGTGTGATCATATGGATGGTTTTTCATTAATACAAACACACACATGTAAGGGAATAATATACTCATAGGCTCCACAAATGGTATACTATTAAGCACATAAAATTTAATATCAAGTATACTAGTCTTATACCTATTTCTTGACTTATCCATGATTTCTCCTATAAAATTAAATCTCCACTATTGAAAAGGAGCATAAATTAATATATATGTGAGGGGTAGGGCACCTAAAAATTTCATATTGCCTTAAAACCTTTGATAGGAAGCACACTTCTTTATTACCTTGGCCACATCCATAAATAGTGATGGCCAAAAATTTATCTTGCTTTAAGCATTGCATCTGTAATAGTTTTATCCATGAATTAAAAAATCCTTGGTGACACCCATTTATAACCTTAGTAGGTTTCTCTTGATCTAGAAACTTAAGAAACAACCCATCATAACTCCTCTACATCAACTCACTATGAATCAAAACATATTTATAGGACTATATTTTTAGGTTCCTTTGTTAATTTTCATTAAACCCAAGAGAAAAATTCTTGTAAAACATCTGTATATACCAAGGATAATCCTTTAAAAAGAAAGAAGAAGTTATAAATTCAAGATTTACCTTATTAATTTTTACCATGTCTAAGTTTCCCTTTCCCATGAATTCGGTTAGGCCTTCCTCTAACCAAATTTGCAGTGTGCATATCCATGTCAAACTCTTGTTTAATATTTAATCCATCTACACCTTTTACATGAGGATTCTTATTAAGTGAATATGTCCTTGATAGAGGTGTGCAGTTCATAAGCAATAATTTTTTAGTTATGAGGTAGGTTTTGCAACTCTTTATATCATTGATAAGAGCATATATGTGATTCTTAATTATTGAATATTTTATTTATGCATTTTTCAAGGATTTGAAAAGTGTGTGATAGGTTGTTCATATCCTTCATCATTATTTTGTACTAAAAATGAAGCTATAGTGTGGAAAGGCACAAAGGAGAAGAGCTTAAAAGACTTAGAATAGTTTGAATTGGCCAATATTAGTCCTTGTTTAAGTGCTTCTTTAACCTGCAAGAATGAGTCAACTAGCTCATTACTCCATATGATTTACTACCCTTTCATTGACATCTTATAAATGGTCTTGGTCTTTTATATAGAGTTATGGATTAATTGCCTAATAAATTTTATCTACCCAAAGAAAGACTATACACTCTCAACCATCTTGGGCTAAGGAATGAGTTAAATTTCTTTCACTCTTTTGATCTATCTCCATGCCATATTTTGATATAAATTTCCTAATAAGCTTAACTTCCACACCAAATATGTATTTTTTATGCTTCAAATATATCTCATACTCTAGACACATTTGGAAGATCTACAAATGTACTTGAAATGATCTTTTCTATTCTTGGATTATGTAGTAATATCATCTCAGTAAACCGCCATGATTTCATCTATTAAAAAAGAAAATTCAACATTCATTACCCTTTGAAATGTGTCACCTATATTTTCAACCTAAATATATTATCACATAAATATAGGTATCATAAGAACTTGAAAATGTTATCTTGTGCTATTTTTGAATCTTTGAACACCCTTGATTGGGTCTAGAGATCTATCCATCATAAAAATTAAATTTGAATCTATTTCTCCCTCTATCTCTATATTTATATAACTTCTCTCTTACTCCCTCTCTTTATATACCCTCTCTCTTTCTACTCCTCTATCTATATATTGTTGCAAGTATGAGGAGTTGGTGTTTTCATTGATGTCAACAGGCTAATGTTTTTGTTGTCATTGATTTCAAGTAGTCCTATTGGTGATTTTTGTAAGTCTATTTATGGTTGAGAAGTTGTGGTGTTGCTTTGTTAAATTTCATTATGTTGTCATTAGTAAGTATTACTAGTGTCAACCTCTAGTGTTTCTTTGATAGGCATTTGTATGGTTGAGTTTTTATTTTTTAGCTGGTTTGGTTGTAATGAGGAGGTGTTCCAAATGATGAGAATGTGTTTGTGGTACTTTTTTCCAAGTTCTTTTGAGAAAATTTGAATAAAAGAGGAAAGTGTATTGTAGAGGCATTTTGGCATACAGAGTGGTGTTCTGGTTTTTCTTAGAATTTATACTGTGTTGAAGATCTACTTGTGCAGTTCATATATGTTGATCAGAGGTGTTTAGAGGTGTTATACCTAGATTTTCTTGGTCTAGACAGTTCTACAAAAAGAGTTGTGTGAACTGTGTATTGTAGTGTTGTCTGGGAGAAATGGTTTTTCTTTGTATTTCTCTACAGCTTGTCTTATGGTCTTGTGGTTCTAGAAATGTCTTCATAAGGTTCACATCTAACTTAAGTTGAATTTTTTCATGGTTTGGAGCTTCACAAGTTGATTTATTGGGTTACACTATGTGGAAGGTTAATTGGGTGTACAAGATGAGTTTGTTCTTTAGGTGAAATTTGTTGCAAAGGAATTTGTTGGATTTCAAAGTGTTTGTGGAATATTCCAAATTATGTTCAAGTGTTGTGTGTGTTTTTCAAGTCATCCTTGGATCAAAGGAAGCATATAATTAATTACTTAATGGTGTTTACACAAGTTCGGACGATCTTGGGTGTTTACACTAAATGTGGATTTGCTTTGGTGATTGTGGAAGCATGGTGTGGCATGTATGAGTGGATTTAGGTCCAAGTTAAGGTGTGATGTGGTTTTCCTTCATTCCTTTCCACCACAGGAATGTTCCAATGATGACCATATTTTATTTTGCATGGTTGAGGTGCAAAGCCAGCCTTGGAGAATGTTTTCAAGGTTGAAGAAGGTATAAATAAGTGTTGTGTTGATGGAGGATGGGTGTGTGGTGTGTGTGATGTGAATTGCAGAGGTGTAAAGTGAAATTTTTTGAAGTAAAGTGTGAGATTTAATTGTTGGCAAGAGACACTACAGTATCACTTATTTTTGGCATTGATGGCAACTCTAATCGATGATCAGATACACACACTATCATTTGATCATACCAAAAGACAGATTGAAGATTGATAAGGAAGAACAGAGTATCTGGTAACACAGTGTTCATCGATCTGTATGAATATTTCATGTTATTATTTTATGTTGTGCATCTCAGGAAATTTTTCTTGGTATATTATCTCTATTACTACTGAAGTGCAGTGGCTCATATCAATTCATGTGGAAGTTAGAAGATCTGGTTGGCTTATTCTTAGTTTTTTTTGTATTGGAGCAGACTTCATAAATGTATTATGTCGCGAATGTATGAGAATAAATTGGCTAAGTATTTTTGTGTTTGTACATCTTTGTTTGGGTCCTCTCTATGTCTTAACTGACTTTGGAGGATGTGCATGAAGATTTAATTAAGGATCTAGCCGACATTTGTAATTATTTTTCTGTTCTATTGAAGTTGACAAAGTGTAATTGAATTATATGTTGTGGATATGTATATATAAGATCATCCATATCATTTTGGAAGATGTATGAAGTAGATGTTGATGTGAATTATGGTTTAGAGCAAAGAAGAAGAGTGATAATGTGCAGTTTCACTTGCACATAGAGAATTTGTATTGCGAGTGTGAGCAGAATAGAGAAGAAGTGCAGAATCAGTCTGCAGGACAAAATATTGTATATTGCGCTTAACCGAAACTGTAATCAGGTATATGTAGATGCTACTTTTCTCAGTTCAAACTCTCAAATGGTTTTAATCAGATTATATTTGTAAGGTAGTGAGAATTCCATTTGAGCAATGATCTTTAGGTAGTGTGCTTGAATGCAAGTGCATTCCCCTTATTGTAAACTTCATTTGAGTATACTTAGATTAACTTGTGGATTGGCCATCCACTATTTTTTTTCCCCTAATAGGGTTTCCATGTAAAAATCCTTGTGTTATGGTGTTGTGTTCATTTGCTTCATGCTTATGCATTATGGTTGAATTTTGTTAATGCTTTGAAGATAACGGTTTATATAATTAATTCTTTCACAACATTGATTCACCCCCCCCCCCATCTTAGTGTAGCTTGTTTCCAACATTAATGAGTTAGACTACTTGAAGCAATGAGTAGAAGGCATCTACAATATTTAGAAAGGTTGTGAATGTTTTGGTGATGTTGATGAGCCCATAATATGGCTATAATTTGGATGTCATGATTATAAGTTTTAGAAACTCTTGCTCTCTTTTTACGAATGTTTTAAACTCTATGGTTACAAACTTTTAATGTTTATGGGTAGTATTTGATGGTAAGCAATCCTATACTCTTGATGCATAAATATCTTAGCCTATCTATGATCATTACCTTGCTTTGATTTCCCAATTGACTGATGCGATGTATGTAGTGTTTGAATAAGTAAGATGAATTGAATGTATGTGATTAATGAAGAATGTCATGCTATTGTAAGTGCATGTCTTCTTTTTCCTCTGTTTCCATGCGTTCTATAGGTTGTTGAAGCTGATATGAACAAGTCAATACACAGCAGAACTCATGGAAAAAAACCGTCTTCAGCGCACCAGTGAAGGAGTCGTTCAAACAAGAATTTTTTTGTCCAAGTCTTTGGAAAGAAACCAAATGAATCATCGATCTAGGAGGAGTGGAGCTCTAGATTTCCTCTGAGACAATTGAGCAGATAGACTCGCATTTATGAATTCTATTCCTCCATCTCAGGCGGCATTTATACCCGCATCTTCCTCTATTAATTGATTAGTTAGTTAGCCATTTCTCTTTAAATAAAGGTTCCTCCTGCACGAGTGAACAAGGTGGATCAAGAGAGTTTTAGACTAGAGAGTAGAGATATAATAGATTGTAATTGTTTACTGTTATAATGAAGAATAGAGTTTTGTATTAAGTTTCTTACAAGCAACAGCCATGTAAAAAATTTAGAAGTATGAATAAGAACTAATGAAGTTTTGAGTTCTATTCTTGTGTAATTGGTTGATGCTTGCTAAGGGGGCCCACTTAGTAAGTATCTATAGTTAGCTATTTTCTTTCTATTATTTATTTGTTAGAATTCCATTTCCATAAGCTTTGATGCAAACTCAGTCTTAAACTGTTCTTGCAGCATAAGGAATCCATCCCTGTATCTGTTCCTGCAGCATAAGGCCAGTTCATGATTTTTGTTTTTCAGTAATTTTTATTGTGATTCCTGCTCTAGTTAAGTGATTCTTAAGTTAGTAATACTTTACTTCATGTCCCTACATCAGAATTAAAATTCCTTTCAAGCATTTACTTCTAGAAAGTTATGGCTAAAACCGGTTCTTAGTGCACATACAGTGCCGCTCCATTTCAAGTATGCGTTCCTTGGTTTGACAAATAAATGAACGACCATGAGAAGATGTTAGTCACCTGTTGGAATTTCCAATTCCCAGGTTAGTATTTTCCGTGACTTCTATATCCTTTTGTGGGCATGACCATTTTTGGCGCCGTTGTCGAGGATGGTGTCAAGCTGAGAACTTGTCATAACCATTTTTAGCAATAGTTTTAGTGTTCAAAATTGTAGAAATTCTTCATTTTAGTTAAGTCTGTTACATGCATAGAAGAAGAGACCAATTTGGAAGATTCCTTCCTAGAAATTAAGATATCCAAGAAAATAACCCAGAGATTGACCCAGAAATTGTCCCAGAAGAACCATATTTGGATGTCGGACAGGACCTTGTCACTTCATCTTCTTCTTCCTCAAAGATCAGTTTGAACCTATTTGATATACCTGATAATATTGATTTACTCGCATCACAATTGAATAACCAGCATCCCCATAACAATCCACTAGCCATTGTTGTCTACCAGCTAGGAGCTAACCCAAGACCACCACCAAGGATGGCATTGTCTACTTTTCCCTTTCCACTCCTTGAGTTCCATAACAACAATAATCTCAAAAATATCCCTGCTTCATTGCTTCCAAAATTTTATGGCCTGATTACAGAAGACCCTCATACCTTCTTGTTCGAATTTGACATCCTATGTAGGAGTTATGATTATACTACTGATGCCCATAAGATGAAATTGTTTCCTTCTACCTTAAAGGAGTCAGCCTTAAGATGGTTCATGGGATTAGGAGGCAATGCAGCAACCACTTGGGATGAATTGAAGGAATTGTTCTTAGGAAAGTATAAGGAATATTGTAGGGGAAATGATATGAGAGGGGATGACCTCTTCAAGATGGCACAAAAGGAGGATGAAACCTTGGAGGACTATGTCTCTAGGTTTTTGTTCAGTGTGCAGAAAAATACTCAGCACGTGCTAAATGAGGAGTCTAAAAAACTTCTCTTTCTAAGGGGGGTCAATGACACCTAAATGGAAGCACTAGACCTCATGGCTATAGGATATATTACCCAAAGTAATTGGGATGACATCAAGACAATATGTCTCAATTACTCTAGGGCAAGTGTAAAGAAAGGCAGGGGATTCAGACCCTCTGTTGCCAAAGGAAGTGGCCCAGGCGTATCAAAAAGAGAACTCTCTAATCTGTTGTCTGACTTCAAGCAAGACATCATCAATGATGTAGCTACTTAGCTAGACACAATGCAAGCTAGAAGGAAGAAAGAAGAAGCTGATGCGATGCTGGCTGAATATTGCCCTCACTGTAGACAGAGGAAGAGGGACTGTAGATGCAAATTAGTGGCCAATTTGGAGGTACACCATCTTCCTACCGAGTTCAAAACTATTGAAGGAGAGGAAAAGGTGTTCTTTGTTGCTCAGCGCAAGCCATGGGCCCCAAGACAAGGTATGCCTCCAGACCCCTTGCAAAATTTTGGTTCATATAATAATTAATGGCAGAACCAATACCCCCCAAGTTACGGCCCATATTCTCAACCTCAATGGAATAATCCTTGGCCAAATGCCCAGCAAAATCGTTGGAAATCCCCACAAGGGAATTGGCAACCACCACAGCAAAATCAGTGGCAGCCTCCACAAGGAAATTGGCAGCAGTCTAACCAATGGAGAGGAGGCCAGCAATGGTCAAATCCATCCACTGGTTTCCTGCAGCAACCCCAACAACAATCCATTATGCCACCTACTACAGCTAATCTAGGTCCCAATCCAAAGCCAACCCAATTACCAACTCAAGCAGCACCCAATCCAAATAACCAGCAGCCATAGCAACAGCAGCAGCAAGTCTATTTTGCTGATCCTAATCATCAGCCTGCCTATGCTCTCAACCTAAATAATATCAATTTACGTTTAGGAACTATGTTGCCCGCACCATCTCCTCCCATAATCTCATAATTGCCATCTGAGGAAGCTGACCAAGATGAGGATACAAATGACTTTTCCAAACCAAATGAGCCAATTCAGATTCCATCATTACCTAAGGTATCTAATGAAGTGTCCCCTCCTTTTCCACAAAGGTTGGAAGGTGAAAATGTTAAAAAACAAGAAGAACCTATCTTTGACATCCCTGGCCAACTAAAGCATATATGTGTGAAAATTCCCTTGTTCCAAGCAATCAAAGAGGTACCTATCTATAACAAAGCCATTAAGGAGGCATGTCTGAAGAAACCAAAGAGGAAAAAGAAAGATCCTCAAACTATCCATGTCATAGGCCAACTCTTTGACTTAACACTAGGGAAGCTTACCATCCCAAAATATTCTGATCCCAGAAGCCTTGTTGTGGAGATCAATATTAATGGGTTGCAAATTAAGAATACTTTAATAGATCTTGGAGCAGCTATTAATGTCATGACAAAGGATCTGGTTGTAAAACTTAGTATTTCAGACCTAAGGGCTACACTTACAATATTGCAGCTTGCTGATAGCTCAACTGTCAAACCTAATGGGGTAGTTGAAGACATTGTAGTCACCTTGGATTCCTGGGAGTACCCTGCTGGCTTTATGGTCTTATCTCCAAAGGCATCATTGGGGGGATATCCTGTTATACTAGGAAGGCCTTGGTTGGCTACTGTTGACAATTATATTGGTTGTAGATCGGGTAACATGACAATATCTGATGGGTATAAAAAAAAGAATTTTACCTTCTATTCTCCAGCCCAACCCCAGCCGGAGTCTAGAGAAGCTGTTTGGCCAGATTTGGGAGAAGAAGAGGAGGTGAACTCCGTGGCCAAATTAATGATGACTACTAGAGAGTCTTTCATTGCACAACAAGAAGAAGAAGGTATACTATCCAATATCCTGCTAAATAACTATGGTACCGCATCCTTTGACTGTGAAAAAAATCCATGTTCCTTGCAGACCATTCTTCCTTCGCCTACATCAGCTCATTATCCTGTAGCAAATGACTGCTTACACACATTGCAACCCCACGAGGTAGAAATGTCATTTCTGTCTGAGGTATCTATGATTGATTTAACCTCCCAAATTGAGGTAGTAGCTAAAAAAACTTTGAGCATCAATAAAAACCTCACCAGTGAGAAACAAGAATCTATGGTTAAAATATTTACCAATCGTAAGTCAGCTTTTGCTTGGGAATATGGTGATATGAAGGGTTTAGACCCCAAACTCTGTACACATCGTATATACATTAACAGTGAGTTTAGACCTATTAGGCAGCCTCAAAGAAGAATAAATCCAACTTTGAGAGAAATTGTTAAAGAGGAGTTGCAGAAAATGCTAAATGTTGGTTTTATCTACCCAATCTCAGATAGCCAGTGGATTTCCCCATTGGTTATTGTTCCTAAGAAAGTAGGAAAATGGAGGGTATGTGTAGACTACAGAGAACTCAACTTGGCAACAAAGAAAGATTACTTTCCTCTTCCATTCATTGATCAAGTTCTAAATAATTTAGCTGGAAAAAAATACTTTTCATTCTTAGATGGCTTCAACGGGTACAATCAAATCAAAATTGCTCCCGAAGATCAAGAAAAGACTACTTTTACATGCCCTTGGGGGACTTTTGCCTACTCATTCTTGCCTTTTGGTCTCTGTAATGCACCTATAACTTTGCAGAGGGCAGTCATAAGCATCTTCTCAGACATATCACATGATTGCATGGAAATATATATGGATGACTTTACTGCTTATGGTACAACATTTGAGAAAGCTCAAGCAAACTTGAAGAAAGTACTACAGAGATGTGAAGATCACAACCTATCACTGAACAGTCAAAAGTGCTTCATGATGATGCAAGAGAGAATAGTGCTTGGTCACTATATTTCTGCTATAGGCATACAGGTTGATCCTGCTAAGATTGAGGTCATCTCTAATCTACCTTGTCCTACCAACCAGAAAGAGGTAAGGAGCTTTCTAGGCCATGCTGGATATTATATGAGATTTATAAAGGATTTTAGCAAAATAACCAGTCCATTGTATGCCTTATTAACTAAAGACTCTGAATTTCACTGGACTGAGGCCTGTGACAAGTTTTTCCTACACCTAAAGGACCTACTTACTAAAGCACCTATTCTTCAAGGACCAAAGTGGAGTTTTCCCTTTCACATACATATAGATGCATCTAATCATGCCATAGGGGTTGTGTTAGGACAAAAGAAAAATTCTATTGAGCATGCTATCTATTTGATCAGCAAGATCTACAAGGGCCATAATTGAATTACACTGTCATAGAGAAGGAGGTTCTAGCAGTAGTGTATGCCCTGAATAAGTTTAGGCATTATGTAACTGGCTACTAAGTATTTGTTCACACTGATCATGCAGCAATACGGTACCTTATGAATAAACATGTCATTTCTAGAAGGTTAGCAAGGTGGCTACTATTGTTGCAGGAGTTTGATATCACAGTTATTGACAAGCCAGGCAAAGCAAATGTGGTCGTTGATTTCCTATCAAGACTTCAAACAGCTACACCTGCCACATCCGAGGTAATTAATGATACTTTTCCTGATGAACATCCATTCTATATTATTGCTCACACCCCATGGTATGTAGATATTACAAACTACTTGGTAGCCAACAAAATTCCAGCTCACTTCTCCCCAAAAGAGAGAAAGTTGTTGATTGAGAAGAGTTTCAACTTTTCTTGGATAGTCAATTGTTTGTTCTATACTGGACCAGATTAAATCATGCGTAGGTGTGTGAGGGAAGATGAGACATATGACATACTGCATGCTTGTCATGACGAGCCATGTGGTGGCCATTTTGCCTCTAAAAGAACAACAATGAAGGTACTTAACATAGAGTATTATTGGCCCACTTTACACTAAAATATTGTAGCATATACCAGGAAATGTGACAAATACCAGTGAATGGGGTGACCAACAAAGACTGATGAAATGCCTCTGCATCCTCAAGCGGTAGTAACCCCCTTTGACAAGTGGGGTATGGATTTTGTTGGTCCTATAGACCCACCATCTAATGGAAAGTCTTATATTTTGGTGTGCACTGACTCTGTAACTAAATGGGTGGAGGTAAAGACAATGGCACATGCCAGGGACAACAAAGTTGTTGAATTCTTGTATGAACAAATATTCACTCAATTTGGAGTTCCCAGGGAACTTGTCACTGATCAAGGAGCTCAATTCACATCAACACTGATCATAGCGTTGATGAATGATTATAAAATCAGACACAGGAAATCAAGCCCATATCACCCTCAAGTAAATGGCCAGGCGGAGGTTACTAACAAAGAGTTGGAAGCAATCCTCACCAAAACAGTCAAGCTACATAAGAAGGATTGGAGCAATTGTCTTCCAGAAGCAGTTTGGGCCTACAGAACAACCTGGAAAACTACTACAGGATTCACACCTTTTGAGCTACTTTATGGTAAGATTGCTATGTTGCCAATTGAATTTGAACATAAAACCTTAAGGACTGCTCTGCAGCTACAGATTGATCTCTCTAAAGCGCAAAAATAATGCCTCCTCCAATTGAATGCATTGGATGAGATACGGAAAGCTGCCCTGCAGCATACTGAAGTAGTGCAACAACAAAGGAAGAAGTGGCACGATCACCATATCTAAACAAAGCAATTTTTTGCTAGTGATTGGGCCTTACTCTACAACTCCAGATATAAAGAAAACCAGGGTAAGCTTATAACAAGGTGGCTTGGTCCATATGAAATTGAGAATGTATTTGATAACGGTTCAGTACAGCTGGTGACAATCGATCCTGCCCGCTTCAAACTATTGGTTGATGGACACCGTCTTCGATTGTACCATAAACCGGCTTCAAAAGAAGAATTCATGCAGCAGTTTGTTTCTCCTATGGCCAGTGATCTTCATGCAAAAAAGGGCTTTGGTCCTCTTCCTGCAGCATCTCTTTGACTTATGTTAAAACGTCAATAATAAAGGTTTTTTGTATGAAAGCCACTTTCTTCATCATTATCCATCGTCATCAATCACTCATTCCATTCTTCTTTTCTATGTCACCCATCCACGTCATCCATCTCCTGTACCACATTCATTTATGGTTTCTTTCCAAAACATCATTTCCGATTATGTTATGAGATCTACCAACATCCACGGGCATTTATTAAAAGGTACACGATATTTTTTCTATTCGTCATATCATTCATTAATTTTATTTGTTCATTTATTCCATTATGTCTATCAGTCAATTATGTCATTACTCCCCATGACTCACCTATACTTCCCACATGTGTGGACACATGTCACATTTTAAGTAGGGGGCGAGGATAATTTGAAACAATTCTTTCCTTTTTGCTATGGCCATGTTTAGTAAAAACAATTTTTATCGTACATGCCGCCAAATGAATGCATGCTTTTTCTAGATCAACAAGTTAACTGCTAGTTAAGTAGTTCCTCGAAATCATTGCATGCAATTTTTTTTACATTATTTTCGATAAAACAAAAAGAGAAAGAAGCAAAACAGGGAGAAGTAGAGCAAAGAAAAGAATTTTTTTTCAAATATTCAGAAGAAGGTTGAGATTCAGGGTTTATAATAGAAATGGTTGAGAAAATGGGTGGTCAGCTTGTACGTCGTGAACCAGTGGCTCATGAAGCCTTGACACAAGACCATCAAATAGTGCAAGCATTTAGCATATGCAGATGGTTGAATTACTTCTTGAGCATCGATTCCTTCGATGACGAGGTTGCTTGTGAATTCTTAAGAACTCTTTCCGAGGGAGAAGCCACAGTATGGGGCTTAGCAGTAGTAGTCATTGAGGAACGGATTACAGAAATAACAGGTCTTCCTGCAGTTGGTGAAGACTTTCCTACAGGAAGGGATGTCATCTCTGCTAGGGCAGAATTCACAATGTCAGGTGATGGACCCTTGGAAATTTCAAAGCAAGGGTGCAGAAGAGTGTCTCTACCTTACCCCTATTCTGAGTATGCCTTCTATATAATCAGGTACTTAACTTGTGAGGGACGATTTTCTTTTTTGCACTCCTATCATTTTAAGTTGTTAAACCATTTAAGGCATGGATTAGCTATCAATGTCCTGAACTTTTTGTTAAAACTTTTAGCACGCAGTGCAAGTGAAACCCAGAAAGGGAAAGACAATTCAGTCTCTCATCATGCCCTCATTAAAAAACTAACTGAGCGTTCCCTGAGGGACATTTCCCCCCTTTCTTGGCAAGAATTTTTTGCCCAAAAAGGGCTACAGCCTCCTGAGCCTCCAAGAAGATTGCCTGCACGACCCAAAAAAAAGAGAAAACGAGTAGAGTCTTCAAGTAGAGAAGCTCAAAAAGATTCCCCTGCTTCTCCTACAGCACCTAGTCCTGCAACCTTTAGAACTAAGCCCTCTACCCATGTTAAAACCAGGTCTGCAACAAGGAGTGAAAAAGGGAAAACCAAGATAGCCGAACCATCTAGCCCTGGGCATACCCTAGGAGAAAACCCTCAAGCCAAGAAGCAAAAACAAGTTACTCGGCTTTCTCCTATAACAACACCCAATGCCATCACGGTTTCATCATCCTCTCCTTCCAATTCTCAACCCCCCAAGCAAGTTGGGAAAAGAAAGGCTACCCATGAATCTCCTGGCTCAACTGCATTACCAAGAAGAACTTATGCAAGAAAACAAATTCAGGCTACCCCACCCTCTTCTACCCAACCTAAAATAATTGTCATTTATGAGGAGTCTGAGGAATTCATTCCTGAAAATTCTCAGAGTACATCTGAGAATTTCGCACTCGGCACCTTAGAAATTCTTGTTGAAATGCAAGAAGAGATGGGGGAAGTTGAAAAAAGATAGCAAGGTTGTACTGATGAGGGGAAAATGTTGAGTCTTGATGACTTGGTTGAGGCAGCTAACAAAATTTCTAAGGAAGCAAAATCCCCTGTTGACCAGCAACAAGAGTTTGTCCTGCAGCAAGAGCAGGAGCAACCAGAGCAACCTAGGACATCCAATACAGCCCTATTATCTTCTAAAACATGCCAAAAATTAGTTGGATATAAGAAACCACTACTAACCCAATGCTTAGAACACCTTCAGGAAACCTGGAATCCTGTGACACTTCAGACTTTGAGTTTCTACCTTCTGGCTGAAACTCAAATGCAGCAGAGTCTGTGGAAGGAAGAAAAGAAGAAGCTAAAGAAAGAAATTGAAAGTCAGAAACAGGAAATCTAGGAGGTGAAGGAAAAGATGAATAAAATGATGAAGGTAGCAATTCAAATTATGGAATGTAGGCCACCACCTAGAATTTATGCAATGTGCCTCAAAGAGCAGTTTCTATGGTTTCAGTGGATGAGGATTTCTAAAAACCTTGACCCTGCTCCTACCACTGCTAAAGAATTTTATGATGCATATCAAATGGCACCTGACTAGCTAAGGAATTCCATGTGTGAGTTCTATTTTCATGGTTTATTAATTCCTGATGAAACTGAGTGGAATCCACTCCTGTTTATTGGCGACATCCATTTAAGATCACTAATGTCCTGGGCAGCAAATGAAGTTAATTATGGAAAACAATCTGAAGACTATGAGGAGACTGAGCGAAGAGAACCTCTTCCCCTAAGATCTGAAAGCACAGACCCCAAAGAATTTATGAGGGCCTATTTTTCTGTTGCGTATGGTTTTTATGATCCTATAGCCAGGGTGAGGATATTTGATTTGAGGAAACAAGTCTATGATGAGTTCAAGTGCCAACCATATTCGTTCTGGAAGCTTGTAGCTTCTAGAAGCAAAACAAGATGGGAAAAGTTAACAGTTGGTTTGAAGAAGTCTGAGCCTCATAGTCCTCTACATTTAACAGTAGCTGTCAGGGGGTCTAAAAGATACATGCAGATTGGCCTCCAGAAAAGATTTGAATTATGGTTGCCACTAACATTTAGACCTCCTACTTTACTATGGCTATTATATCCTTATCATGCCACGGAACTCAATGAAGATACAAAGGCCAGAAGATATGAGAGATGGCAAAACTGCAGGGGTTTTTACTTCAGATTTGGGACCGCATTACAAGGCCATGTGACTCCTACCGATTTCTGGGATACAACCAAAAAGACTAATGCTGGAGGACCAGCATTGGATAAAGTAGGGGGCAAATGATGAGCCCATAATATGGCTATAATTTGGATGTCATGATTATGATTTTTAGAAACTCTTGCTCTCTTTTTACGAATGTTTTAAACTCTATGGTTACAAACTTTTAATGTTTATGGGTAGTATTTGATGGTAAGCAATCCTATACTCTTGATGCATAAATATCTTAGCCTATCTATGATCATTACCCTGCTTTGACTTCCCAATGGACTGATGCAATGTATGTAGTGTTTGAATAAGTAAGATGAATTGAATGCATGTGATTAATGAAGAATGTCATGCTATTGTGAGTGCATGTCTTCTTTTTCCTCTGTTGCCATGTGTTCTATAGGTTGTTGAAGCTGATATGAACAAGTCAATACACAGTAGAACTCGCGAAAAAAAACCGTCTTCAATGCACCAGCGAAGGAGTCGTTCAAACAAGAATTCTTTTGTCCGAGTCTTTGGGAAGAAACCAAATGAATCATCGATCTAGGAGGAGTGGAGCTCTAGATTTTCTCTGAGACAGTTGAGTAGATAGACTCGCATTTATGAAGTTTGTTCCTCCATCTCAAGCGGCATTTATACCCTCATCTTCCTCTGTTAGTGATTAGTTAGTTAGCCATTTCTCTTTAAATAAAGGTTCCTCCTGCGCGAGTGAACAAGGTGGATCAAGAGAGTTTTAGACTAGAGAGTAGAGATACAATAGATTGTAATTGTTTACTATTATAATGAAGAACAAAGCTTTGTATTAAGTTTCTTACAGGCAACAGCCATGTAAGAGATTCAGAAGTATGAATAAGAACTGATGAAGTTTTGAGTTCTATTCTTGCGTAATTGGTTAATGTTTGCTAAGGGGGACCACTTAGTAAGTATCTGTAGTTAGCTATTTGCTTTTTGTTATTTATCTGTTAGAATTCTATTTCCATAAGCTTTGATGCAAACTTAGTCTTAAACTGTTCCTGCAGCATAAGGAATCCATCCCTGTGTCTGTTCCTGCAGCATAAGGCCAAATCATGGTTTTTGTTTTCCAGTAATTGTTATTGTGATTCCTGCTCTAGTTAAGTGATTCTTAAGTCAGTAAGACTTTACTTCATGTCCCTGCATCAGAATTAGAATTCCTTTCAAGCATTTACTTCTAGAAAGTTATGGCTAAAACTGGTTCTTAGTGCACATACAGTGCCGCTCCATTTCAAGTATACGTTCCCTGGTTTGAAAAATAAATGAATGACCATGAGAAGATGTTAGTCACCTGCTGGAATGTCCAATTCCCAGGTTAAGATTTTCCACAACTTCTATATCCTTTTATGGGCGCGACCAGATGTTGTGGTGGAATTTTTTGTTGCATTGAGATGGATTTCTCATTGTAACAATCTTATTTTCTTCTTTTTTATAATCTGACATTGAGCCATTAATAGTGAACCTTATTTATTTTTAGGTAGTGATCCTATTATATTCGATGTTGTAATTAATTTATGTTGTGAGCTAATCCTCACTGTGGTTTTTCCCTTCTTGGTTTTTCCACATAAATCTAGTATTTTATTTTGCATGGTGTTGATGTGTTTCAGTTTCTATTATTTGCTTTCATGCTAAATCATTCTAACGGATTAAAGGCTAATGAATTTGATGTGGATCTGAATTTTAATGAAGGAGTTGATGTTTTAATGTACAACTTATTCACCCCCCCTCTCACTTTTCTTGTGTATTCAACATATATATTTCTCTATATATGACTTTATTTTATACCTCTCTCTTCTCTCCCTCTATATATCTCTCTTCATTTTCTTCTCTCTTTCTCCCTTTATCTCTCTATATTTATCTCTATATTATCCCCTTTAGTTAAATAAATCAAAAAATATATTTAATTAAACCCTTCCTCTCAATTTTATTTAAATCAATTCATAAATTTAAGTCTAAATTGTCACATCTCCTAATTCCTCATTACATTAATTACTCTTTTATTAGTTTATAAATCATGTCCCATCCTCTAGCTTTTACCACTTGCACATGAAAATAGATTTAATTCATTTATTAAATCTCTATTTTCTCTCAACATGGCATAAAAGGGGAATATTCCCTCAAATTTGAATTCAAATCCAAGTGGACTTAGTCCTTCCAACAAAGCATTCATTTCACTTTACAAGTCCTTTTTCCTTGAGCCAAGTGGACTTAGTCCTTCCAACAAAGCATTTACTTTACCGTACAAGTCCTTTTGCCTTGAGCCAAGTGGTCATAACTCCATTTTCTTCCCTCTCCAACAAGTCATTTCACTAATTTCAAATTCCACCTAATAACATTTATTGGCACTTTCATCAAAATGTGTACAACCTTCAACCATTCACATCTTGAAAAGTGGTACTTGGCCATTGCATGTTGAATGATCCCACATTGCTCAAATCTTGTTCATTCTTCCAATTTGAAATCTATAAATGGGAGACTCTTCCTCTCATTCATCATCCACAATTTGAATGCAAAGTTATTATCTTCACATTAGAGCAATTTCATATCATTTCTTGAGCATTTTCCATCACCATAGCTAGGTTATTGCAGGTTTTCTCAAGGAGTTCATCATTTTTCTTCACCATCAAGTGGATCAAATCATCAAATCTTACAAAGGAGTTGGGAAAGGGCCAATTTCTACACATAATTGGTACAAATTCTCCCATGGGATTGATAGTTTGTTCATTAAAATAGGATTCATTTACTTTCATTTGTATTGTTCTTCATTTTCTTCCTATGTTAATGTTTCAATCTAATTTCATGGGGAATCTTTGTCTTGCTTGCATTTCAATCTAATAATGTGCTTTTTTTCCATGTTTTTGCAGGTGTAGGATTGGGGTTCACATTTTGGCACTAGAAGGAGGACCTATGCTAATATCTTGACTTCATTTGCTTGGTTTTTTTATATTTATTGCAATTTTATTTCAACAGTGTTATTTTCACCTGCAATTTTTTATCAAATAGCTATGATTTCATTATATATATTTTGTTTGTCTTAAAACCAATTTACGGTTCCTTTCTTTTTTATGTGCTATGTCAATGATAACATGCTGGTCTTTGTACTTTTACGGGGAAATTTTTGATTTTTTTTTTTAAAACAAGCTCTTTATCTTGTCTTCAAGCTTCTTTTTTAATGGTACCTCCTATGGTATCTTCGAGCTTTTTTATGTTCAATCCATTGACAAGAACCCATGCACTAGTCCCAATCTTTCAAATAATTTACCTGTGACATCATATAAATGTTTGAATGGTTTCGATCTAACAGTGCCATTGCATTCCATAAGATAACATCTGATTGAGGCATCCTATAAAAAAGTTGTTCATATTTAGAGGAGCTGCATTTTTTTCTATGTAGGTCAATGCTGGAAAAGGTTGAGAATTCGGTTTTACACTTGGAATTTTTTGTTTACTTTGAAATCTTTTCAAATGACTTTTTAGGCGTGTCCTACCATTTGCATTTAAAGCTTTCCCAATAACATTTATGGCACAATTTATTTTTTTAGTGTATGCCTAGGTTTTCCTATTGATAGCTGCCAATAGATAACAGTACCATCACCATCTACAGATGCTAGAAACTCATTGTTTGGGTGGAGAGAAAGGCTCATGGATCTATGTGCATAACTTTAATGGTTTAGCAATTCATGTACCCTTAGTTGCATTCAATGTTGCACACATTTCCATCCATAATATCTAAAGCCTCACCTATTATGCATCGATAGATGTCCCTACTGTAATCCACTGTTGAAGATAGACATCTAAAATATTAGCAGATTTATTTTGTTGATTTCTTATCGCTTTGTAAGTATGTCACATTATTAGTGTGCCAACCAAGGCAGAAGGATGTCTGCTTCACCACAAATCCTATGTTCCTTTGTCCTTCTTTGATTCATTCTCACTATGGTTACACTAGTGGCAATAATTATTACCTTCTATTCATTGATGGAAAAGGTGGAGTGTTGTATTGGAGACCCGCACCACGACAATAAATCTCTTTGATCTTTGTGTAGGTCGACATAGAGAAATCAGACCCGTCTCAATGCCTTCATTTGGCACAGAAAATCCCATGCATCTTCAAAGGTCGATTTGTTTTTTTCACAACCTAGCAAGGAAGAAGGTGTGTGCAAATTCTATGGCAGAGGTAACATTTTTCTTTAGTGACCACCTTAAGTCTTTTGTCTATTATCAAAAAATCCATCTAGCCGATGAGAGGATACCAGGGGAATTGTAGTGTCCATGGCTAGAGACTTGGCTTTGCAAACTTTCAAAATGAAAATGACTCTTTCCAAGTCTTCATGCATCTTGACTTGACTTCATTTGTGAGGAGGCAATCGAAGAAAAAAACAAATTGATTCAAATCAAGATTTATGTCTTTATTAGAATTATAGGCATGTGAATCTATTAGGTCCTATGTCTCATTAGCATCCATCGACCCCAATCAAAAAAATTGACTCTTTTCCACGTGATTACTCTCACGCAAAGTTGCCCTTGGTGTGGAATTTGTAGAGGAAGATTTATTTTACAAAGTATTTGTTCCTGTCTTATCAAAATTTTAATGAATAAACCTGACATAAATTGAAGTAACGCGCCTCTGGGTATTCCTATGAGCAGATCTCTTAGAAAATACTTGCGATTATAGTTGTAAGTAAATGTGGTGTATCTTAACTGTTAAATGTTTTGCATCGGTATTTTCGCAAGCTTTAACTTTCTGATAGTTTTTTTGAATCGGTTGTAGATGAAGTAGTTTTGAGTCATACATTGGTTGCATAGATTTTGATACTCTTATTTGGTTGTAGAAACCATTGTCTGGAATGGTGTTTCCCTAGATCGGTTGGTTCTCTTTCGGCATGAAGAGTAAGATTGGTGTTGGTGTGGTTGTATTTGCTTGCTGATCTAGTGCCTGATACAAGACTTCTTGACCACTCCTTTTGGTGTAGGCGGTCTTTGTGGGATTTCTTAGGTTGAGTTTCCATGAAATATTTCTTTGTAGTATCATACACTAATCAACTGAATGTAATTTTGGCAAATGAGATGGCCCTGTAGTCATAATATTTTGGAGGAGACTTTGGAAAATGAGTTTATTTCCTGCAAGTTAGATTAGCTTGAAAGTTTCTAAAATATTTTCAACAAATCCTTGAGTGTGAAAAGTATCATATTATGGTTTTCCTTGTCTCAGTAATCTTGTTGTTTCATCAATCATTGTTTTGTTAACTTTATTAACCATCTTTCACTCAATACAAGCATAAATTGGATAGGTCATTTGGATGAAGGATCACATAAGCTATTTTTGAGTGTCATTAATGCTTGGTTTGAATCAAAAGAAATATATTGTGCTTTTATGACATGTTTGCATAGACTTATATTTTCTCTTTATGACAAGGTTCACATTTTTTTTATGCTTGCTTAGTCATTTAGACAGATTTAAATTACTATTGTGTATATATTTCAATATTTGAACCTTTCTAAAGGTTCGGATATATTTAAGAGGTCATCAATAAAGTTTCATTGTGCGTTTAGAAGATCATCAATGCCTGATTTAGATTTTTGTAAAGATATCATTAAAATATCGTAAATCCTAATAACTTTGTATTGTTTATAGGTTGGCATTGAAGTAAAGCATTGGAGTTAAACAAAGGCGAACTAGTCAGAGTTGGAAAACTTGAAATTGAACTTGACAAAAGAATTTTTTAATACTTATTCTAATAATCTAGAGCTTCCATTTTATGCTTTATTTTTTTGTTTTAGATCAACTCACATCTTTTGGGGATCTAAAAAGAACACTTCAATTTTTGCAACAAAGGGTTAAAATAAACTTTAGGACAAACTCACTAGATTTGGTTTAAGTATTAAAAATTGAACAAGGCAAAATTCATATTTCATTTTGGTGCACTAAAAATATATAAATCATTTCTTTGTGGACTTAAAATGAACAAGTTCTTCTTTTTTTTGTAATTACTTACCCAAGGTAATATCACTAAAAGGATGTATGCACTTCTCTCATGCTTTATAGAGATCTTGACAATCAAAAGTCTTGGTGGTGATCTTAAATTATGTAAGTAATTTCCTTCACATTTCATTTGGGTCTTAAAAATTGAACCAATCTTGCGAGTGTGAATGTGGCATATTATGAGTGTTCTCCCTTTGTTTTTCAATGAAGGTCGATTGAACTACAAGATATGCTTGCTCTCTTTTGTTTATCTTAGAGGGTCTGCCTTGTGGGAAAAATTAATCACCCAAGGGAACGACCCAACCAGTAACACACTAAAGCCAGGCGACTTCCAACTGATATACAAGTGTGGATTCTCGAGGAAAGTTCGAGAATCATGAGGATTATTCCGATGAGAAGGTCAGAAATGGTCTCTCGCCACATAGATGGTCCCCCACAAACAGAATTTCTGCATTAAAACCCCTTGTTTAGCAAAGGCCAAAATCCTAATCTAGTTGTTGGTGCAAAAGGTCATTTTCTTTGAAGTCACCCCACATATACATGTGATTCTATTGTAGAGATGAAAATTATACCATGGGAGATTCATGGGTACTGATGTTTGGTTGACCCAAGAAGTGAGTGCACTATAAGGGGGAGCCTGTGTGGTCAAGCATCTAATCATCCGCACTAAATATGCGCAGCTGGATTTATCCAAGTGGGAATCCGAACAAATATTGTCTTTTCAGCCTAGGATTGTGCATGTGATTGGAATCAAAAACACTTTGCTTGGATCCAAAATAGTGGAAAAAAAACATTCAACAAATCATCAAAATTTCAAACCCTTTGGAAGAAAAAATACCTTGGAGGTGTCCACATGTTATTGCTTGTCCCTAGGGGTTATTATCTCTATAAGGCTTCTAAACATTCAGACATCTCAATTTTTTTCTCCCAAAGTCAACACTAGGAAAAAATTTCCCTAATTTCCATGATTTCCACATAATGGACCTTGTCGGATGAAAAGAAAGTAGGACATTAGACATTTAGTTTGAAACATAATCAAGAAATTATTTTTGGTAAAAAGAACCAAATCTAAGCAAGATAAAAGATCAATTGGACCCCACACATGTGCTTGGTATCTTTTGTCTTATGGTTTTCCATGCGAACATTGATCTTTTGTTTTGAATTACTCTTAGGGAAAATCGTTTTCTTCAATATCTTAGTCTAGTAAACAAGTCCTCTTAGGTTCATCTAGGATCAAGTCAAACACTTCACCCATCTCACCAACAAACTCTTGGAAACTTTGAAAACATCATTCATGCTAGAATTCTAGGTAAATGCAAAACCATTGACTTAATACACTTAGTCAAACTATCTTCTTGTGTAAAAGTATACTCTAGGATAACACAACTTCCTAGGGCTTACAAGTTCATTATTCAAAATCACCTTGTTTGAATCAACACACTTAGTCAAATTATTCAATCCATCGTCATCTTGTTTGACTTAACACACTTAGTCAAATTATTCAATCCATTATCACTTTGTTTGAATTAAAACACTTAGTCAAATTATCCTCTTGTGTACGATTTCACTCTAGGATAACACAACTTCCTAGAGTTTACAAGTTCATTATCCAAAATCACCTTGTTTGACTTAACACACTTAGTCAAACTATCCTCAATCAAAATCAAATCAAATCAATTCATAAATTCTATCATTGATCCAAAGTTCTTAAAATTTTAAACACCCATATCATTCGCCCCTTTCATCCTTCATCTCATCATTGGTCATAAACCCCTTAGAGGTCAACAAGGTCAAAACACAAGAAAAACATGGAGTTTAAACTCAACTCATACATCCTGAGTAATCTGAGTCAACCAAACTATCCAATTCTCGCAGTGCCAATTGATTATTGAAACTCACATTTATGCATGGGATCAGTGTCTCCTACAAACTTCAATGCTACAACAAATGTGAGTATGCCTAATTTGAATTTTGGAACACCTTTCCCTATGGTAGATTTAAATCAAAGTAAAAACTTACAAATCTATCAACCAAATAGTCAATGCGTGAGTCTTATTCCAAACAACATTATCCCACCAAATCCATACATGCCAAATACAAGTTTTCCAAACATGAACATTTCAAATCCACACTTGGTGAACTTTGGGATAGATATGCTTGCAAATCCCCCCAATTTTGTTCAAATTCCAAGCAATATGTTAACAACTCCATGTATGGATCCAAGTCAAGTAACACCCTACAAAATCAAAATTACCTAAGTCGAGGCAATATGTTTCCAAACCAAAAAAAAATTAAAAGTCAACCTATAATGCCAAATCTAAACATCACACCAAATCAGAACATAGCTCAAGATCAATTTGTATGCGATCCCATGAAAAAACCACTAGTACACTATCCCATTATGCTTGGTCAACAACCAAGTCAACGATATCGAGAATGTCAAGATCAAATCTTGCGAAATAAAATTGCTACACTCAAGAAACTCGTTGATTCATATCACCAAGAGACATCTCCACCCAAAAATCAATGCACTCTTCCATTGGTTGAACCATGTCATCAAAAAAGTGAGTTGTCTCCCCAACCACATCAAGAACAATATATCCAATGTCAAGAGGTTGGATATCAATAAAATCAACAACAAACCCAATCATCCCATCTCAAAGATCAATCACAACTACCCATCAAAGAACACCTTGAAGATTTTTTCATCTCCTCTGAAGATCAAATGAACATGTATCAAGAGTCACTTTTCAATCATGATCAAAATCCACCAACAATACCCAACAATGATCCAATTCAAGAAATGTCAACATTACTTGACTCTATGGTTGAAGACATTGACAATCTCTCTGCCATAATTGTTGAAAACAATGTTCAAGATCTCTCCATCAATGAACACATTGAAGATGTTTCTACCCCATCCGATGATCAACTCACCATACATCAAGAGCCACTTTTTAGTGATTTATTTCAAGGAGTGTTGATGCTATTTGATCCTATTGACATAATCCACTATCCGTCGACCAATGATCATGTTGATCTCTACATCACCTAATGAGTTAGAGGACATATCTCAAGAATTTATTCCAAAGCATGATCAACATCTTTCATTAAGGTCTAGCAATGGTCCTTCCCAAGATATATTGACATCCTTTGACCTCATGGTTATAGATATTGAAGGAATGCCCAGCTCAACAATAGATCCAAATCCACTCAAAGATCAATAGGATATTGAGCCACTTCCCATTCCTAATAACAATGTCTAAGAATCCCTTGTAGACAATCCATCCTTTGAAATTGACCCATGTCAAGAACTTGATCCAAAGCATGTTGAAAGCAATTTCTACATTAACCAAGATCAATAATTTGTATATCCAAGATACTACAATGATCTAATGGACACTCTCCTATCTATGCAAGATGTCGCAAATGATGATCATATCCATATAGCACATACTCCTCTATCTACCCATGAGATGCTTTCTTTGGATGGGCAAGTAGATGATCTTCATTCAAAACAAGAGTTGCATACTCTTGACATCATTACCAAGGAACAAGAGTCTCCTACTCTTAACATTTGTACACAAGACCAAGATGTAGAAAAATTTGGAGACATATCAAAAAGAGATCATGACGAAGGCTTCTACAAAAGTTGTAAATCAGAAACATCCTATGGAGATATAGCAAAAATAGATCATGAAGAAGGCTCCTACAAAAGTCATGAAACATCTTGTGAAATGAATCATGAGGAAGAATTTTATGTGGATAATGAATCATCAACACTTCTTGAAGAAGCATTACAAATTGATATCTCACAAGATCATGCTAAAGATATCAATCAGGAAGTCATCCCACATATGGAGGATCCTATCACTTATAAAGTTGGATCACTTACCTTTTTAATGGAAAATTATCTTATTAAGGAGGAAGTTATCATCTTTGAAGATCCGCAATAGAGAAGAGAAATATTAGCACCTTGTTTCCAAGGTAAATCATATCCTATTGCAAATGAATCTTTTCAACAAATGAATTATCAAGGTAGAGGATTAGGCCTACATGAACAGGGTATCCTGAAACCAATGCAGATTATTGGAAATCATAAATATCAAGGTATTTGTTATTCAATAATTAAGGGATATAAATATATCAGTGATACCTCTATAAAATTGGGGTAAACTTCATCTCAAGCAAACGTCAACATAGATAGCACAAAGGATCCTTATGATGAAACCGATGCCAATACTACAACCCGCCACATCACGAATCTTCATCCACCCATCACCCCATCCACAAATTGGGACCAACATCAAAAGAAAGAGTTGAATCAAAGCACAAATAATGCTATCAAAGATTAATAGGTTGAGAAGCATAATAGAAAAATCAAATACATATGGATACCAAAAAATACGAAGAAAGATGATCCCTATCAAACTCCATTAGTCAAAGAAACTATGGGGCAAAATAAAAAATGGAAAAGTATCCATCAAAGATGTCCAAAAAGGAAATAGTAGGCTTCTCAAGCAACATACAAAGTATATCAAGCAGTTGGTCCTAATTCCACGCACACTTTTGTATCCACCCATCATTGCTCATCTTCCCAAGTTTGGAGAGCCAAAGGTTCCAAACTATCAACCAACCCATCTTTTATTCTCAAAAATACAACACCATCCCCACCTCCATGCATGATATCCACTTCTCACATTGACCATATGTTGGCAACGATCCTTCATCATAAGGATTCAGAAGGCACTCTATTGCGATGTGTGCACAAAGACAAAGTTAACTCCGGTATCAGCAAAGCAGATCATAAATCTTGAAAGTTGATTTCAAGTGCACGTATCTTGGCAAAGCAGCTTCTTCAAGTAGGATATCAATGGTACATTATGATAGAAACATCAACATCATAAGTACCAGGTGATTCAAAATGAGCTTAAATATTTCAACCAAAAATACAAAAAAATCATAAAATATAAAAAATAAAAAATAAATAGAAAAAGGATTGAAAATAGTAAAGATAAAAATCATCCTCTAGTGAAAACCACTTTGGTGGTACTTTGGACAGGTACCATGATGAAAACCTAGCAAATAGGCGTCATGTATAGAATTGAGCATCTACATGCACCAGTTCAAGAGAAAGCATCTTATCACATCCATAATAAAGCCAACATTCCATCCATATCATCTGTTCATCCACAAACCATTTATCCAATCCATCTTCATCTATCTACATCCATAGTCCAAATTATCTTGATCTTGACAAGGTTTGGTGCACACTTTACACTTGCTTATGGTAAACATCTTAACATGGGTCATTTTAATTGATCCTATCCTACCCAACATTATCTAAGACAAAAAGCATTATCCAAATGATAAATCCTTTGTGCGAACACCTTATATAATCACAAGATGATCCATATCCATCCATCCATACACCTATTCAAGCGTCCACCCATGACATTCCCTGCATTGCTAGACACTAGGGGCAGATATTTACATCTTTCTTTGGAAATAAATCTTGATCTATATCCTCCAACTTATGTGGTGATCCGAACATTGGTAAACATAAAATCAAATTGGTCAAAGCATTTGTGAGCCAAAATTCAAATCACTAGCCCATGGCATATTTTGATAAGACGATGTTCCTTATCAAGCTTTATCTTTCATCAAACATCCATCCAAATAATCCATTATCATTTATATCTTATGTATACTTCAACAAATCATTCGAACAAATTTTTTTCCAAACCAAGCTTCAGAATCCTGATCAATCAAAATCCAATCAATCCATCATCATCTTGGGATATCCTTCCCAATCCTTGTGTTGCTTAACACTATCCTTGCATCGTTTTGTATCCTCAACAATGTTATCATCATCAATCCATCAATCTAATCAATCAAATCCTCGCTTGATTTTCAAAAAAATCCTAAAGCAAAGTAGCGATATCATCACATATCCATATCCAAATCATCAAAATCATGCGAAAATCCAAAAACATCCAAATCATATAGAAATCCAAAAGATGTCAAAAATCTGAAAAAAAACAAAAAATAGAGTCATCCATCCGAACTACATCATCTCTGAGCTTGAACGTAGGCAAGGTTGATATTTGATCATCCCCAGAGACATTTTAGGTGAGTCCTTTGGGCGTCCATCACAATTTGGCAATCTGTTTTCCCATCTATCTCATCATTGAGTCAAGTATGTTGTCATTCGAACTACGTGGTATCTACATGTATAACGTAGGAAAGGCTAATCTATGGATCAACTCCTGAGACCCCTAGGATAGGTCTATAAGTTAGTCTCTTGGTTAAAATCTCAAAAATACCAAAAAAATTTGTAAAACATCTCAAAATTTCCAAAAACAGCCTCAAAACATTTCAAAAACACCAAAAACATCCAAAATTTTGAAAAACCCAAAAATGGTCCACCTGTCTCATCTCACTTTCACCTAAAATAACCATCATTCCTAATAAATCAATCGTCACCTTCATCCTTTGGTAAGGCAGTCAGAAGCAAGTCTAGCAGGTTCAAAAGTGAACACCTAATTGTCAGAATTCTCAAGTCTAGGTTAGTAAGCAATCAAGTTGATCAACTCAGAGTATCAATAGCTTATCATCCAATCAATCTCTTCAAAACCATGATCACAACATGTCCTAGGATGCATCCTTCCCATGATGGAAATCAGCATCAAGTATCACCTTATTTTAGCCTTGGCTAGCGGTATGAAGAACATTAGCTTGTTTGTTTACTTTATCTTGGTCTTTTTGACTTATCTTATTCTGCATTCATTCCAAGGACCTCTCAATGATGCCTAAATAAAACAAGTTTAGAGAGAAAGGAATGGGGCAATGATCATTATATTTTTTATCTCCTGTGCTTGTTGGATACTCCTTTAAAATAACTTATTCATGTGTGCTTTGTTCAGTTTGTAGGAAGGATGTTTTAAGTGTCTTGTTGACCACATAGGAAGGATTTTTCTTCTATGTTTTGCTTTGAGATGTTTAGAATGTCTGAACTACATATTGAATAAGGTTTTATATAGTAAGTGTGAACAAGAATACTCCTATCTGATTGTCAATACAAAGTCCATCAAACTAGGTACCACGCCATCCTCGTTCTTTATACCTTGATGCATCGTACCTATGTGTGTTATCAAACAAAAAGTAATGGGCCCTTTTAAAATCTTGACTCCTGGTAAAAAAATCATCGACATTTAACGACTTGTTGGATCTCTTTTATTCTATCTTCTTTCCATACTAACATGTTACAATGATAGTTAATCAAAACAACTCTAATACATCTGCCCTGCATCCACAAAATCATTAGCATAAATACATAACATATCATATAGATCATACCACATCATATCATCTCGCATTATCATCATCTTAAGTTATGAGGAATAATATAGATTTTTTATTCTAAGTATCTTAAGAAATCATTGCATACATTCATCTCATATCATAAATTACACGAATCATTAAGGGAATCATAGAAATCATTACCATCCATCATCAGTACATAATCATTTACATCCATACGATTGTCATCAAAATGCATATAAAAATAAAAAAAGAAATGCATCCATACATCATACATCATAGGACATCTCATAAATAGGACCATCTCATATCATATATATCATCAAAATATACAACTTTCATGGTACAAATGACAAATCAAGTATGTATACATCAAGATACATGACACAATTAGGGCAATAAGTATCGCAGCCCGTGAATCAAAAAATAGATAATTATTTTTGATCGAAGGGCTAGCCCTGTTGACTGTGCCTCTCCCCCTCTGGTCTTTCACCATGGTCCTCAGGAGGCCTCATCCCTATCTGCTAAGAAAAATCTAGCACCCGACCAGCAGGTGGCACTGCCTTCCTATAATGTTGTCAGTCGTACTCAGCCTCCCTCATCACCTCTCAGTATGCCCTCAAGGAAACTATTTGGGCCTGGGATGATGAGGCTATACTCTCTATTTGTCTCCTTTGACCAATCTCTTGATCCCTCTTAGACCAGGCATGTTCCCTCTCGATAGTAACGGTCAAAACCTATTGTCTGGCTTGATCTCGCTCAGCCGTCAAAATCTGTATTTGCCCCTAAATTTTGTGGATCAAGGAATCCCTATGGTCTGGCTGTGTGGGTGGCTATTGTTGTGGTACCTAATCTTGGTTGGGGCTCGATTGTGCCTAGTCCCATGGTGGTGTCGGTACCTGCAGTGGTGTCAGTGCCCACGGGGTCCCTGATCTTGCGGTGGTGTCTGACATGGAGAGGGGCCACCTCCTCCCCTGTTCTCATCACCATCTCTATCACCGTCGCCTCTGCCTCCCTGTCTTCTGCCCCTATCGGCTGATTTTCCTCTCGTCCTCCGTTGTGGGAGTGCCACACCTGGAACTGTCAATCTTGAAGGAGGTCTGAACCAATCCCGATAGGCTTGACTAACCCCTGCATCTGCTGGCCCCTAATCATACGCCCATGGCTTGGCCACTAACTACCTGAATGAGGATACTGCCTCAGGGGTCGAAATGGGCTAGCCCCATATTGTCTCTCATGTGGAACGAGTGAAAATAGCCACATACTGATCATCTGGTTTGTCCTGAACATCACCGAACTGGCGAGCCACCCTATCTGGAAGGTATCGCTTTATCATAGTGTGCTCTCGGCCCTCCATCCATCTATCCTTCCGAGCAAAGAATAGTTGCTCGTGATCATCATACCATGGGCCTATACCCATCCAATGTCTCTAAACAAACTCTCACATCTCATCAAGAACTCATTGCCAATGGGTGATGCCTTTTGTACCTGTATGAGTAAAACAAATCTGGGCTCCCCCATACCGCCAGACAACAGGATTGTCTATATCCAAAACAATCGGAGTAACCTGCGGATGGAGCATTGGAATCTGCTCCCATGCCCAAATATGTAATAGAGTGTCCCCGGCCCTGATGGCCCTACTGTCAAGATATGCAAACTCATGGAGGTCCTTGTATAGTGAGGCTAGCATCACTGGCCCCCAAGCAAAGCACTCCCTACGGACAACCATATGCTCCCAAGCTAGGCCCCAGCCCGGACTGAAATATCGGCCCCATCGATCTGGTGCCATGAAACCTGATATAATGGTGGGCACAATCAATCTATAGGTGGGCACTACACCCTGGTACCTCTCCAATTCTATTTGTCCCTTGAAAAATTGGATCTCATCAAGACCCATCACATCATAGCAAGCATCCCTACCAACATCTGGATCATAAATGACTCTCGCTCCATGAATAGGCAGTTGTAGGATGCACCAGACATCCTTGAGTGTAACAGTAGCCTCGTCGGTGGGAAGATGGAAAGAGGAGGTCTCACTGTGCCATCGCTCCACCAAAGTTGTCATCATCCCCAAGTGTGTCTGAACAGGACGTACGTACGCAACAAACCAAAGGCCGAGAGCACCAAGTTGTTCCTAGAGAAATATGTGCATGCCATCTAATCTGTTGAGCACCGAGCATATGTGCTCCCTCGAGTCAAGTATCTCAAGGTCCTCTTGCACAAGGGAAACCATCGCATCAAGTCCCATAAAACAAATTCCCCCCCATGTCATCTTTTCGCATTTGACACAGCAAATGCGGTACAGTTTGTAAAGTTCCAAACTACACTGCCGCGGTGAAGTTTTACAATCCTAAATTCCTAAATGCGTTGCACAGTGCTCTTTGCACATGCGGCTGACTTTGCAACTGAACCCTAATTTTGAACTACGTCGCGCAGTCCAATTTACATGTGCGATTGAGTATGATAGAAAACCCTAATCTCCTATCTGGACTATGGCAGTGCTACTCTCATATGTAGTGCAGTTTGAGGCCGCGCAACACTAATTGAACATTTGCAGTGACGCTATATAGCACTGCTTGACCTAAAGTTGACTTGGACCCTATTAAATGCACGTAAAACAAAAATAATAAAAGTTGAGATAGGGGTTCATACCATGGGTCCTGCGTCGATTGACCGCTGGTGTACTCGTACCCTCTCTAACACATGCCTAGGAAGCTGATGTTACGCCATCTCGATCGAAACTCAAAGCTCAAAGTGAAGAAATTTCTAAAGGCTAAGTGTGCAAATGAATTGAAAGTGACCCTTCATGGTCTATTTAAGCTTGCAAATTCGGGCATTTTGACCTAAATTGACCATCCAGCTAGGGTTTTGGTCCCCCGATCCCATTTTTTCCCAATCGAGGGCCATGTTGCATCTTTTTTTGGAGTTTTAACGCATTTTTTGGCATCCTGGGGCACTTTTCGACATGTCGAGCACATTGTCCTCTTTTTTCGCGAGATCACCCAAAAAATAAAAAAAATTGTCTGATCTCTCGAGGGGGCAACATATCAGCATTATCTTTTCGCTAGGGAAACAGTGGGGCATTCGAAAAAATAAAGAAATTTTGAACTTTGATCACAGCAGTTTATTCTTTGAACCAATACAACGAGTGCATTGCTTCAAAGAGGGGAAAAATGTAGACATGGAAAATTGACCGACACACTTGATCCTGATTACTAACATCATTTTTTCATAAATCATACTCTTAGCTTATCATCACTCTTCATCCATTAATTAAATAAATTATTATTTATCTAATTAGTTCTTTCTCCTCTGTTGATTAAATTAATCAATTTAATTCAATTAACCATGTATCTATATTCATTTAAATAATTCATTTTATTTAAATCAAATATCTAAAGTCCTCTTATTAAATTGAATAAATTAAACCTTATTTGATTTAATCTAACATTATCCCCTTCAGTTAAATAAATCAAAACATTTATTTAATTAAACCCTTCCTCTCAATTTGATTTAAATCAATTCATAAATGCTTTAAAAAAACAATTGAAATAGTAGTACAGCGAAAATGTGTGAGGCGAGCAAGGGTGAGGCGTTTTGGGCAACAGAGCAAAACTTGGAATCGGGTGATGCAGAAAACAAGGTGGTTCACCTGGTGGGCTCAAGCACCTGATGCTAAATGTTGCTTGTGTTTCTGTCCAGGAGGGTGCGGTGAATGGGAATGCTAAGGTAGTGGCCAAGAATATAAACATTAAGGTTGCAAAGGAAGCCCTGCAAGTGGACATTCCTAACAAATTCCTACAATCTAAGGTTGAGCGACTGGAACGAACTGTGGTAATTGTGAAATTCATTGGGATATGGCCTTCATTGGAACAAATAAAGAGATGGTGCAAACAACAATGGAAGGCCCCTACCCCAGTGATCTGCTTTCTCTCCTTAGGGTTTTTTCATATGACTTTTGCTACGAAGGTGGAGAGGGACTCTATCTTGAAGGGGGGTCTATGGTTTATGGGTGTCGCTGGCCTCTATCTTCATGCTTGGTCTCTTGGTTTCGACCCCTAATGTGAGGAGATCAAGAGGGATCCAATATGGCTCAGGCTGAACAGGCTCTCTTAGGAGCTTAGATCGGAGGAAATTTTTAAGCTTATTGGTAACTCTCTAGGAGAGTATATTAAATCTGACCAGAGCGTTGGCGTAGGGAGGAATGTGGATAGGATCAAATTATGTGTATGGATCAATCTGAGTCAACCAATTCAGCTGTCTCTCAGACTATCTTCAATTTTAGGGGTATGGTTTCAAACAGTGGAGTATGAGGGGTTTCCGATCAAATGCTATAGATGTGGTAAGCTTGGTCATCTTTCTAGGTCTTGCATCGTCAAGGCGCCATCTGGGAGCCTCTCACCAAAAGCATGAAACAAAGAGAGTAGGCAATTGGGAGATTCTGTGGGGGTAAGTCCAAGGTGTGATACTCAAAAATTTGGGTCCAAAGTGCTAGTGCCCCCAATCCTTGGCACTGGTCTGGATGGTTTGGGCAAAAGAATTGATGCATTGAAGCCTATCATAGATGTGGATGGGAAAAATAGGAAGCAAATTCAAACAAGGAGGCTGATGTTGGGCGACCGATCCTAGCTGTTTTCAAGGATGATAAGCCCCAGTCGGACGAAGATTTAGGGAGCCAAGAGGAGGGGAAAGAGAACGGGTGGAGTATCGCTACTAGGTGGACCAAGAAGTTTGGTGGCAAAATGAACTTGTCTGTAGATGTTGGAGGCTCCAATAGCAAGGGCAGGAAATCAGAGGCTACGAAGGCCAAATTTAAGGCTTTAGAGGATTTAGAAAATGGATCCCAGATATCCATGAGAAAATTCGTTAATCAGGGAGGCGAGCACCTCCAAGCAGTAGGTAAATGATGAAGTACATAAGTTGGAACACAAGAGGCCTCAACGGCCAAGTAAAATGTCATTTTTTGAAGTGACTCATTGAGATTGAAACCCCAAATATAGTGTTGGTTCAGGAAACCAAGATTAGTGAAATGAGGTTTAAGGAGATAATGTCTAGGTTATGGCGTAATGGGGAAGGGGTTGCTCAGGGGGTTGAAGGATCATCAGGGGGTCTGGAAATCTTATGGAACAAGCACTTTATCAGCGGTTCGATGTTGGAGGCTAACCAATGCTATTTGGTGGTTAGATGTGTAGACAGCAAAGATGGCAGCCAATTTTTCATCACGAATGTGTATGGGCATAATCTTGAGTATGAGCGTAGGAAGGTGTGGGAGCTTCTTCAAAATTTTAGGAGTAATAATGCTCAGATAAAAGGTATATTTTGGGGGGATTTCAATACGATTTTAGCCCCAGAAGATAAGTGTGGTGGTAGAATGCAAGGAAACTGCGAATCCATCTTCTTTAGAAATTGGTGTGAGGATCTTTCTCTTATGGATGTAAAACCTAAGAAAGGTTGGTTCACATGGAACAACATGAGAATTGATTCAAAAAACATACAATGCAGGCTCGATCGATTCCTTATTACTTATGAATGGCTCTTAGAGTTAGGTGGATTCTTTTCAGAGGTATTAGATTTTGGTGGTTCAGATCATTGGCCCATATCCATTACTCTGAGAAATCCTAACAAGCCAAAAGGAATTACTTTCAAGATGGAGGCCTTCTGGTATTTTCATCCTGATTTTGACGGTCTTGTGGAAAAATGGTGGAATTCTAAGATTAGAGGCTGCAACAGGTACATTGTGTTTGAGAAGTTGAAAATAGTCAAGAAGATAGTGAGAGCTTGGAATAAGGAGGCTATGGGAAATCTCTTTGTCAATAAAATCAAGGTGGAGGCAGATTTAAAGGAGATTGAAGGTTCAATTGCAACACATGGATATATTTCTGAAACCAAAACAAAAGAACACTCGTTGCTTGCAGAGTTGGATAGACTACTCAAAATGGAAGAAGTCTTCTAGCATCAGAAATCAAGGGTCAAATGGTTGATGGAGGGCGATAGAAATACCACCTTCTTCCAGTTGTCCACAAAGATAAGGAGGCAACACAACAAAAATTTAAGGATCAAGAATTCGGCCAATGTTGAGATTGAGGATGTTGGGTCAATCAGGTTTGAAGCAAGGGATTTCTTCTTCAATAATCTTGGTTCTCAGGTGGATGTGGATGCAGATGTGCATACTCATGAGGAAATGTTAGATCGCATCCCTCATTTAATATCTGATTCACAAAATAAATTTCTTCTGGCCCCCTTCACTTAGGAGGAGATTAAGGATGTTTTTTTTTTGGGTACCAGGATAGCTCCAGGTCCAGATGGATTCCAAGCAGAATTTTTTTAGAGGTATTGGAATCAGATTGGGGAGGATGTTTGGAGGGAAGCTGAAGAATGTAGGATCTGTAGAGCTATCTTGAGAGCATGGAATTCCACCTTCTTGGCCTTGATTCCCAAGATCAAGTATCCTATCAATTTTGACCACTATAGGACTATTTCTTTATGCAATGTGATATATTAGGTGGTCACAAAGGCTATGGCGACCAAACTAAAATAATGCTTGAATGGTATGATATCAGCGGAACAAAGTGGTTTCCTCAAGGATAGACAAATTTTGGATGGCATTATTATTGCCCATGAGGCTATCCACTCGATTCAATCTAAGAAGAGAGAGGGGATGATTATAAAACTAGATATGAATAAGGCATATGACAGGGTTTCATGGGAATTTCTAATCAAAGTTATGAGGAAGTTTGGTTTCAGCGAAGCTTGGTGCAGATGGGTCTATAGCTGCATTTATTCAACCTCCTATTCAGTTCTTATTAATGGTGTGCCCACAGATTTCTTTGAAGCCAAGAGAGGGTTACAGAAGGGGGACCCACTATCCCCTTTCCTATTTCTAATCATGACTAAGGTTTTGGGAATAAATTTGAAAAAGGAGATGGCTCATGGTAGTTTAGAATGTTTGCAGGTGTCAAGAGGGGCCAATAATATTTCACATCTACAATTCATAGATGATACACTTCTCTTTAGTACTGCAAAGGCTAATGAAGCTCTCGCCCTAAGAAAATTTTTGAGGAAGTATGAGGTTGTGATAGGTCAAAAGTTTAACACCACTAAATCTAGGATCTTCTTCTTGAAGGAGTGCCTTGATAGACTAGAGATTCAGCGTATCCTTGGTTATGAATTCGATTCCCTAGCTAGTAAGTATTTCGGTATGCCATTGATCAATAAAAGATCCTCGGAGCAGGAGTGGAGCACTGTCACTAACAGATTTTAGTCTCTTTTGGCTTCTTGGAAGGGCAATTGGCTCTCCTTGGGTAGAAGAATCGCCCTGATTAAAGCTTCATTGATGGCGGTTCCATTCTTCACTATGTCCATATTTAAAATCCCCAACAAGGTTGCCAAATACATTGAAGATGTGAAAAGGTTCTTCTTATGGAGAGGTTGTGAGGAACAATTCAAGTACAATCTTGTTAAGTGGGAAGAGGTGTGTAGGCCAGTTAAGCAAGGGGGGCTTGGAATCAAAAATTACAAGGAAATGAATAAAACCTTGGGTATAAAATTGGCTTGGAGGATATACAACAAAAAAGATAAGCTATGGAGCAAGATTTTGCAGGCTAAGTACTTGCACAACAATGTCAACAACTTGTTTGTGGGTGAGCTGCCCAAAGGTTTGAGTATATGGAATTTCCTCATATTTTGTAGCCTTTTTCTGTGTCCAGACATGTCTCGGAGGCTTGGGCGAGGTGACCAAATCAGCTTTTGGAGGGATAAGTGGTTAGAGGATAGAGCTCTCTGCGATTATCCACAATATGCTCCTCCCATGTCTCACTTTGAGGCATTGATTGGGGTCAAGGTCCAAGACTATATCAATGGTGCTCCCCCTTTAGAGCATGGGAAAATTTTGTTTCCCATATGATTGAGCTGCAACCTACTTGGGAGGAGGTTCAAGGGAAACTTGCTAATTGGCCTTTGGTGGGAGATGCCACATAGGATATGCAAGTTTGGTGCGGACATGGAAGTGGAAAATTTTATGTTAAACATGCTTTTATGTGCTATTGCACAAAAGGGAGTTACAAGGGGGACCACGGGATTTGGAACAAATTTGGGACCCCAAAAATGAATGCTTGTCTTTGGATCGCATGGAAGAGGCAGGCCTTGACTTGGGATAGACTTCAATTGTTGGGCAAGTCTGGCCCTTCACGCTGCATGATGTGAAAAAAGCATGAGGAAACCAACAACCATCTATTCTTACATTTTGAGGTGGCTTGGCAGATATGGTGTAGTTTCTGGTCAAAATGGGGTCTTGATTGCATCATTCATAAGGATATTGCTTCTCTTCTTGAGTCATGGGACTTCAAGATTGTTAGCACTAGCCTACAGATTATTTGGGACATTGCACCTGTTATTATTATTTGGACTCTCTGGTTGGAAAGGAATAGGCGAGTGTTTAAAGAGGAGGATTGGTCTGTTGATTGGTTGTGGGACAGAGTGGTAGACATTATAGGTGAGATTGGGGAAGCTCACAAGTGGGACTATTGGAAGCTAGGGAAAAGTGAGGTTGTTTGGGCCAATTCCTGGCCCAACTTCAGGTGGCTTGCTACTTCCCAGGTCAACAATTCTGATGGTTGTAAGAAACACAAATGGGGGATGCCATCTTTGGGGTGGGTCAAGTTTTATTTCGATGGGGCTGCCAAGGGGAACCCAGGTAAAGCTAGTGGGGGTGGGATGTTCAGAGACCACACGAGAAGGCCACTTTTAATATATGTTGTGGATTTTGGGAAAGATTCAAACAACATGGTTGAAGCTAGAGCCATGCTCTGGGAACTGATGATTGCCAGAGAAAAAGGTTGGAGAAGTCTTTGGGTGGAGGGTGATTCCAAGCTAGTGATTGGGGCTCTGCAAGGTAGAAATATCCAAAACTGGAGGCTTGAGGTGGTCATTGAGGCAACCAAAAGCTTGATCAATGGACTGGATGAGGTTAGGATATCACATATAGGCAAAACTGGAAACATTGTGGTGGACTGGGCAGCCAATACTGTTACTTTTTTATTCATAAATAGTGGTGTGAGGTCCAAATAATGGTGTGAATTTATGCCCCTTGTTGTGAATTCAATGGCATTGAGCAACATATCTACTTAGTTGTCCTTCGCGTGCTTCCTGAGTCCCTTTTTTGGGTGTTTTGTTTATGTCGACCCTCTTTTGTCTCAGTGTTCATTTGCTCTAGGGGAGGTAGTCTAGTTGTTTGTTTTTTCTTCTGCTAAAAATGGATTCAATGGTATTGTGTGTGATCTTCCTTTCGGGTTCCTGATCCCTTAAAATTGGGTTTCTATTATCAAAAAAAAAAATCAATTCATAAATTTAAGTCTAAATTGTCACATCTCTTAATTCCTCATTACATTAATTAATCTTTGATTAGTTTAATCTTAAATCATGTCCCATCCTCTATCTTTTACCACTTGCACATGAAAATAGATTTAATTCATTTATTAAATCTCTATTTTCTCTCAACATGGCATAAAAAGGGAATATTCCCTCAAATTTGAATTCAAATCCAAGTGGACTTAGTCCTTCCAACAAGGCATTTATTTCACCTTACAAGTCCTTTTTCCTTGATCCAAGTGGCCATAACTCCATTTTCTTCCCTCTCCAACAAGTCATTTCACTAATTTCAAATTCCACCTAATAACATTTATTGGCACTTTCATCAAAATGTGCACAACCTTCAACCATTCACATCTTGACAAGTGGCACTTGGCCATTGGATGATGAATGATCCCACATTTCTCCAATCTTTCTCATTCTTCCAATTTGAAATCTATAAATGAGAGACTCTTCCTCTCATTCATCATCCACAATTTGAATGCAAAGTTATTATCTTCACATTAGAGCAATTTCATATCATTTCTTGAGTATTTTCCATCACCATAGCTAGGTTATTGCAGGTTTTCTCAAGGAGTTCATCGTTTTTCTTCACTGTCAAGTGGATCAAATCATCAATGCTTACAAAGGAGTTGGGAAAGGGCCAATTTCTACACATAATTGGCACCAATTCTCCATGGGATTGATAGTTTGTTCATTAAAATAGGATTCATTTACTTTCATTTGTATTGTTCTTAATTTTCTTCCTATGTTAATGTTTCAATCTAATTTCATGGGGAATCCTTGTCTTGCTTGCATTTCAATCTAATAATGTGCTTGTTTTCCATGTTTGTGTAGGTCTAGGATCAGGGTTCACAACTATAATCATTATACAAGCTCATGCAAACACTCAAAAACATTATTGGCATGGAAAATAATTCATCTAAGAAAATATCAACACTTAAATAGGTGATTAAACAATTCAAAATGCAATTATAAACATGTGTATATTCTTATCCACATCATATATCTATCTATATCTATCCAAATTTTCAACAAGTAAATAGAGATTGTGAAAATAGTAACACTTGAAAAAGAATATTAGACATAAACAAAATTTTATTGAAATCAATGTGTCTAGGTTTAATTTTATTTCCCAAACAATCTAATTATATTTGTGCAATCTTGATATTATTCTTGGTACATGTTCTCACATCCACATTTATTTGCATAACTTTGAACCTCTTACATGTATGTGTATACTCCTTACTCTCACATAGATAATCTATTTTGGGCACATCCTATTACTCTTGGTGAATATATATCATGCAACTCTCACTATAATATTATACCACATGCATAGAAGCCATGCTTTTACAAACACAAGTGCCTATTTTTTTTCATAATAAAAGCTCTTTTATAATTATCTCTAACACATTGCATCATGTTGCAAATGATTTTTCAAAATGTGGACTATTAAAATTCTTTAATGACCTCTTTGGACATACATCTTCTTGCAATGGTGAATTAGAAACCCATGTTATTTTCCTTTTAATTTTATGGTCACCTTGGTTAAATATCTTAATGCAATAACATGTCAACAAGTGGCACAACCTTGTGCTTGTTTTTGGCTTATGGCTCAATCCTTATCAACATTTTATCTACCCCCAATTACACTTATTCTCGTGCATTCATCATTTACTCATCAATATTGCATATTTATTTTTAGTTACTTCCACACAATCACTCCATATCTCAAATTTACCATTTGAACCCTAAGGTTCATTTATAAGTGGCTCATAATTGACCTAATTCAATTGTGAGGTGTATGGAAATGAACTTGAAATTCAAATTCTAAAATTCTCATCCATTTTATCTAACTATTATGAACCAACTTAACACATGTTTGTGCAATATGTCATTATGTCGGTGTTTAAAATAAATTCAATGTGCACTTAATTACATATGTGATTATGAGGAAAAACTAATTAGAGCAATTTTGATTTCTAAGGTAAATATAGAACTAGATCAACATATGTTATCTTCAATATCACTCATCATCATTAATCCAACCCACTAAAGTACCTTGATCTCAACTTGTTCGCTTATCAAGTCAACACACTCCTAAACAGATTCTTAGATACCACCATGATAAGGTTAGTTATCTAGACGAAAAAGGTGAATAATTTTTTAGGTACATATTTTATTAGGTTGATCTCACATAACATAGATCAAATCTATGTAGCAAATCAAGTATGAAACCTTTGGGATCAAACCCATGATGCTTAAGAATGAACCATAGGGATTTATGAGACAATACAAATTTTGAGACAATCTTTAAATTAAAGAAAAATTTAAGATAGTGGTGAATTGTGTTGCAAGTATGAGCAGTTGGTGTTGTCATTGATGTCAAAAATATTGTGTTTTCATTGGTTTCAACAAGCTTGTGTTGTCATTGGTTTCAACTATATAAGCAGAAGATTGTTGTAAGAGTATGTGTAGTTGTTGGTGTTGTCTATGTTGTTGCATTAATGATGCTTTGATAAGTTGCATTATGTTGTCATTAGTAAGCTATTGGTGTCAAACTCTAGTGTTGCTTTGATAAGCTTATATCTATGGATGTATGGTTGAGTTGCTATGTTGTAGTTATTTTGATGATGATGATGAAGTACTGAAGATTATGAGGATGTTTTGTTGGTGCTTGGTTTCCAAGTTATTTTGAGAAAATTTGATAAAAAGAGGAAACAGTGAGTTGAAATATTGTTTTGGGTTGCAGAGTAGTGTTCTAGTGTTGCTCCGCATTTTTTCTAGGTTGAAGATCTTATGTGTTTCGGATATGTTGATTAGAAGTGTTTATGTGTTATATTCAGGATTTGGTGTGTTGGATCATTGTGCAGAGAAAGTTGTGTTCACCAATGTGTGAACTATGTATTGCAGAGGTGTCTGGGAGAAATGGTTTTGCTTTGTGTTTCTCCACATTTTGGTTTTAGGTCTTGTGGATATGAAGGTGTGCAGATAGTGTTGGTATATTTCTTCAATCAAAGTTGTTTGAGGTTTGGTGCTTTGGAAGTCAGTTTCTTAAGTTGTATTATATGGCAGAGTTGTGTAAGTGTGTTGGGTGTGTGCATTCTCCAGGTGAAATTTGTTGCGAAGGAGTTTTTTGGATTTCAAGGTATTTATGGAATATTCTTGATTTTGTTCAGGTGAGAAAAAAATTCTGCGAGTTTTTGGATCAAAGGAAGTGTGTCCTTAAAAGTTTAATGGTGTTTACATGGGTAATTTGGCTGACCTGGGTGTTTACACTACTTGTGAAATTTGTGGAAGTGTGGTGTCACGTGTATGAGTGGATTTAGGTCCTAGCTAACGTGTGTTGTGGTTCACTTTCATTCCTTTCCACTGCAAGAATGTTTTGGTGCCGACCTAATTTGAATTTGCATAGTTAGGTGCATAGCCAACCTTGGTGAATGGTTTCAAAGTTGAAGATGATATAAATATAAGTTGAGATTTTTAGGGATGTGAAGCTAAGTGCGAATGATGTGAATGGTGTAAATTGTAGAGTGGTAGGGTGTGAATTTGAGAAGTGTAGTGTGAGCTTTCATGTGTTAGATTGTTGGATACAGTGAGCAAAAGGTGTCTACAATTCTTCAGAGAGACTACGAAGGTGTTGGTAATGTTGTGGTGGATTTTTCTATTGCTTTAAGATGGATTTTTCACTGTAACATTCTTCTCTATCTTATTTTCTATCTAGCAGTGAGCCTTTCTTTCTATTGGACAGTGACCCCTCTGGTAGTGAGCCCTATTATATTTGGTGTTGATATTACTTTATATTGTGAGCTAATCCTTAATGTGGTTTTTCTCATCTTGGATTTTCCACATAAATCTAGTGTTCTTTTGTGCATGGTGTTGATTGTGTTTCAGTTTCTATTATTTTTTTTTCATGCTAAATTATTATAATAAATTAAGGATTAATTGAATGAATGTGAATCAAAATGTTTATAAGGGTTTTGAAGTTTTAAGGTACAACTAATTCACCCCTACCCCCTCTCAGTTGTTGTGTGCATTCAATAATTGGTATCAAAGAAAGGTTCCTTGGAAGAAATATTAACCGCTTGAAGTAGATCTAGGATGGGGCACAACAAATAAATTCCTATGTTTGATGGAATGGACTATGCATTTTGGAAAACAAGGATGGAAGTTTTTTTTGTTTATCTGGGATTTGATGTCTAGAAGTCAGTTAAAGATGGATATACTATGCCTACAAATGGTCTAAGCACTAATGATGAGATCAAGGCCTATGAAAGCAATGGTAAAGCAAGGTATGCTCTCTTAAGTGGTCTTACTAATTCTGAATTAGTGAAAGTGATGAGTTTGAAAACTACTAGAGATATTTGGGTAAAGTTAGAAAGCATTTATGAAGGAGATGATAAGGTCAAAGAAGCCAAGATGCAAAATTTGAAGATCATGTTGAGAACCTGTATATGTTTAAAGATGAAAATGTTACAAGCTATATGTAGAGGGTAGATGAAGTTGTCAGCTCCATCAGAGGTCTTGGTGGTGAACTCAAAGAACCAGAATTGGTAAAGAAATTTCTCAGAACTCTTCCTAAATCTTATAGTCATAAATTTTCTACTATTGAGGAATTTTCAAATTTAAATCAATACACCAAAGATTATTTGTATGGTTCTTTAACTACTTTTGAGACAAGAGAATTTGGTACAAATAGTGGTGCAAAATATGAGACTACTTTTAAGGCTAGAAAATCAGAGGAGATTAAGGAATCGGGAGGATCTTGATGATGTAGAAGCTAACTTTATAAGGAGAATGAAGAAGGGTACTGGTAAGTACAGTGATAAGTTGTCTTTCAAATGTTTTCGTTGTGGAAAGATGGGTCATTATGCTTCAAGATGTTTGAACAGAGCTTTGAATAACAAAAATAAGGAGAACAAAGGTAAGATGATTAAGAAAATTTATTATGTTAGAGAAGATGCAAGTATTTCTGATGATGAATCTGATTATGGAGATGATGATGGTGAATGCTTATTTGTGGCTTTAAAATATGAATCCATTTCTATTAACTCTGAGAGATGTGTGAAGGAAATCTCTCCGGAGACAAAGGATAAGATTGAAGGTACTTTGGTATATGTTTTTCATGCTAGACATGAGGAGAACTATTGGATCATTGGTAGTAGATGCTTTAGTCATATGACTGGTGACAAGAGTAAATTCATTCAACTTGAAAAATATGGAGGATGTGTTAGATTTGGTGATGATACATTTTCTAAGATATGTGGAAAAGGTTCTATCAATTTTAATGGCAACCATAATACTGATGGTGTCTACTATGTTAAGGGTTTAAGACATAACCTCTTGAGTGTTGGACAAATGTGTAGCAAAGGATACAATCTTATGTTTCAGGATGATGGATGTGAGATCAAAAAATGATCTGAAACTGTGGTTTCTACTGGAAGAAGGATAGGTGTAAATGTTGATGAAGATTTATAGAAAAAAATAGTGGTGATAGTTGGATATGAATCAGATGAGTCTTCTTGCAAAGAAGAAGAAAAATCTAAAGAAAAAGAACTGCAGATTGATGAAGAAGAAGCTCCAAAAAAGACTCTTAAAACTCCTAAGTATGTGTAGAAAAATCATTCTGAAGAATAGATCATTGTAGATAAGAGCATAGGTGTACTAATAAGAAGGAAAGTTGTTGAAGAGCAGGTAAATCTATGTTTACTTTCTGAATTTGAACCTAAAATAGTGATTGAGGCATGCAAAGATGAATATCGGATCAAGGCTATGGAAGACAAGTCGTTGCAGATTGAGAAGAATCAGACTTGGGAACTTGTCCCAAGACCAACAAACAAAAATGTGATTGGAAGTAAGTGGGCATATTCGAAAAATAACTAAATGAGAATGGAGAAGTGGTAAGAAATAGGGAAAGGCTTGTGTATAAGGGCTACTCACAAGTTGAAAGAATATATTTTGAGGAGACATTTGCTTCGGTGGAAAGAATGGAAGCTATCGGGATGTTTTTGGATTTTGCATCACATAAAGATTTCAAAGTTTATCAAATGGATGTGAAGTGTGCTTTCTTGAATGGAGAATTGGAAGAAGATGTATATATAGAAAAACCAGAAGGATTTCAATTATCAGACAAACTGGATATAGATTGAAGAAGGCATTATACGGGTTGAAGCAAGCTCATGAAGCTTTGTATGCAAGGTTGGATAGGTACTTGATATAGAAAGGATTCAATAAAGGTACCGCATATAGCAATCTTTACTTTAAAATTGAAAAAGATCAAATCTTGATTGTGGTTGTATATGTTGATGACATAATCTTTGGAGGCAATGAAGCTATGTACAAGAAGTTTGCAAAGGAAATTTAGAAAGAGGTTTAATTTTCTATGTTTGGGGAGATGAATTTCTTCCCTGGATTACAAATAAATCAGACAGATAAAGGCATTTTCATTTCACAATCAAAGTATGTCAAATAAATATTAAAGAAATTTGGAATAGAAGATTCTAAACCGGTATGTACCCCTATATCTATTGGTTGCAAGTTGAGCAAGAATGATGAATCTCCAAAGGCTGGCCAGAGCAAGTATAGATAAATGATTGGAGGATTGTTATATCTAACTTATACTAGACCGGATATCATGCATGCATTTTTTCTTGTGGCTAGATTTCAAGAAGATCCTAGAGAGTCACATGTTGCAACAGTAGTGAAGAGGATATTTAGATACTTGAAGGAAACTCTGGATCATGGCTTGTGGTATCCAAAAGATACTGATTTCACTCTGAGTGTTTACACATATGTAGATTGGGTTGGTTGTGTAGATGATAAGAAAAGTACAAGTGGTGGTGCATTCTTTCTTGGATGCATATTGGTGTCATGGCTAAGAAAGAAACAAGATTCAGTATCTTTATCTACTATAGAAGTAGAGTACATTGCAACAACATCTTGTTGCACACAAGTATTGTGAATGAGACAAACATTGAAGGATATTAGGGTGGTATATAGTGAACCAATTTCTATCTATTGTGACAATACAAGTGCTATCAACATTTCAAAGAATCTAGTAATGCATTCAAGGATAAAACATATCTCGATCTAGTAGCACTTTTTGAGAGAGAAGGTTGTAGAGAATGAAGTAAAGCTTGAATATGTGCCTACAAAGGATCAAGTTGTTGACATATTTACTAAGGCTCTTCCTAAGGATACTTTTGAGTATCTCTGAGAGAAGTTAGGGATTATTGGCCCTCCTTTGAACTAGATGCACAAGGAGATGTGTCAGCCCAATGGATTTCAAGATCCATTTCTTCGTCTAGACTGATGATTGGTGGCTACCTCTTAGGGGGAGTATGTAGTGGCATTATTGGTTGTTGTAGTCAGAGAGTGTGAGTGTTATCATTATGTAGTGGTTGTTGATTAGTACAGGATGGTGTGTACTCGTAAGGGGGAGTATATTGAGTAGTGAAGGAAAAAAAGTTGTAAATTAGTTGTGAGAAGGTTGATTGATGTCAAAGGGGAAACATAAGTTATACAAATCTATTGTCCTTTGTCATTGATGTCAAAGGGAGGAGAGAATAATGTGAAAAAGAAAAAGAGAGAATGAAACATGTGAAAAAGATAAGTTGAAAGGGGGAGAGTGAGTAAGAGAAAAAGAGAAAGTCATATGAGAGAAAATAGAAAAGGAAATAGGTATGGAGTAGAGTTGTGTTTGTTGTTGATGGTTTTTCACATCATGTGTTGCCATCAATGACAAAGGGGAGATTGTTGCAAATATGAGCAGTTGGTGTTGTCATTAATGTCAACAAGCTTGTGTTGTCATTGGTGTCAACTGTATGAGCATAAAATTGTTGCAAGAGTATGCGTAGTTGTTGGTGTTGTCTATGTTGTTGCATTAATGATGCTTTGATTAGTTGCATTATGTTGTCATCAGTAAGTTATTGGTGTCAACCTCTAGTGTTTCTTTGATAAACTTCTATCCATGGATGTATGGTCGAGTTGCTATGTTGCAATTGGCTTGATGATGAGGAGGAAGTACTAAAGATGATGAGGATGTGTCTCCAGTGCTCGGTTTCCAAGTGCTTTTAAGAAAATTTGATAAAAAGAGGAAACAGTGAGTTGTAGTGTTGTTTTGGGTTGCAGAGTAGTGTTTTGGTGTTGCTTTGCATTTCTTCTAGGTTGAAGATCTTCGTATGCATTTTGGATATGTTGATCAAAAGTGTTCAGAGGTGTTATATAAAGGATTTGGTGTGTTGTATCGTTGTGCAGAGAAAGTTGTGTTCATAATGTGTGAATTGTGTATTGCAAAGGTGTCTAAGAGAAATGTTTTTTCTCCACGTTTATTCGTATTTTGGTTTCAGGTCTTACGGATCTAAAGGCATATTGATAGTGTTGGTATTTTTCTTCAGATAAAGCTATTTGAAGTTTGGCGCTTCATAATTCAATTTCTTTAGTTACAATGTATGGTAGAGTTGTTTGAGTGTACTAGGTGTGTACATTCTTCAAGTAAAAGTTGTTGCAAAGAAGTTTCTTGGATTTCAGTGTGTTTGTGGAATATTCCAGATTGTGTTCAAGTGACATTTGTTGTCCACAAGTGTTTTTTGGATCAAAGGAAGCGTGTATTTAAAATTTTAATGGTGTTTACATGGGTAACAATCGACCTAGGTGTTTACACTACTTGCAAAATTTGTGGAAGCATGGTGTGGCATGTATGAGTAGATTTAGGTCCTAGCTAAGGTGTGTTGCAGTCCACCTTCATTCCTTTCCACTACGGGAATGTTTTGGTGCCGACCTAATTTGAATTTGCGCAATTGAGGTGCATAACTGACCTTGGAGAATGGTTTCAAGGTTGAAGATGATATAAATATAAGTTGAGTTGTTGAGGGATGTGAAAATAAGTGTGAATGATGCGGATGTTGTGAATTGCAGTGTTAGGGTGCAAATTTGAGAAGTGCAATGTGAGGTTTCATGTGTTAGATTGTTGGATGAAGTGAGCAGAAGGTGTCTACAATTCTTTAGAGAGGTTGTGAAGGTGTTGGTAATGTTATGGTGGATTTTTCTATTGCTTTGAGATGGATTTCTCGTTATAACATTCTTCTCTATTTTCTTCTCTATTATGGCAGTGAGCCTTTGGTAGTGAGCCTTTATTTCTCTAGGGCAGTGACCCCTCTGATAGTGAGTCCTATTGTATTCAATGTTGATATTACTTTATATTGTGAGTTAATCCTCACCATGGTTTTTCCCGTCTTGAGTTTTTCATGTGAATTTGGTGTTTTTTTGTGCATGATGTTGATTGTGTTTCAATTTATGTTATTTGCTTTTCATGCTAAATCATTAAAACAAATTAAGGGTTAATTGAATGAATGTGAATTTGAATGTTTATGAGGGTTTTGAAGTTTTAAGGTACAATTGATTCACCCCCACCTCTCAGTTGTCATATGCATTCAACAAATTGACTCTACATAGCTTCAACAGCGTTCTTTTATCATCAATTTAAGAGCTAAGTACACTTAATCCTCTCATTTAATTATCACATCAATTTTAATTATCAATCCAAGTTCTTTCATATAGGTTAACTTGTGTCTTAATTGCTTTATTTATTTAATTAATCTATATAATTTTAAAAAGTATTTATTTCCTTCATATTTCAATTTTGACTCGTTTATTCTTCAATTGGGAGCATAAAATGATATTTTATCACTTATCTAAATTAGAAATCAAAGTTAATAAAACTTAACTGAAGAATTAAGAAGAAATAAGATAGATCAAAGAAGATGGAGAACAATAGACATAACCTAGGAAAACCATTTTCAAGTAAGCAAAACCCAAACTCAAATACAAATATCAATATATTAACTTTCAATAAGTCTTACAATAAATTGAGTAACCTCCAAAAATGATGTAGCCTCATGCCAACGCTCTAACAACATTCCCAATAACTAGCTTCAAACTCAAAACTTACAAGCCCTACAACAAAATTCAAATCAATGTCAAACCACGATGCAAGGCCTATATGTATGGAGTTCTCCAATCCAAGAAATCATGTGTAGTTCACCAAAACCATGGGATCTCGAAGGAGGTATCTAAGTCATGGCCAAGATGACCATTCCAACTCAAGTGTCACCCTTCATACATGCAATTGTAACTCTCCATTTGACCAATCAACTATTCAAACTAGGTGCTTCAATTTGTGAAGTGTAACCCTTCAAAGATGTTCATACACATTATTTGAAGTAAAATATCCAAGATGGTCTTTCAAGTCCACTTGATAACCATTGTTTCTAATTGCTCTCTTACACCCGTAATAACACATTTGCCAAGTGTCAAAATATGTCTTACATAGAGTCTTATGGTTCCCTCCACGTGTGGCACGCCATTACAAGAGGGCCCAACATTACAACATATAAAATTTTATATATTAACAATTGTCCCTAAGACTTTGCAAGGTGGTACAACACCTAATCATAACTTGCACCTCTAAATATAGGACATTACAATTAATTATTAATTAATATTCCAAAGTCTTGTTTATTCAAAAGTTCTATTTCTAGACCAACACAAACATTTGTCACTTATACACTTGTAATTGCACTTGAGACTCTCTCAACTAAATAGGTCAAAAACATAAAAAACAAAGGCATGGATATACAATTTTCACTCTTAGAAAAATAAAAATACAATAAATATCTCAAGGTTAAAAAGGTGTGTTTATTTTTATGCCATTCATTCTCAAAAACTTGTTATTTCAACTATTGCTGAAAATAAGTGCTCATTGTGCCATTCAACATTTTGGCCATTTGAACTTGCATTTTTAACAACTAAGTACAAAGATGGTCCTAGGATTCCTAGTAATTAATGAAAACATTGTTTTCTCTCAAACAAATAGGAAAAAATAAGTTTTAATAGTGCATTTCTAACATACATTAGATCTTAAATTATAAATTATATAATTGTATACTTCTATGAAAAATAATAAAATCTAAGATCTATTGTGTCATGATAATATTATCATTGGTCACTATAATGGTGAAATTTGTATATCCATATTAGTTCTTATTTGGTTTTGGACATCTCCACACATTCACCTCATACCAGCCCACACCTCCACATATTCAATCTCAATTCCAAGATCTAGCATTCCTTATCCTAGGTTAGTCCAACAATGTGCAAGAGTGATCCCTCATGTTGTAGATTTGATCCCATAACATCAAAATTTTAAATTTTCAAATTGCCAACTCCTATCATTTCCTTGTAGCTGTTGGGTGCCAACTTGGTACACTTTTGTTCACCCATTCATCATATTTCGATATTTAAAGACATTCATTTGAACATTAATTGACATCCTAGATCATTTGATCCTAAGCATTTATGAGTAGTCATATGAACATTTGGATTTGGAGCATTAAAAAGAATCCATAATTGCATCAAAATTCACATCTAGGCCTTCACATTTTTTATTGTTGTCTATCAACATTTGCTCAAGGTCAAAAGGTCGGTCTTTCATGAGGTTTACTAAGAGAATTCACAATTCAATAGCTTCCTGAGGTATTTTCAATGCTACTATTCCTTACACATCAATAGATAGTAGTCACAGTGAACAAAATCTTAGAAATCTATACTTAGCCAAATGAGACCCGCTCCCCAGTGATCAAATGTGTTGTGTGGGATAAATCCTTAAAGGACTTTAAATCTGTGCAGGTTCCTAAGACCGTTAATATTTCAAGGACATCAATTTTCTATATTGTAGCAAAATAATTCTGTAATGTTCAACATCTATACTCCATCTTTAGTTCAATTGCTAAGCACACCTTTTATTCGATCTTAATTTACTAAAATTGCATTTCCAATTTATCATTTTCCAACTCATCTGATTGACCTAGGTTAATTTGTGCAATTTGTTTGCATCACTTTAATTAACCTAGGTTAATCTACAAGGTTACAGCTACAACGAATTCAGTATATCTTCTGAACTGCAGAGATCCATTGAATTATGTTATTTGTGCCTGGGAAAATAAAGCTTACGTGGGCTTATTTATGTCTAAAATAAATTCGACACACCATTTAGACTTCGAGTGCAAGGTTATTTTAACTCACTTTGCCTGAGCCACTATTGATCAGTCAACAAGAAGATGCGTCCAAACACAGCATATCATCCTCCCAAACATTTAGTCAAGCGCTGCTCTCATTACAAGGAAAATGGAAATTTTAATCTGTACTAGCAGTAAGCAGCATTAACCTTGCCTTTCAGTAATTTTTTTTTTGGGGGGCAAACTCCCAAATTTTCAGTAGAGTTCATTCAATGGATGATGAAGCAAGCCACATTGATCCAACTTGCATGACACCTCGTATAAAGGACACACCACAAAACTAATATATCTAACTTGGAAGCCCCCTCTTAGGATGGTTTGTTAGGAAGGGACGCTCATTGTTATTTCAAAATCAAAATACACAAGATCCGACTTCCTTGATTTGATTATTACCTCCCTAAGCACAATCGCTCAGGACAGTTGATGTGAAAGGAATTGTCGTATTAGATCAAAAAACCATATGGACAAACCTTGGATGTCGGTCAATGCAATAAAGACAGTAATCTGGAGTAACAGATATCCATACTTTGAATTAGCTAAAAATATACATGTCATAAGTTGGCAAAGGATACCAAACTATAGAATACTCCTCTGATCATCTTCAGAGTTCTCTGCAACAATTTATCAAGTGAAGGGGTTCGGCTGAAACTTGCTGCATAAAAATCCACCCCTAGTTTAAATTGATTTCATGAATGAGTCAGAACAGTAACATTGGAACTTTCACTTTTCCTTCCAACGTTTTACATGACTGAAATTTCAAAATGATTTCTGCGGTCAGTTAAGCAAAAAACTGCATGCTTAGCATAAGTAGAACTTAGACAAATGGAAATTAGAGGTTGAAATATCTTGTTGACTTTATCTGTGAGGCTTATCTTATGTAGCTTCTTTATCAGCTAACTTACATGATACGGTCTCAAAAACTGCAATAAACCAGACTCTTCCTGGTCTAGAATGTGGATATTCTACTAAAACAATAACAAAATGGGTAAAAAGGAAATTTCACTGAGATTTTGCTGTATTCAAAAGTGTTAAGCTACCATCTGCTGATCCAGATGCAGCTGCTCCATCCAAGCACTCAAAACTGTACGATCAATGTTATCTGCCTTTCTGTTTTTCAATGCTTGCAGAGAGCTTACTGAAATATGCCCCTCCACAGCATCAACTGGCATTTCTTTCACCAAGTTTTGAACCCAGGATAAATCTGCTTCAACTGAGCTACGGGGACCAAAGGAAACTGATTTCCTGAATTTCCTCAGGTCTTCACCTTGAACACCCCAATCTACTTTACCTGTTGGAGAACCCCAATCTGCCAATGATGCAGAAGGCAAACTTGCACTTAGGTCACGTGAGCTTTTGCTCCGGATATCACTCTGCATAAATGCAGAAGATCTTGAAATTGTAGAAGCCTTCAAAGCTGATGATAAAGCAGACCCACTGGAGTTCTGTTGTTCGAAATCCACACCAAGAGATGATAAGCAATAAGACGATTGAACAGGAGAGTGGAAATTGCTGAGGCTCTGAGCACCTATAGGACCTTGTCGCATCTGTTGATGCATCTGAGAAATCTGATTACCAATTGATGTCTGAGTTTGACTTGGAAGTTGAGAATGGCATTGTAATGTCTTCTGGGACTGCATCTGTGAACATAACTGAGCAAGAGCAGAAGATTCAAGGCCTGATTTCCTTGGAGATGACATCTCAGAAGCAAACAAATCTTCAAGATTAGTTGGAGCAACACTATTGCCACACTTATATTTTGCAGATCTAAATGAGGTGTTCCCAACAGCTGCAGCAGAATTCATCCTAGATTGGGTACAAAGAGGGAACTCGCTTATAAGTTGCCCTTCATAGTCTGAACAGCTGCTCAATCCCTCAATAGCCATGTCTCTGGCACTAAGTGATGCTCTGAGACGACTAGCCTGAAGACTGCCACCAGGAAGGTGCAATGTTGGTACATTAGGCTGTTGCCAGGTTCCACTCATAGATGAATAAACTGATGAGTTTGCAGATGATGACGATGGAGACATAGGGGGTGTGGTTAAGCCCCCTGGTGGAGTATTTGAAGGTGAAACGGCAGACATCTTTAACATGGAAGATGGTGAACTCAGCATAATAGGACTCATAGTTGAATTCATATCCAATGAAGCAGAAACTTGAGGTGAGTGCACAGTTGACCCTGTTAAAACAGGGCGCAACTCTTCAGGCCTATGTGCAAAAAAGCAAACTCTTCTTGTACATTTTGTTTCATCTTTGCATAGTCGTGTTCGATATTGAGCAGGGTGCAACCAACACTCAAAAACACCATGTGCATATTCACAGCCATCACCACGCCTACAAGACCCTTTACGAAACTCCAGGCAAGGAACACAGCTATAGTGATACCTTCGAGGGTCTCGTCTTCTGGCATTTTCTCCAGGATGGGCAAAAGGGCACTCTGTCCAAACATGAGAATAAGCTCTTGAACAAGGCTTCACTTTGAAAGAATACATTCGAAATTCATCAGTACTATACATATCATTCTTTATATCAGGAAAAGAGGGATCTACAGGGTACTCTTTCTTCTCATTACTGACTACACAACCCCTTAATGCCTCAGGAAACTTTAAAGATGTGGAAAACAATTTAGAGCTCAGTTCTTTTGGAGACAAAGAAAGACGAGGTGAAGAACCTCGACTATTAGGCCCTTCTCCATGTGAATCTTTGTAAGTTTCAGATCCAATATGAGACAAAGAGGAGCCACTGTCAGAAACTTGACTTGGTATCTTCATGAATGAACTTGCCTGGCATCCTGAACTTAACATAAATTCCAGAATAGCCTTTCCATTAGAAAGTTTTGGGGAAATCATTAGTACATCCACAGGCCTCTTTCCATTAGCATCCAAATGATTAACATCAGCACCTGACTGAAGCAATAACTTCACAGCTTCAATGGCAAAACTAGACCCTCCAGCAGCGGCACAATGTAAAGCAGTGTCCTTGCCTGATCCACATTCTAAGTTGACATCTATTCCACACATTGCATAGGCAGATAATATGTAATTCAATACCTCTATGCTACCATAAAGGGCAGCAATTATCAAAGGCGTCCTTTGCTCTAAAGACATCTGTTTGTAACCATTTTGCCTTCCATACCAGAAGCTAATCTCATCAATTGCTGATCCATCTTCCTCAACAGCTTGCTTAAATCCTATCAGGTCATTATTTGCAGCTAATTCAAGGAGAATTGATAAATGTATGCCAGGCCCTTGCACTTTGCACAGTTGTTTCTCAAACGGAACAGTTTTTTCATGACCACCATGAAAATCAACTGCTGTACTGTGTGGCTTCGAATGCTCTGAGGTTCCACACATACTTTCTCAGAATTGATGTACTCAGAAAATGCTCTGAAAACCTATATAAAACATCAAAGTTTCAAACAACTTAGAATGCATATTATGAGATACCAGAATTATCAGTAGGATAATAGCTAAATTAGACACCTGCTATCTGCTATCCTGTAAAAGCATAAAGGTAATTCACCTCTAAAAACAGTAAGCCAGTTTCTATCTTCAATGCCTAAAGCATAACAAAAATAAAATTATGTAAGATCAACAGAATGCACATCCACAAAGGAGAACATAAAACATTACCAAGGAAACCATCGTAAGATGTCTTGTCAAAAAGTCAAAAGTTTCTATTACAGATTCTAGATTTAAGATATATGTAAATATGGACAGGAGATGATAGTCCAAATAAGTGATAGTGCTAAGATTTAAGTCAAACCATTATACCAATCCTTGAAACATTGTTATGAAATTGGCAATGCAAACATAAGAAAACGAAATCTACAATAGATAAATTACCGAAGTTCCCTTTTTCTGACAGTGCCTCCTACTCTCAACCAACTAGCAATGGAATTTGAGGTTTATTTCCAAGTATAATATTAAATACCACAACAAACAATGATAGCAAGTTGTGAACATCATTGAAATAACATAACAAGCTGCAGGAAAATCCAAGGAAAAACAAATTAAGAAAATAACTGACAGTTCAAAGGAAGATAAACCATGAGCTCTGCCCCAACGTTTACAATAACATTTGGTAAAGTGCATTTGTCATAAATTCTTCAAGGCTTTTGGGGGAGAACACTGCTTGTATGCATAGAAGGTGCTTGATGCAAGATTGGTGATTCCTGAGCAATCAAACAAGTTTTATACAGAATCTTAAAGGCCTTGACAACTCTTTTGTTGAATAAGACACACATGCAAGAAGGAAAGTGGGGTCATGCAGCAACCCTTGGAGATCACTTCAGTCAAGCAAATGATGGGTTGGATCAGACCAGAAAAGACAGATCATTTCAAGGATCTCAATGGCAGAGTGAAAGCAAAAAGTAGTTCATCATCAAAAGTTTGCTTAAAAGCCGAGGGGTACATTCCCATCTCTAGAGTTGGAAATGGATCAACTGGAAGACAATATTCACAAATTGGCCACAATGGGGGCTCATTTGTAGATTCTTGGGCATGCAATTATATGTGGAAAATCTGTATTACTAAGTCAAGAAGCAATGTCAACAAATGTTTCAAGGGGGCTCTTGAATTTATAGCCTATAGGAATGCCGGCATTTTCATTAGGTACTGAAACACTTCAAACCTATAAATAGAATGTCTTCCTAAGACCCAGTATGAATTTGGCTGTATGCCATCCCTCATGAACTATGGTTAGATTAAGCATTCAAAATGGTTGGTGAATTCATTGGGATTAACATCTGTACCTCCCGATCATTTGGCAGAAGATGATCAGCAAACTACCACAATATGTGGGGAATCAGAACTAAATTGACCTTTGCCCATAAGCCTTACCCTTAAAGAAACCAAAAAGACGCTACATATAGAGGAACAGGAAGGAAAGAATGGTACTCGTGAATTCAATCATGATCAAGAAATTGGAGAAAGATGAGGCTGATCCAAGTGAATAAGGTAGAAAAAGCCAGCCCAAATATGCAATTTATTAGTGAAAAAAAATTTCCCACACAAGTCAAGGAAAAATATGAAAGGTTCCACAGTTGGAATAGCAAAGGGATTCCAACCTCTACTGGAAGAAGTATAGTGGTAAAGGCAAAGGTAGTTTTAGAGATCACTGCCAAGCAAGACAGATCATATTGGCGTCTTCATTTTACCTTATATATCGTTCAAGCAAGACTGAGAAGTGGGCTACAATTCCAACCGTAAATACAAAAACAATATATAAGGTAAATAGGAAAGCATCTAGCCCACTTCTCTACGCAAGAAAGGAAAACAAAGCATATGTAAATTGACAGATCATATTTATAAAACTATCTCAAATTAAAATCACTCCCAATTTACAACACAAAATCCAGAACCTCTTCGCAGAAGAAGCCTTTTTAACACCACATTTTATTCTAAAATTTGATTGGAGCACACCTTTAAACCCTATCTCAAAGTATACAACATATCGATTTCCAAAACTGCATCTTAATCAGAAAAGGAAAGATTCCAACTACTTGCCACACTATTCTTCAATTCAATTATCAGTTGCAATAGTCCGCTCTCTATTTTACTAATAGATACCACACTGTGTTCCACTTCCAAATATCACACTAAACCTGATAAAAACACCCAGTTCACTCACCCTCGTAATTCTTTTTTCGTTCTGACATAACCTAACCTTGGAACAAGTCTCACAAATTGATTTGCAAATTCCGGCCAACAACCCATAACTAAAATATAATTTGCATAACCAGTTTCAGTGCTTTGCCCTACACTGAAAAACTAGAAAGAAAATGTAAGAAATTTACTAGAGTAAACCATTCATCTGTAGAAAACAACTTACCTCAGGTTTGCAACCCAGAGTCTAAATATAAAATTGGCTGAAATAAAAGATATCAGATGCCTTAGACATTCCAATACAATTATGATTAAGGTCACTTTAACCAATTGATATTTTAAATTCATCCTCCTTAGACATCAATTTTACAAATGGTGTACCCAAAACCAAAACTAGACCAACAAAGTACAGGCATCTCACCCAAATGAAAAATATTCACTAGTTCATTTCAAATATTTCTATTTCATAGGAAGCCGCAACAACAGAACTACATATTATCATTATGTTTTACTAATATGGGGAAAAAATGAGCTCCTAAGGGTCTGTTATCTTAAGGAAAATTGAGCTACATAACCTTTCTATATAATTTTTTAAGTTTTAAGCAAAGTTTTTTAGAAATACATATAAAATCTGTAAAAACACTAACGCATTCCCTCACACAGAAGACTGTCGGAATGCTTCTCTTTTACTAATATGAATGCCATAAAGTCAAGTGCAACCAAGTCTGTGTTGCCTCTTCAACAGGACAATATGCTAGATGAATGAATAATAGTGCTTTTACTCCCATGCTTGTAACGTTATTTTTAATACTCAGTCACCAGGACTCTCAGGTCCAGGGATGGGGTTTTCAATCCATACACAAAACTCCAGGTGACTATATTTAGATGTAATGCAGCCACAAGCTTATAATTACTCCTATACCCTATTTCCAAATGATGTCCCTGTCCGCTGTCCCTATGCTTGCCCCTGTTCCTGTGTCTGTTTCCCATGTTTCCTGGTGAGTATGCTAATACTAGTTTTGGATAGATTGATTTTAGCTCTTAAGAGCCCAACCTGGCCAGCATATAATATTTTTGTGAATTAAAAAAATTGACAGGTAAAATGGTCCCTGCCAGTGGCCACACAAATCATTCACCAATAGAAGTTTGCCCTGGTTGGACAAGCTCTAATGAAAAGATTGGCAAACACCTTAGTTTATTGAGAAAAATCAACCACATAACAAATTTCACAAACCCCAGCTCAAGATGTGAAAGCCTAAGCAGATTAATGGGTATCAAGTTAGTTACTGCAAAAATATCATAATAGGCACCTTCGGGTGCACAAGAAAATTTGAAAAACCCTTTAAGCATGGTTCAAAAACCCATACTCAGCAGACCCGATTTTGACTGGACTCAGTAACTTAGGAAAACTCGGCAATTCATTAACTGGCAGAAACTTGGGAGTACACAGCAAAACTCACCAAGGCTCTCACCAAAAACTCAGCTAAACGAGTAAATAGGTTATTTTCTCAGCTGCAAAAATAAATTGTGAGTATTCGGCAAGTTTTTGATCTATGCCTTCAACCAAAAATGTTGCAAAGGCAACAGAATCTTATTCGCTTTCCTGGGATAGTATCATTTCACAAATGATGAATTTACATTCACAATATGCATGTTTGTACAAGATATTTACAAACCTCCACTTCTCAGCCCTCAATTAATCAAAACCATTCCCAAAACCCACGCCTAGACTAAACCTTACAGAAGAACTGAAATCAATATTTGTTCTGTTCAAGATTCAAGTAATTTTTTGCTTGAAAAGAAAGGAAAACTTCAAATTGTTCTCTCTTATAATTCAAATAATTTTTTAAGTTTTGTTAGAAAATTAAAACTGAAGAGAAGAGTCGCGTTAGTTGGTAGAAGTGGTAAAAGCATGAGCTTCCAAGGTTCCAACTTGCTGAGTGAGATAAATCCTTATGAGGTTCTACAGAAGAGACTTGGGCTTCTACTTTTACTCTGAATAGAGTTCCATGGAATTGAAAAAACACAGATAAAAATGAGTTTTTTAATTGCAAAATAAGAGCCTCATATACGCAGCTGCGAGCTTTTAAGTTGGTGTTGGAGGAGGTGGCTGAAAGTTTCCTCCTGTGGACTTTCATATTCGCTTACTCGCCAATTTTTTCCATATTGTAATTTCTATTTGTATATAATTTCTCATCTAAAATTCCTCACTTAAACTTAAAATTTCTTCACTCACAGAAGAGAATTTAAAAAACCTATGAGGACGGTGCTTTGGAAAGGCTCCTAATTTTTCTCGCCGCCACCCCCTAAAAAATTTCAGATAGGGCCATAGGGCCATAGCTTGTGTTAACTAAGCCTGAATTTATAGAAAACATTAATATTATAAAATTAAAAATTATCATATAACAGAGACCATGAGAAAGGAACAAAAAGAAAACCACTCAACCAGCGTCTTCCGTGCCTGAAAATTGAACCCTGAAACCCTACCGCAAGCAACCCACATAGCTATAAAACCTAGAAAACAAGAACCAGAGCAGAAGGCAAAGGCAGAGTGCTCACCAGTACACTATTGCTCAGCGAAAGATCAGCAATTGGTTAACTCCGCTCCTGCTACCGCTCCTCCGGCCTGTAAGCTCTGCAGAGTATGAAGAAACATGCAAGTGAATGCTTTTAATAACGTCGCAGCTCCAGGGGAGTCACCGAGAAGGGAAGAGGAATGTGTAAGGAAGTCCCCGGTCAACAAAGGAGGAGGCGGAGGCGGTTGACAACTATAATTTAATCCCACACCACTAAACAAACGTACGGGCCCCCCAATTCGCCTTAAAACCCCCTGATTACCATAAAACCACAGAGCATTATAGATTAAGACAGAAACAATCTAATCTCTAGCTGGATTGGATTCAATTATCCCGCAAGGGAAACAGTTCTCAACTTATTCCTTTTTCGCGTCCAGACCTGTCCCACCAGTACCACCGATGCTGAAATTAAAGTAGACCGATCCTCAAATTGCATTCAAATGCGCTTCAAATGATATAAATTCAAAACTCTGGACTGTGCGTGGGACCCTCTCTCCCCTGCCTAATGAAATCCAAATTAAAGCAAATTAAATGTAAGGAAGGATTCAACTGCAGATTTTGTTCACGCGGAATTAAAAGGCAGTGGGAAGATTCCTCCTCGGGACTACAGTTAAAAGGATAAGATCTTTGTAGGATGACAAGTGGAATTCGGAAGGAAAGTTGTGGTGTTTGACTCACGTGAAACGAAAAGAACATCATTACCGCTCATAGAATAGAGGAGGTTAACTTTACTCTTCAATGGCGGGCCGGTCAAACGAACCTGGGATAGTCATAGTGAAACGTGACTTTAATTTTCATCTTGATAGACTTAGCTTCCCTTGCAATATATTAAAAATCATAGTTAATAATAATCTGACTAGCAACACTATTAAAAAAACTATTACAAAATTGATATATATAAATATATATATATATATGAAAGAAGCTTCTTAGTAAATATATTAAAATTATAGTTGATAGTAATCTAATTAGTAGCATCTTGTTGGGGGGTTAGTTCAATTGGCTAAAGCATTCTATTGGAGGCAAGAAGTCACGAGGTCTAGTCTTCCCCCTATCCTCGTGGTATTGGAGGGCATGTTGCACTAGCACCACCGATCACATGAAAAAAATTTACTAGTCGCATTGTATTCTATAGGGGCAAGAAGTCACGAAGTCTAGTCTCTCCCCCTGTTCACGTGGTATCGGAGGGCGTGTTGCACCAACATCACCAGTCATGTGAAAAAAGTTTACCAAACGCACAATTTAGCTACCCGATTCTTACAATGTTAAAAAAAAAAAACAAATTAAATTAGTAGCATTTTACAAAAGATTATTACACAATTGATAAATAATATTTATACTTTTTAGAAAATGAAGAAATGAATGTGAGGTGTATTATATAGAGTAGTAGGAGACTCCCTTCCCTCTTGATCATAGAGTATTATACATTTATATTATACAGTGTGATAATTGATTAAAGCAAGCTTTTGAATTCAATTGTGTAAAAACATATATAGTTCAATCAAAAAGCTTGTTCTCATGGACTCTCGAAAAATCATACCAACTAGTGTGATCATTTTCAAATATTTTTGAAAATTTTATTAAAAAATTAATTTAGAAGATAATTTGATATTAATAATGATTTTTAAAATATTTAAAATTTGATCCAATAAGTATTAACCATAAAAAAGGTCAATTTATCATTTTCTTCTTAACGTATATATTTTTCAAGATTAATATCATGAAGGTGATAGGAGAGTCTATAATATCTTTGTTTTTTTGTTTTTCAAAGTGAGAATCTCAAATTCAAGTAAATCATTTCCTTGATTCCTCATTTAGAAATGAAACTGTAGATTGTTTGGATTTCTATGTGTTTTTCTCTTTTTTTTAATATGTGAAAGTTATCTTTAGTAGTCTTCTTAGATGAATGTTACAATATTTTATTTAACCTTGTTTTCTTTGGACACTTTAGTTTTAGAGTTATTCATGGATTTTGTAGCTTAATTTAAAACCTACCACTCACATCTTTCCATCAAGATTGGGGTAAGCTTGATTTAAGCATATTTTACTCATAAACAAATATCTTTGATTCTTCATTTAGAAATGAAAGTATAGATCATTTGTCTTTTGTATGTGTTTTTATCTCTAATTTTAATATGTGAAAGTTATGTTTAGTTGTAACATGCCCATTGTTCTACCTAGTAATTTTACTAAGTTTTACGCACAAGTAAATTATCTATGCATCTAATATGATGAGCAATAAAAAAAATCATTTTTATTCAATAATAAATGCTCATTTGAAACATAACCTTTCCAAACTTTTTCCAAATTGCATAATCAAATAATCATTTCAATAATATAAATATGATTTCACTTTACATAAATATATTCAAGATAATATTTCACATTTACAATTTCCATATAGATGGACACATGATTACAAACATAGCTTCCACAAGCTTTACAAGAACTAATGTCCTTCTCCCAAATCTTGGTTGCCAACTGCATAAGGAGAACCATCACTCAAGCACTTTTCTGTCAACCATGGACTAACTGTAGTCCCCCGTACATCTACCAAACTTGGTAAGGTGGCCCTCCCTTTGATGAAGAGACTGGCCTTTGGTAACCTCATCCTTCAAATAGCCTTTTCTGAATATAGTGATGTGTCTTACATATCTAGAGCTACCATAATATCTACTTCCTCATGTATGATTTACCTCATCCTATAATGTAAATTGGATCACACATTGAACTAGCAATGTAGACAGTGGCTGCCTACACTACTTTGGCCAAAGATTCATCACCCTGTAACTTCGAGTGAGGTCATCTATTCACCACATTTAATTGCTTGATTTGTATTGACCATTAGTATTTTATTCTAAGGTTATCCCTTCTCTTGTGGATTATCTTAACCCCAAGAATAACCTTCACATTAACTTATATATAAATGGCATTGCTATAAGAATCTCAAAACAACTCTATCTTATGTTATGCAACTAAAGTGTTGTCATACTACGTATAGTACTAGCATTCTTCATATAGTATAAATAGTATACAGTCATATAAAACCCAATATAGTATAGATATCTATATATGTATAAAACCAAAAGAAAGGTTTCCCAATACAAGAAACAAACAAGAAACATTCAAAAGACATGCAAGCATCATAAAACATTTAAAATATAATCTTTCTAAACATGGCATCATAATAAGCAATCTTTCCAACATAGTAACAAAGGAGTAGAATTCAGAATGCCTATTTAAAGCTCCAATCGATTATTCTCCCCTCCTAATTTAATGGCTCAAGCTCACTTGCAACTTCCTCTAAGAACAAGCCAAATTCCTCTACTAGCTTCTCACTTAATCTCTCAACAAAACCAATGTAAAACAACACAACAACTCTCAAACTCATAAACTCTCAACTCTCTTTGCATAGAAATTATAACAAAATAACACAAGGAAATCATATTGATAATTGTAGCAATTGGTAGAATGAGCACCTCTATTTATACTAAATTGTGAGCAACCAGAAGCTACAAAAAACTTAATATTTCTGCCACCTTTTTAACCTCATGCTACGACTCACCAAGTTAAATTACAGGTTTGCAACACATAACAGTCCTCGCCATTTAAATGGTTGAGCCAACTTTTTATAAGGGACAACAAGACTCTTTTACTGATTCAAATGAACAACAAGCTCAAAAGCAAGTTTCTTAAATCGAATTCCTTCACATATTACTGCCAAGTTTACTTTTGACCGAGTCTCATGGCTAAGATATTCTATTCTCTTCCATATCAGTGCCACATTCATAAGTTGGTGCCCCATAAGAATAGTGCGGGTAGACTATTTCCTTATTTCTTTAAATTATATTTACCACTCATTGCAACGTATACACAACAGTTATAAATCCATGTACATTCCTTATAAACTTTGGTTGACTTGGTCTAACATTGCTTTATGTGTTGGTTTACTATGCAGCAGGTTGCGCCATGCATTATCATATGCAGCTTTATTCATTTAAGCGCTTCACTTAATAATAGTTCTATATATATTGCACTTTAGAAACTATCACAAATGGCTTTCATTTATATTATATATATATCCTTCATGATATATATATACATATATATTAATATATACTTATTTCACAAGGTTTAACAAATACATTAATTATCAATTATCAACATATATAAGTATATAAAGAATATCATTACATATATATATACAATTATATATATATAAATATTAATATATATGTAACTATTTTACTTTCTACATATATTTTAATATATATATATATATATATATGCATATACATATACATGATATTATTTCAATATCTTTATAAAAACACTCATACTCAACCATAGATTGTCATATATGCATGGAGTGTGTGTGTGTGTGTCACATTAGTTCAATCAGTATTCCCATGCATATGGGTAATCTATCCATGAGCATGTGTAGGTACATCTACCTACTATACTTATGTATGTATTCACTCGCATGTATGAGTTTACCATAGACACTTACATATATACATATATATATACAATTTATGCATATATCTCATCGATATAACAATAAACACACAAAGAAGGACTTCCACTTAACATCAAGACTGCATCACATTCATCATTCCAAACATTCATAAAACAAGATCACAAACCAATATAAGCATTCACAATTAAAATTGAAGATCACTTATCACTTACCTGAACTGACTTGACTCTACTAAGACCAACTAGGGTGTGAGTGTGTGAATGCTCAATATGGCTAAATTAAAGGTTACCAAACCAAGTTCTTCTCCTGAGTGCTTCCCCTTTCTTCCAAAGGTTTGAACCTGTTCTTGCATTTAACTTAGTTCATCATAATAGTAGTTATCTAAATCAATACATTCATATGAATTACATATAATTCATATACAAAATCATTATAAAAAAATAAATTGAATCAAACATTTATTCATCATATTTCCATCAGAATTCATAAATAAACATGTTCACATTTATTGAACCAATTTAACAAGCAATGTAATAGTAAATAGGTAATTTAACACACAGGGTGTAACATTAGCAGTGTTCTTAAATGAATGTTACAATATTTTCTTAATATTGTTTTCTCTAAACACTTCAACTATAGAGTTATTTATGGATTTTGTAAACTAATTCAAAACCTACCACTTAGATTTTTTTGGAGATTGGGGATATCATATTGAAACTTTAATTGGCAATATACAGGAAGAGGATTCAAACCGTGTTGATACTCACTTGTAAGTTTGATTTAAGTATCTTCCACTTGTGCATGAATGATCTACTAGAAAACATGGATTTTTCATACTTCATAACATTATACATTGAAAAAAGAGAGATGCTAATTTAATTGCACTATTTTGTCCCAATTGATGGACATTAAATTTATAGATAACATTGTAAAGGAGTTGGAACTCAATTTGTGATTGCGTCAAGTTTAGTTATAGACACAACATTTTGCATTTTTTCATAAATTCAAGGTCTCATAAAGAAAAAATAGCATTACCCTTAGATAGGTTTGTATCAAACCTTGACAAATTTCTTAATGTTAATTTTTTTTGCATAAAATTAGATTTGTGTACAGACTTCATATCTAGATAAGTAATTATTGACTAATCTTAAACATGAAAGTATTCAATAATCAAATGTGAATTTTGTGAATAAAAAAGAAAACCATTTACCACTTTTGTTTATAGATGAGATGTTAAATTATCATTGACTCTTTCTCCATTGAATAGTTTAATGGGTTTTCATAGTCCATATTAATGTTGTGATTCAAGATGTAAAAAAGTATCACACAATTTAGATTAAAAAAGATTCCATATTCAATAAAAAAAACTAATTCAACCATAAAATATGTATTTAAGAGGGGGGTGAATCATTTGTAACTTCAAATTTCAAAACCCACATTAACATTCAAATCCACATTCATTCATTAAACCCTTAAATCCATTATGATGATTTAGCATGAAAAGTAAATAACTGAAACTGAAACAATTTAACACCATACACAAGAGAACACCAAATTTATGTGGAAAAACCAAGAATGGAATAACCACAATGAGGATTAGCTCACAATAAAATTAATATCAACACTGAATACAATAGGGCTCATTGTCGAAGGGCTCACTGTCCAAAGAAGAAAGTCTCAATACCAAAAGGATCACTGTCGAAATATAAAAGAAGATAGAAAAGGAATATTACATAGAGAAAAGAATCTCAATGCAATAGAGAATCCACCACTATGACATCAACACCTTCTCAATTTGATTGAAGAATTTTAGCCACCTTATGCTCACTACATCTAGTAAACTAACACATGAAAGCTTTCAGTGCACTTCTCAATTTCACACTCTAACACATTTCACTTCACATCATTCTCATCTCACACATCTATCTTCACATCCTTCAATAACTCATACTTATACCATCTTCAACCTTGAAACCTTGTCCAAGGTCGGCTATGCACATCAAATGTGCAAATTTAAATTAGATTGGCACCAAAACACTTCTGTGGCAAACAAAAGTGAAAGTGAACCACACCAAACCTTAATTGAGACCCAAATTAATAACACCACTCAACCACAGACTACTACAAGCAATAATTATCCATCGCATGTAGTTTAAACACCAAGTTGGTTGTTACCCATGCAAACACCATTAAACTTTTAAGTGTACATGCTTCCTAAAACCCAAGGATGACTTGTGAACCACATGCCACACTTGAACATGATCTAGAATATTCCTCAAACACCTTGAAATCCAACAAACTCCTTCACAACAACTTTCACCTAAAGAATGTACACACATAGTACACTTAGACAACTATGTCATACACTGTTACTTGAAAAACCGACTTCTAAAGAACCAAATCTTAAAACATATTGACTAAGGTAAACTACCAATGCCATCAACACACCTTCAGAATTACAAGACCTGAAACACAACTATAGAGAAATGCGGAGCAGAAACATTTTTCCTAGACACCACAGTTCACACACTGGTGAACACAGCTTCTTCTATACAATGATCCAAAATACCAACTCTTGAATACAACATCTTTGAACATCTCTAACCACCATATTTGAATCACACAGTAGATCTTCAACCTAGAAGAAATTTGGAACAACACAAGAACACACATCTGTAACCCATAACACCACTGCAACACACTAATTCCTCTATTCATCAATTTTTCTCAAAATAACTTGGAAACCAAGCACCAGAGACACATCCTCATCATATTCAACACTTCCACATCCATAGACAAAATATTATCAAAGAAACACTAGAGGTTGACACCAATAGCTCTATTAATGACAACATAATACAACTAATCAAAGCATCAACTGCGACAATCTTAATAGACATTAATGACAACACAGACTTGTTGGCATCAATGACAACACCAACTTCTCATACTTGCAACAATCTCCCCCTTTGTCATTGATAAAAACCATCAAAGACACAACAACTTTGAATACCAACACACTGCAACTCTTCATATTACTTCTCCCCCTGAATAACATATCTATTATTTTATTTCTCCCTTTGTAGCTTGTTTTCTTTACTTTTTTCTCTCACTGAATGAATTGTTCCTTTTCATATGAATATTTCTCCCCCTTATTACTTACTTTTTCACATGCTTCTCTCTCCCCCTTTGACATCAATGACAAAGGATGTAATATTTGTACTATTTATTCTCTTCCTTTGACATCAAACAACCTACTTACTAGTACTTTGCAACACCTTTCCTTTACTTCTCTAAATACCCCCCTTAGGAGAACACAACAAACTGTACCAAATCAACAACCACTACATAATGACAACACACACTCTTCTGACTGCAACAATCACCAATGCCACTACCTACTCCCCTAAGAGGTAGCCACCAACATCAGTCCAGAACAAAGAATGAATCTTGAGATCCATTGGACTGATGCATATCCTTATGAATCTAGTTCAAAGAAGGAGGGGCAATAACCCCCAACTTCTCTAAAAAATACTCAAAAGTATTCTTAGGAAGAGCCTTAGTGAATATATTAGCAATCTAATCCTTTGTAGGTACATATTCAAGATTCACTTCATTCTCTACAACCTTCTCTCTTAGAAAGTGATACCTCATTGAAATGTGTTTTGTCCTTGAATGCACCACTAGATTCTTTGAAATATTGATTGCACTTGTGTTGTCATAAAAGATAGAAATAGGCTCATCATACACCACTATGATATCCTTCAATGGTTTCCTCATCCATAACACCTATTTGTGGCAAGATGTTACTGCAATGTACTTAGCCTCTATAGTAGATAAAAAATTGAATCTAATTTCTTACTTAGCCATGATACCAATCTACATCCAAGAAAGAATGCACCACCACTTGTACTTTTCCTGTCATCAAAACAACCAACCCAATCTACATCTGTGTAAGCACTCAAAGTGAGGTTAGTATCCTTTGGATACCACAAGCCATGTTTTAGAGTGCCCTTCAAGTATCTGAATATCCTCTTCACTACTGCAACATGTGACTCTCTAGGCTCTTCTTGAAATCTTGCCACAAGACAAATTGCATACATGATATTCAGTCTAGTAGCAGTAAGATATTACAGTCCACCAATCATTGATATGTACTTGCTTTGATCAAACTTAAGAGATTCATCATTCTTTCTTAGCTTGCAACCAGTAACCATAGGAATGCATACCGGTTTAGAGTATTCCATTCCAAACTTCAAAATTTCTTTAACATACTTTGATTGTGAAATGAATATACATTTATTTGTTTGTTTGATTTGTAGCCTAAGGAATAAATTCATCTCCCCAAACATAGACATCTCAAAATCTTTTTACATCTCTTCTACAAACTTCTTACACATGGCTTCATTACCTCCAAAAATTATGTCATCAACATACACAACTACAATCAAGATTTTATATTTTTCAACTTTTAGTGTATGAAAATGTACCCCTCTACATTTTCACACTTGTTTGGATCCTCCCTGCTAAAATTGGGCTTCTTTATGCCTTATTTGGCCTTATTTTTCATCCACAAGCCTTCATTAATGCATCTTTCTGAGGATAATCTCGACATGTATCAATTGACTAATCATAATTTAATGATTTTGGATTGTATGGCCTAGATTTAGTGATCAGGGACTCATACGCCACCATGGGCGTATGGGCCCCACCTAGGTTTCAAGGCCTTGATCTGAATTTCACATTAAACTAAGCATTTCTTGAAATTTGTGTCCCAAGCTTAGCCTAATGGGACTCATATGCCCCAACTAGCGTATCAGTCCCGCTTAGCTTAGACCTAATTTAAATTCAAATTCTTGGTAGGATTTTATTCTCCTAGATTTAATGTTGGCTTGTAGTGTTATAATTTCAAGAAATATGGCATTATAAATACAAGGTTATTTCACTCATTTTTCACCTAGCAAGTTGATGAAGCATTCTTATAGAAAAATTATGACCAGGAGCATTTACACAAGATTTTACAAGAGCATTCAGGAGTGATTATCAAGAATTTTGGAGCATTATTCAAGTATCAAGTATCATGTCAAAGTCATCATGCATCATGTTTGTTTTTGAGCTAACATTTGTGATGTAGGGTTTTATGATTCAAGCAAGCATTCAAATCAAGATCCATATCATTCAAGAAAGATTCAAGATCCACATTCATGCTAGCCATTTCATACATGTTTGCAACCTCTTATTCCAGAGTTTGGTGAGTTGCAACATAGCATATTTGTTCATTCATCATTCCTCCTTTCTATTGCATTTAATTTCAAGGTTTGATTACCAAAACGGGATTTGACCAAGGAAAACCCCTATCCACTAACAAAAAAACATTTTTCCCTCTCTTTGATGTGTGATTTGTAGACTTGGGTTGAAGATCCATTGAAAAAAAATTCAAGTTGCAAATTTGTCAAAGTTGTCACCTTACTTGCAAGATCATAGAAAGTCATCTACAGGTTGCATTTTAGTGATTCAGACTCGAAGATTTGGCAGGAAGAAAGCTACAGGAAGTCATCAAAGGATATAAAAGTTTTAGATCAACCCTAATACCAAGACTAAATTTCCACTTGTGGTGTATGGTTCCTAGTATACCTAAATTCAGATATTTCCAACATATCCTAATTCAACAGTTTTAGATTCCAATTTTTTGTCAGAAACCCTAATCTGGGACTAAAACACCCAACCTGGTGTATGATTCCTAGTATGCATTAAATTCAACATTTTTTTAGGATTCTAGGACTTCATTCAAGCCTCTTCAGTTTCTAGGTGCACCTTTGTACTTTCTCAGTATTATTATTTTGCATTTCAACTTCATAATTTAGGTCATATAGTTAGGTTTTGCACATCTTTTACATTTCTAGTCTTTCCAAGCCCTAACTTGGTGGCGAAGCCCTCTTAATTCTTTAATCACACCCTATGACAACCTTTAGTAGATATCTTTCCCTTATTCCATCCTTGGATTGAGATCTCTAGGGTTTCCTTGAGTGAAACTAAGTGAAATAGGTCCTAAACCCCTAGGTTCCATCTCCTAAAAGGTGGAACCCCTATTTCTTAGATTTCATTTTGGTGAACCTGCCCCTTAGAACATTTAATTTTCTGATTTGGATTGTATCGTAGTCCTAGATCTAGCTTGCATTAACTTTGCATTGGGTGTTCCATTAGTTAATTTGCATCTACGGTTTCTAAATTTTGCATTAGTGAAAGTGCATATAGGTTGCATCTTTGCATCTTGCATCATTGAATTTCATCTAAAAAATTTAATTGCACCTAGTATAGACATCATACAAACCAAAAAACATAATATTCAATCATAATTTTCTAAATTTTGTGCAAAAACCCTAATCTGGGACTCTCATACGCCCCTTTGGGAAATTTAGTCCCAATACATGTGGTTTTGCCCAATTTCTTGGTGTTCTGTGTTGACTGTTTATCAACATTTGAATCCTTGAAAAACCTTGATTGGGACTCATACACCCCTCTAGGCGATTTAGTCATGTTTCAGATTTTAAATTGCATTTTCCAAAATTAAAAAAATTGTTTCTATGTTTATGTTTGTTGTTATTACATTCTTGTTTTTGTTTGCAAAATTTATGTTTCATTCATTTCATTGCATCTAGCTTAATTTCATTTGAATCAAATAGAATTTATCTTGTGTTCATTATATTTATCCATAGATTACCCCTTGCATGAGCTTTACAACTTGGTATCCTATTGCTAATACTATAGTGAGATGAAGTTCAAGACTCATTTCATCCTATGATAGCATAATTGTCGTGGATCTTGGTTTATCTAGCTCTTTCACTACTAGTGTTGACACTAGTTCACTATGTATGGACCATACGCTTAACAACTCTTTGCCTTAAAGTAGTGTGACAAGTGTTGAAATAATGGTTGCTAATATTCTACAAGAAAACACAATCCAAATCCATGAAGATTTAGAAAACCTACAACATCAAGTAAGTACTGAAAATATTTCAACCATAGTTGTCCCTACCATAGATAACATGGATCGCATGATTGAAAGTGAAGACGAAGTTGACCTTGTGCATAACATAGTTCAAATTTTTGGAGAAAATCTTACCTTAACCACTAGTTGTGCTTTACCTTCAGACAATTTCCAAAGCCAAGGATGAATTCAAATTCCTCCTCCCACAACCATTTCCTTTATTCCTACCTATGCCAACCCTCATGTTACAATAACCATGCAACCTACTAGTAATGTCATTCCTACCTTGGGTATTTCCGTTAGCATTCTTAGTACCTTTGTGGCATCGCATGTCATATCTCCTACCACTTTACCTCCCATAAGAATTCCATTCACTGCTCCCTCGAACACATATACATCTCCACCATATTCACCTCCATCGCAAAATACAACCAATGACACCATCATAAATCAGCTTTTGCAAACCATTTCATCCCTTCAAAAGTAAGTCTCAACTATAAACCAAAATCAAATGGCCAACCTACATACTATGTCAAAAGCTATCCCTTATCCTTGGAGATATTAAGAACACTGATTCCACAAGGTCTAGAGATTCTTAGGTTCAAAAAATATGGGGGGAAAGGAGATCCTTCTAACCATCTTTCTGCTTATACCACATTATGTAGTGATTTCATCCTTGAGGATAAGCTCTTGGCTAAACTTTTCCCTAGATCCTTGAAAGATACCACCTTAGAATGGTTTTCCTCGTTAGCGAATAACTCAATTCATTCATTCAGTGAAATTTTTGAGGCATTTATAAACCATTTCCAAGTGAATATGACTCCTAAGATGACCTTAGCCGATTTGATGAGATGTAAGAAAAAAGATGATGAAAAAGTTATTGACTTCATTTCACGCTACTAATTGCTTTATTCCCAAATCGACATAAAGATTCCCAATCCTCACCTTCAATGGATGTTTATTGAGAACTTGGAAACTGAGATACAAGATAAGCTTACCATGATGAAATTTCCTTCCTTCATACACTTATGTACCTCCCTTCATGATTATCTAAACTAAGGTAGTAGTCGTGACACAAAACCCACCTCTAGCCGACCTAAAAAATCCGAATCAGAAAATCAAAATAACTATCAAAATTTTAAGAAACAAAATAAAGGCTTCCTTCAGCTTAACCCCCCTCAAGCAACTCAACACATAGATACCCAAGTGGCTACTATAAGGAAGACAAATCCTTTCTCATTTAGGGATCTGACTAGGCAATTCACTCCCTTACCTAATACCCTCCATAACACAATGTCACAACTGTTAGAACAAAAAGTGTTCACCTTTCCTCCCATTAAAACTCTTGATCCTTATAAGCCTTTACCTCTAAATTTTACATGACATGGAACATTGTAAGTGTCTCAAACATCTCGTGCAAGACCTCATTTATTTTGGTCAAATTTCAATTGGAGGTTTTAATGATCAAGGAAAAAAGTTTGTTGCCCCTCCTAACTAAAACCTACAAATCTTTATCAATCCTATGCCAAATCATAACATTTCATTTGTAAAAGCTAGTGAAATTACGAAGAATGATATGATGAATGTTGACATGGATGATGACAACATGGACACTATGGAACAAGGTCCTATGGATACTATTGAACAAGATCCTATAAAAATAGGTTTGGTTGCATTGATTAAAACTCAACCTCGTAAGGGCCGAACTAAAAATCCTCTTGGCATTGCTTTCTCATCTAAAGATATTATTAGAAATGCACTTGATGGTCCTCTTTACATAGCCAACCAAATCAATGACAAGACCACTAATGGGATATTAATTAATCTCGTTTGTGGATAGAATGTGATCACTGAAGAATTCTTACTTGTGCATGAACTCTATCGAGAAACATATGATAAACTGGAAGCATGGATAAAGACGCATAATGCTTTTTCTTGCCCTAAAATGGGATGGATCACCCTTTACAAATATGGCCAAAAAAACTAGATGTCTCATTCTCCATCAACTCGACGTCATACCAATTCTGTGTGAATCTTGGTTATCCATGGCTATGCTCCATGGAAGTTATCCTGTCGGTCATGCATAAATGCTCAAAATTTCCCTTTGACAATGAAATATTTATTGTGCATCATAGTGGCTTTAATCCTTTATCTTCTCAAGGGAAATTTTCATTAGATTTCTTTTGGCCCGAACCTATGGAACCTATTAAACCTCAAGAAGAATTCTTTTTCAAATCCTATCAAAAGTTCAAAGCGAAATGCATAACGAAACTATCCCTTAAGAACATGCCTCGACCTATGATTGAGCCTACCATCCTTGACAAAATTATGATCGAACCTAAAGACACTCCAAATGACCAAGACCAACCTAAGAGAAATCCTTTGCCTATTTCCTATAAAAGACCAAGAGATAATGAAAATAATCTCGTCACATTGCCTAAGACAAAACAAGGTTAAAAAGTTAAAGAGAAAGTGGTTGAACAACCTCCCATGGTTTCTTTCGTTCCTCCCCTTAGGGAAGAAAAAAACCTATCGTTGATAGACCTACGCCTTCATAAACGTAACTTGAAAATTGAACTAAAATAAACAAAAATGCTCAAGAGCATAGGCATAGACATCATTCTCTTGCTAAAAGGTTAAATGAAGAGAAACAAGAAATAAAATCAAAATCCCAACTTGACTAAAGAAATACATGATGCGTCTTCCTCTTTACTACAACAACAAGATCCTATACCACAATAGGAGATAAATCCTTCTTTAGACATTATCATTCGACCTCCCATTCTGATTAATCTAGATGATGATGATGAGGTTGCTAAAATTGATGAAGAAGTGCATAATGAATTGAATACATTGTTTTCCTCTTCTATGAGCTTAAATGATCATTCTCCCAGGAAGAGTGTTGAACTTGGTGATGAAACTAGTTTGACACTTTCTATTGTCCCTTTGGCTAGTTGTCTACCTTCTATATACGATGAACATGATTGGGATGTGGATGACCTGCTCATAGGTTGACTCGCATGTGCCTTACTAGTCTCTTGCATTATTTTCTTTTTCACATTTTGTGTGTGATTGCATGTGTGTAATGTGATCCCCCCTATTGTTTTGTCTCTCTCTCTCTCTCTCTCTCTCTCTCTCTCTCTCTCTCTCTCTCATTCCTCTATTTGTATCTATATTCCTCTCTATTGTTGAAAATTGAGGTGTTTTAGTAGCTTAATACCTTGTAAAACTTTAATATTTCTGATCTAAATATGATTTTCCTTTGTTACATATTCTTTGTGGGTGATTATCTGATTAATCCATTTTACTGTTTGTAGAATGTAGACAAAAGTTGATAGAAGAAGTGGACAGGATATTAAAAAGATTACACAAGCATGTACTATGGAGAAAACCCTTTCGGGTAAAAAACTCCACCAAGAATAAATCTATTATTCAATCTTTGGTGTAGATTACAATAGCTTCAATTCTTGCTTGAGAATGCGTCTTTTTCCTTCACCAAAACTTCTTCACAACCTGTAATAAAACTCATACAAACTCTCTTCAACTTGCTTGAGATAAATAGACTTTAATCAACATTGTAAACTCCAAAAAGAGTTACAATAACAATGCTCAAGCCCTATCCCTAAAAGGTATGCCTATCTCTTGCAAGTAGAGTTGTGTTGTGAAGAACAATGTCAAATCATCTCCTTCATCCATTTGGGTGTCCCAAACTGAAGTCATAACTCAACCTTTATTCTGTAAATATCTTAAGGCTTCATCCTCAAATTTGGCACCAAAAAGAGGGCCCCACTTAACTAAGCCTTCTGAAATATCTCAACATGCAAAAGATTTCATTCCAAGAAGCCAACTTGGGCACCCAAAGTGGGTCCAAGATATTTCTTGTTAACTGAAACATTTCTCAATACCATTCATGCAAAACAATGTGCATGCATGATCCTCCATCTGTTAATTAAAAGTATTCCCTATTACTTGTCATGCAAATCAAGTTATTAGACATGCATTCCAAGTTAACTGAAGTCAACTAGCATTCAACTAAAACTAACTAAAGATAACTAAACTGAACTGAACTGAACTTTACTAAACTGAACTGAACTAAACTGAACTAAACTTTACTAAACTGAACTGAACTAAACTGAAATTTACTAAACTGAACCTCGTACACATCACCCCCTATTTTATAGGACCTCAACATGCATAAATCAAAAGCCCTCTTTTGTAGGAACTTAGGATGCATTTTTGAAGTGTACTCAATTTACTAACTAGTTAACTGAACTGAAGGTGAGTGTCACCTCCCATGTGTGCACCCATGTGCTCCTATTTTGTAGGAGCTAATTCCAATTCGTCCACACATGCTTTTAATATTTAGAATAACTTACAAATGTCAATTAACATGATTATTTCATTACATATTATTCTCTTCCTAATCCTAGTGTTGTTGAACACATTCTAAGGACTTAGGAGATACATGAAATAAATAATGTTTAAGATTTCAATTAAATGGCATCCTATTTCCAACATCTATGTCATAAACATTTTATCTTTTTCATTTTTCTTGTGTTTTCCTTTTGAGGATGACATAAGGCATCAAGACATTCATGTCTCTTCCATGTTGACCCAAAAGCTTTTCCTTTATCTTTCATTTGTCTTGTGTTTTCCTTTTGGGGATGACACAAGGCATCGAGAAATTCATGTCTCTTCCATGTTTACCCAAAAGCTTTTCCTTTATCTTTTATTTGTCTCGTGTTTTCCTTTTGGGGATGATGCAAGGAATCAAGACATTCACATCTCTTCCATGTTGACCCGAAAGGTTTTTCTTTATTTTCACTCTCTTTGTGTCATTCTTCTTGTTCCATGAGTATTTGGGGAATGATGATAGTTCCAAGCTCTCTAAAAAATTGTACCAAGAACATACTGACCCCGAATCCATGGATCCCTCATGTGTTTGGAGTTTCATTTTGGGGGAAACCCCTCCCTTTTTCATGACGTAGCTTTATTTGGAAATATATGACTTGGTGTAGGGCTTTCCAAGTAAGATCTCATGTCCTCTTTATTGTTAGTGTTTATCATTTTCTACTTTAAAGTAATTGATCACAACATGGTGTTTAGCAATTTCTTTAAAGTGGGGGCATACATTGGCATTATTCTTTTGCATTTTTCATGTTTCATTGTGTGGTCTTCTTACTTCATGCGATGCTTCTTTCACTTTGTGGTCCAGGGTCAGAGCCCATATGAAAGTTCCATAAGATGACCATGATGGAATTGGTGGAGCTAAAAGCTCAATTGGAGGAGTTGTTGTCCAAAGGTTTTATTAGACCTTGTGTTTCACCCTGGGGAGCGTCAGTGATCTTCATGAAGAAGAAGGACAATACACTACGCTTGTGCATAGATTATAGTTTACTTAACAAGGCAATGATAAAGAACAAGTATTTATTACAATGTGTTGATGATCTCTTTGGTCAAATGTGAGGAGTGACAATGTTTTCAAAAATGGATCTACGATCAAGATGTCATCAACTAAGGATCAAGGATGAAGACATATTCAAAATAGCCTTTAGGACTAGGTATGGTCATTATGAGTTTGAAGTCCTACCTTTTTGACTAACAAATGCGCCTGCAACATTCATGAAATTGATGAATACTGTATTCGGGGATTGCTTAGATAAGTTCATGTTGGTCTTCTTGGACAATATTCTTATCTACTCCAAGAACAAAGAGGAACATTTCCAACATCTAGGGATTTTTCTCCAACATTTATGAGAGTAAGCTTTATGGAAAACTCTCAATGTGTACCTTCTTTTATAAGGAAGTGCAATATTTGGTTCATGTGATTTTATCTAATGGGATTGTAGTTGATCCAACAAAAATTAAAATAGTGCTTGAATGGTCAGTGCCAAGGAATATACCAGAAGCACAGATATTTATGGGTTTGGCTGGTTATTATTGAAACTTTGTAGCAAACCTTTCCAAAATTTCTTTTCCCATGACTTCATTGCAGAGAAAAGGGAAGAATTTTGAATGCTCAGAGAAATGTCAAGCGACATTTGACCAACTCAAGGAGAAGTTAACTATAGCTCTAATACTGAAAATACCAGATTCGAATGGTGATTTTTTTTCATCATAGATGCTTCAAGAGAAGGTTTGGGTGGAGTGCTAATGCAGGATGGGTGAGTCATAGCCTATGAGTCTAGGAAGCTAAAGACTTATGAGAAAAACTATACTTCACATGATTTAGAATTAACAATAGTTTTCCACACATTATAGATGTGGAGACATTATCTGTTAGGGAAACCTTTTGAACTGAAGACCAATCACCACAGTTTTAAGTATTTGTTTACCCAGCCGAATCTGAATGCACAACAAAGAAGATGGTTGGAATTGATATTTTATTATGATTTTAATATCAACTATATCAAGGGCAAGGAAAAATGATTTGTAGATGCCCTAAGTCATAGCAGAAATATCTCCTCGATGATATCAATTCAAATCGATTTCAAGGGTCAAGTGTTGCAAAAATCCAAGGGTGATGAGTATTATGAGAAAGTCAAGCAAGAACTTTTGGATAATCCACAAGACCCAAGGTACGAAAGATTTCACTTTGAACCTAGTGGTTTATTAAGGTCTAAGGGAAGAATCTATGTACCCAACTCTAAGGAATTAAGGAATATAGTGTGGAAATAAGTTCATACCGCACCTTATTCTGGACTTCATGGAATAACTAAGTTGTTGGTTGATGTAAAGCCATTGTATTTCTAGAAAGGAATAAAAAGGGATGCTGCAATATTTTTAGCAATTTGATTAGAATGTCAGAGGGAGAAGGAAAAACATCATCACCCTGCAAGACTTTTGTATCCTCATGAAGTTCTAGAAAGAAAACGGTAAGTCATTAGCATGGATTTTGTGCAAGGTCTTCCAATGTCGAGGAATAAGCATAATGCCATTCTAGTAGTGGCGGATAAGCTTACGAAGGTAGCTCATTTTATTCTAGGGAATCTAACGAATGGAGCTCTTGTATCTTGAAAGTTTATTCAAGAGGTATTTAGGTTACATGGAATTCATGAGAAGATTATTTTTGACAGGGATGCTCGTGTGACATCTAGGTTTTGGAAAACCTTATTTTCTTCACTCGGGACACAGTTGAACATAAGTTCAACATGTCATCCTAAAATTGATGGTCAAACTAAAAGGGTGAACCAAGTGTTAGAGGATCTACTAAGAATGTATTGCATGGATCAACAATACAATTGGGAAGATTGCTTATGTTTGGTGGAATTTTCATATAAAAACTCTTATCATTCCATAATCAAGATGGCTCTATTTGAAGCATTGTATGGTCGAAAGTGTCAAACTCCTATAAGTTGGGATAAGCTAGAGGATAGGATAAGCCTTGACCCAAAAATGCTATAAAAAATAGAGGAGTAGGTTAGTATAATCAAGCAAATGCTACCAGAAGCTAATGATAGGTAGAAGAGTTATGTAGATTCAAAGCAGGTATCTAGACATTTCTCGATAGGAGAGAAGGTTTTGTTAAGATTTAAACCTCACAAGAGTTCTATAAAGTTTGGGAAGTCATCCAAACTAGCTCCATGTTACGTAGGTCCTTTTGAGGTTCTCAAAGAAGCTAACCATGTTGCTTATCAAATTTATTTTCCACCAACTCTTGCTAGGATGCATAATTTCTTTCATGTGTCATACCTTAAGAAGTATAAACCAAGGGATAATCATGTTATTGATTGGAATGCTTTATAGGTACAAGACCCAAGAGTGGTAACAATTGAGCCTCTTAGAGTACACAAAATGTGTAGGATTCGCCTACATAATAGAGAGGTTTTGCAATGAAAGGTCCAGTGGGATTAGTATGTGAAATATTTTTCCACTTGGGAGGAATATGCTGAGATGAAGCAAAAATTTCCTCACGTTTTGATAAAATTTGAAAGTTCTTAAAAATAATGTTTTTATGTTTTATGTTTTATGTTTCATGTTTGATACTTAAAATCATTGGGGATGATGATTCACAAGGGGGGAATATGCTACACCCCATTGTGTTATTACCTATTTTTGATGAGTTAAAATGATTTAATACATGATTATTTTTTGCATATTTTGATGGAAAATGTGATGAATGAATGTGCAATGCAATATGGATACTTTAAATGTTTTGAAGATGAAAATATATGATGCATATGAATGTAGTGTTATTGGATAACTTCTATTATGATGCAGTAATTTGGATGCAGGAAATTAATCGAGCCCTCTAGAAGAGAGGGGGAGTATCACTTAGGAGAGGAGCTTGGTTTTGTAACCCCTAATATGCCTATTTGAGTTATCACACACTCATATCCTAGTTTGGTCAAGTTGAGCCAAGTTAGTTCGAAAATTGGTAAGTAAAACCCTTGGTCGTAGTTTTGGGATAGTTGGAATGATTTTGGTATTAGTCTTTGATTTCTTGATTGTTTCTTAGTTTGGATTATGTGACTAAATATCAGTATGAGTATAAGTTCTTCTTCACGTATTTATATTTATATATTAATTGATTAGTATATACATAGAATGTATATATGTATGTGAATGTGATAACACATGCATGTGAGCACATGCGTGCATGTGTATAGGTATAGGTAGAAATACTTACACATACTCATACATGGATATGTCATATGCATGAGGATATCAATTGGACATAAATGACATACATGTATATGTATTATATATGCCAATCGATGAATATATGAATATGTGTATTTATTATGGGTAATAAAATAATGATATATGTATAATATATGTATATATTATTATATATGTGTATGAGTATGTAATTTAATATATACTTATATACATACATATTAATATACATATATATAATTGTTATATATATGAATGGTAACCAATATTTTTAATTATATATATATATATATTTGAAAAGTTAAGTAGCATTTTCAGGGCGTTGTACCCTTCACAACGAGCCACTAGGGCCAAAAAGAAACAAGACTAAACAGAAAACATAAAGGAAAAAAACACAGAAATAGCTCAAAGGTAGTACAGCAACCGCAGAGCAACGGTCGACAGACAGGCACAGGGAGTAGCTAACTGGGGTTGTCCCAGTTGTTAATTAGGAGATTCACTGCCTCATCACCCACCCATTCTTTGTTCTCCTGGTTGTTGTTCCCCTCCAGATCCTCCTTTATAGCATTAGATAGGGTGCTCATGACAAAGTGACCCAACTTCATGGTGAAGTAGGTTAACCCCCAAAACCTTTTGTCAAGAGTGTCCATTCTCTTCACCACATCACATGATTCCACCCCAACGTCCATAGTCCCATGAACCTCTCCAGGCTCATCCACCAGGGGATGCGGAGAGTGAGAGGAAGAGCCATAAATAGGAAGCTTGTTGTCCACCAAAGTAAACTGGGGCCTCTCCACATTTTCTTCCTCCTCATCTTTAGATTCTTCTTCCTTGTAACCTTTGTTGTCAAACTGCTCCTCCTCAGAGTCTTCAATAATTAGCCTCTTCTTGTCGTTCTTGGCCAGCCTCCTAGATCTCCTCCTGGCATTTTCCCCTCCAGTCATCTTTGTGGTCCCCACAACCGTATCCCCTCTGGAGTCTTTGCTAACAACATTCTTGCCCTTGCCATCCTTAGCAGTCGGGGCTAGCATGCATTTCTCATTAGCTTTTTTGGTTGAAGTGGCCTTGTAGGCCAAGTCAGCCTGAGTGGCTTTTAGTTCACAGAGTCCTTCCACCGCGCTAGCATGGGCCTTGCCCAACCCACCCTTAAGTTTTTTGGTGGCAAATTTGGCTTTAGGATTCCCCGCAATGCCTGAATTGGACTTCCGAGGAGGGCTCTTAGACTCGACCGAGGAAATATGCACAATTGAAAGGGGTTCAATGTTCTCAATGCGGACAACTGTGATGGCTTTAGGTGGAAAAAGAGCAAGATGAAAGTGATATAGTCTTAGGATAAGCCCCTGATGGAGTGGGAGCGGTGGGAGATCACAGGGGTTACGACTGGCCGACTCTTTACACTTGTCGATAGAGCTTTCAAGGTCCATTAAAAGAAAAAAATGGGAAACTAAGCAACATCTTATGTCTTAGGTGATTTAACAGAGGGAAATGGTAAAAGAAACGGGTTTTAAATCTACCTTCCAAAGTAACATACTTCATCAGTGCCATGCACACCTGGTCCTAGGGCTTCGGGAGCGCATCCCTCTCAAACCCTGATTGGTTCCGCACTGGGGCCTCCTCACCTCTGAAAAAGGATTTTAAGCTTTCATGATCTGGTTTCTTGGTGTGTTTGGGGTATTTTTTCCCAAAACACAACAAACCCATAGCCTGCGCTATAGCTTCCTCACTGATTTCAAATGATATACTACCAATGGAGACCCGTCTGTCCTTCCACGAATTGGAAAACTGACCTGATAAGATAGGATCATGGCCAACCAAGCACTCCATAAGTAGATCAATGCCACCCTCTACACAAATGTGCTAGACCAAAGGGTTGTTCCGAAACTCCTCACAGTTGTCAGGTTCAGTCCTAACCCGCTCACCACCCATACTACCAACCTGCACAGAAAACTCAAAAAACTGCAAAAAAATACCAATTGCAGCAGCCGCGAATAATAATCACAATGTGATAGTTAAGACAAGGAATACAACAAAGGATAATAAAACCCGCGTACAGGTCACACGCACGAAGAGGAAAATCACCACAAGGTGATTTGACACAAAATTTAATGAATTTATGATTACGGCCAAGAAGGCAAGAATTGGCAGACATGTAGGGAATGCACAAAAAACTATGCAGAAAGGGCGAATAACTAAAATTAGCAACCACCCAAATGGAGCCAAAGGAGTCCCACACTAAACTAACTGGCTCGAAGCCCCTAGAAGGAGGCCATCTCCCATCATGAATAGTCAAATCATTATAAATACATTCACACCACCAGATGCAAGGAGGAGATAAAACAAGAAAACCAACAATCCCTAAGAGAATAGATCACACAATACGACTCCACAGATATAATGAAGTCACGTCCTTCCACCTATCCATCATCAAGCTGCCAAAATTATACTTGTAACCATCTTTTAAGTCCCAACCCTGCCACCTCACCGTAACCTTAGAACCCGACCCCATCCACCATGTCCAAAGGATAGACACGTGGATCCTCCTTTTCGTGCCCCACACACACAAATATTTTCCATGAAACCTCACCTGTACTTCATTTCAATGTTGACACTCATCCACCAGATCCCCAAAAAAATCCAGTGGGCCCCCCATTCAGCTCCCGTCATCCAAAGATTAAAAATCATTGCAAACCATGGTAGCCTTTTTCCTGCGCAATTAAACCTTGAATATTTGGTGGAAGCCTTTCCCTCTTCCTCCAACATTTAGCAGAATCCCAGCCTGAGCCAAGATTAGCCAAGGCATCCGCCACATGGTTTCCTTCTCTGAATATATGAGTCACCTTTTATCCCTAAATTTGGATAAAAGGAAGCTAACATCCAACAAAATGTCCTTTGTATTCCAACCAATTAATCTGTCTTTATTCACAACATCCGTAACCGACTTGGATTCTCCTTCAATGTGGAGATAAGCAATCCCCAGAGAAACAATAATTTTGAGGCCCATTAGCAGCGCACGAGCCTCAACCACTAAAGTCGACTAAAACCCAATACCTCCAACAAATCTCACCACTAGAGCTCCAATAGAATCTCTGATAACTCCACCAATACTTGCCCTACCTGGGTTGCCCTTAGCAGCCCCATCAAAATTAAGTTTAAACCATCCTCTATCCGAAGGCTCCCATTTAGTATTTTTTCTAGCTAAAAGTTTTGAATTATCAAAGGAGTTAGCTTTTAAATCCTGGTGCCATTCCTTAGCCATTTTTATTTCGTAATCCATCGGCCCCATCTCCAGGAATTTCCCATTAAAGAGAGAGATATTCTCCTCAATGAGCCTAACTCCAATGCCAAACGCCTCCTTGAGGCTCCTCTCAATATTCCTGAAAACCCTATTATTTCTCTCCTTCCATATACACCAACCTAAGACAGGGGGGACCTACTTCCAAATTTCACCAGGCAGAGGGTGGAAAAATGGGCCATACCAATCCAGAATAAATGATAAAGGGTCCTTGCTCATAACCCAAGGGACATCAAGTTTCTCAAAAGCCAGACCCCAAACTTCAGCAACATATGGGCAGTGTAATAAAAGGTGACTATCAGTTTCCTCCCCTTTCTTGCAAAGGAAACATCTATTGGGAAAACAAAAACCCCAAATCCTCAGATTGTCCTGGGTTAGAATCCTGTTATGACAGGCCATCCACCAGAAAAAAATAATTTTAGGGATCATGTGATGATTCCAAACCTTCTTCCAGGGTTCCACAGCAGAATTTTCGTTAGTGAATAGTCTGTAAGCTGACCGCACAAAGAGATCCCCTTGTCTATCTAAAGTCCAAAAAAACTCATCCTCCCTGTCATAGGAAGGAAACTTGGTGCTGGAGAGAATCACATGAAGAGATTGAGCTAGACAACAAAGGTCATGAGAATGGGGGAAACAAAAGGTAAGATCCTTCCAAATCCTAGCTCTGGGAGGTCCAGAAACATAGTCACTGATATGTATGCCAAAGAATCTCTGAGCCGCTCCCAACACTGCGCCAAAGCCAGAGCAAGCCAGAGAGGAGTCAATTAGCCAAGTATCTTCCTATAACCTAATTTTTAATCCCATTTCCCATTTTCCATTTAAATATATATATGTATGTGTAGTATAGTGATGCCATTATAACATATATATACATATAAGAAATGTTATAAAGTAAACCTCAATGCATATATAATACGGACCATATAAATGGTGAAAGGATTGTATAAAGCCAACAAACATATTAACCAAAGGTTGCACATAGAGTCACACATGTGTGAGGATGTTTAATGCAAATAAAGGTGCATAAACTATGTATGGATATTATTGCAAAGTAAAGCGCATAAATTAAAAACACTTGGGAAACATTTTTAAGGCATTTAAAACATATTATGTTGCACCATGACTAAGTGGTAGAATGCAAAGAAATTCAAACTGTTGCTTTGAAAATCCACACACAACCATGACTTGGTCAAGCCATGAGTTGGTTGAGGCTAAAGGAAGAAGTCAACTTGATATGATAGCCACAATGCAAATAAGAAACCTATAGGTAAACATTTTTGTGTTTAACTCAGTAAAAGAGTAGTTGTAGTTAGTTAAAGAGAGTGACTCAGGCACAATAGAGAGGCTGAAATTGTAGGGATTGTATATGTGTTTGTATTTCAACTATTTGAGCAACCACGTTTCACTTCAGTTGGCTTAGTCAACTCATTTAGAGGAGAAGTTGGTTTTTGTTGTTAAGTGGTGACAATTGGAAGAGAAAAGGTGGTGGATTGTAGAGTTTGTTTGTAGCAATAAGTTTCTTAATGTTTAGTATAAGTAGAGGTAGCTTCTTAACCTTTTGGCATTCTTTTTCCTTTCATTCATTGTTTTGAAGTTCTTTGTTGTAGTTTTTCTATGCAAATAGTTGCTAAGTGCATTAGTGATAAAATATTACTTTGAGAATTTTTAGTTTGTCAAGAGTTTTGAGAGAAGGCTAGGATTGGAGATAGGTTGATCATAGAAGGAGCAACAAGCATGACTATGGGAATTAAGCTTAGGAAGCAGTATCTTCTTTAGGAGCTATAATTTTAGGCATGCTGGTTTTACTTCTCTATTCTTTTTATGTTGAAATCGTATTTTTTTATAAATGCTTGATGGGAGTTTGAAATGGGATTATTTCAAATGTGCATCTTGTTATTGAAATAGAAAAGGATTTTTTTTATTGCTATGAGTTGGTAAACATAAATTGTTCACATGTGGGTTAAAACATAGGTAAAATCAAAGGGTAAAACATTGGGCTTGTTATGATTTTCATGTCGATTATATCTATATAGTGCATAAAATGGACTTGATGATTTGAATTGTGATGCACACCTATTGTACCAAACAAAATTCTTTTCAATTTTCACACCCCTTCTTGCCAAATCTCGAAAAAACTTCTTAAATCAATGTTCTACAAAATGTGTGTCATTCTCTTTATCATCACAAATATAAAAGTGACATCTTTCTTAATGACTTGTTCTTCATATGTACTATCAACACCATCTAAATCCAATTGTGCAGTCAATAACACACATGTACCATAATAGCGACCTTCTATGAATATATTAATAATGTGTTTAAATCTCCTTTCGATGGTTAAAAGAGTATCCTTTTGTAAAGTCAACTACTGATAAAATTATTCTAGATGGGAAAGTATCTCTTAACAACTGAAATTTCGTTGCTTGCCACATTTTAGCAAAAAATTCATGTTGTATGTACAGTTGTATCAATTTATAATTTTTTTCATATATGTTCCAATAGTTACCTCCTCTTATACATAATCTAACCTTTTGGATTCTTTCCCAAATTTTGTTTCAAACTTTATGTACTTGTAATTCTTGCAATTTACCATCTTTGTCATGTAAATATCTCCATTTCTCAAAGTCATTTTAGCCAAATTTCTCCATATTTTTAAAAGTCATTTTCTACATTTCATTGGACCATTTGCATCATCATTTGATTTATCACATAAGGTGGATGTTATGAATTGACTTACCCATTTAGGAGGTTCATTTTTAAAACCATCACTTTCTTCTTTGATCTTTCAAAACACTTGATAATAAAGATCAAATTCAATATGATAACAACAATAGGAAGTTTCAAAAACCTTGATGTCCCTCACATAATGTAGCCTTAACATTTCAAAAAAAAAATCCTAATATTTATACAAGGATTTGCATCACAAAACATCATATAATTTTCATGTTTTGTTATGTCTAGCCAATGTTGTGTATTCAGTTAGTAACTCTTTGGCTGGATCCTATGTTTGACAACATCTCTTTTATTTGATGAAGGACAAGTATAATCATGCCCAAATATTGATATCAACTTCTTAACACCATCTTCAATCTTGTCAGAATGAGGATCCCTACACATCATTCCCCAATTTCCTTCTACAATACTATCATCCAAAACCTTTTTCCTTTTCACATATCTTGTTAATGCCTTTCTACTTAAGGCAATTTTAGTTGAAAGAGAAGAGATTTGATGCTTTCTTGGAATTTTTTTACTTACAAAAGATGCAAATATCACTCTTCTTGAAATGTTCTTATCTATTGATCGATATTGTTTCCCAGTGGAACCCAAACCTTGTTTTAAGAATTTCAACAATATCTTTTTCTAGGCATATTTTCCTCTTTTTGTGAAATCTACACCTAACAATTGTAATAGCTCTTTTAGCTCATCATGAAGAAGTAAATTTGATAAAATATATCCTTGACCAAGTGTATCATATTTTTGAAATAAGCCTCAAGTATTTCCTTTGTAGTTGTATTCAGTGACCTCTTAGTAGTTTGACGAGATTGTTCAACATAAGATCTCAATTTCTCTATATCCATTTCAAGTAAACGATCTATATTTTTGTAAGAAATTTTTCTCTTCACCTCTCTAATTAGATTCATATGAATATCCATAGAAGGAAGTGATCGTAACCCCTCTCCAACATCAAAGTGTGGATAGGCCTCCTCTTTAACAACAATTTTTTGTGGTTGGGTCTCCTCCCTAACATCAACTACATGTGCTTCAGCCTCATATGCTCCAGTAACTAAATTAGGCTCAATTCTAGTCCGATTTTTTAATTTTGATCCCCTACACATATCATATAAAAGAGATTTTTTTTTTATCGGTAAAGGCAAGGATTCCTTGCCGTATATTTTATTTAATCTCAATAATAAAGCTTACAAATACAATATCCATTTACAATCAGCTTCCAACAGCTCTAAATCATCCTCCCACCCCCTAAAAATAAAAACTCACCCTACTTTTAACCAACCCACCCAGTTTTTACAATTGCTCTCCCCTATAGAGACTCATCCCAGCATAAACAACACCACCTAAAATTACACCCTTTCTAGCCTTCTCATCCCTAAAAACAATGTTGTTATGAATATAAACTTCATTTTCTTTGAGCCCTTGAGCATCTTAATAAGTTTTACAACTTCACCAAATCAAAAAAGCTTCAACCCCAAACCCCTGAAAATCTTCACAAACCACTTTACCTTTTTCAAGGCCATTTGACACTACCTAATTAGCTAAACAATTAGCCACCACGTTGCCGCTCCTGTAGGTATGTGATATTTTAAAATCTTGAGAAAAATCCAACTTCTATTTAATGACTTGTATATATTTATTTATCCTCGACAATTGTGAACTCCCATTTACTAGTGCATTCACCAAAATTTATGAATCTCCTTCGAGATGCAATTTGGGAAAATATTTTTTTTTGCTAAATTTATTGCTAACATTGCAACTTGAGCTTCCGACTCATTGCTTGTTCCTTCTTGAAGCTTTTGGGCACCTATCACCAGAATATTATATAAAAGAGAATATTTTAGAATATATTTAAGGGATGGATATATATATATATATATATATTGAATATTTTCAAAAAACTATATAAATTGGCATCAAAACGTTAAACTTAGTCTTCTATAGTTTAAATCTTGTAAAATCAATTCTCTAAATCGACATTTTCTTAGAAAGGTCACAAGGGGGATCCATTGGGGAGGGCAGGAGAGGGTTTAGCTCAATAATATTTAGGGTTTAGGGTATTAGTTGTAAGAGTAGGGAACATAGTGGTTTTAGTAGAGGCCTTAAGAATGGTAATGGGATCCACAACAAAAATAAGTGAATATATAAGGATTTTATTGAAGGAGTTTAAGTATTTAATTGAAGTCTATTTACCTTGAAGAGTGGATAATAATATATATGAAGTATAATATTTATGAGACCTTGTCTAAATGAACCTGAAAGGATAATAAGATTATAATTCTACTTGGGAACATGTCTCTAGGATATTTTGAGGATGAGACCAATAAGATATATCTAAGATATTTCATCATATTTTTTTGGATGATTATCTAGTGTTTAGGTAGGTATATAAAGGTCACAAGGAGATCCATTGGGGGAGGGTAGGAGAGGGTATATCATAGATACAAGGCATGTATGTTTAAAAAGGTTTTAATCTATTTTAATGGAGCATATTTAAAAGAAATTAAAAATGAAATGATACAAATAGAGTAGATCTCATTGGATATCCATGGGGGTGAAGGGTTCACTAAGAAAAGAGGTAAGAGAAGGTTGAAAGGATTAAGTTATAGAAACAAGAGGTAATGTCCTTAGTTTTTTATGGGATTATTATTTAGATTATGATTTAATTGAGGGTGATTTGAGGGATAAAGCTATACAAAAAATGAGAGATAAAGGGCATGAAAAGCATAAGATTTAAGGAGTATAACCTAAACCAAGGGTAATGTACAAAACTAGTCTAAGGAATGATTAGTTAATTTAGTTGGAGAGAATTTGGCCAAGACATAGTCATCATAGATTTATCTCAATAATATTTAGGGTTTAGGGTTTAGGGTTTAGGGTTCTAGGGTAAATAGGGTTTAGGGTATTAGTTATAAGATTAGAGAACACAATGGTTTTTAGTAGAGGCCTTAGAAATGGTAATTGGATCCATAATAAAAATAAATGAATATAATACATGCTTGAATTGAAAACAATTACTTCAATTGAAAATAATTTGATCTTATTGTTCTTGATATTATAGAAGATGATTTAATTGAAAAAATTTATAAGATTTATATAGTTTTAATTAAAAAATACATACATTCTATTTGATTGTAATATATTTGCATCCTTTCTTCACATAATTTTTGTTCCTTTTCTGTTCTATATGACTGCGCGGTCTTATTTTTCCTTTTCCTTTTATTTCCCATATCCTTCTTTGTAAAATATTATCTCATTAATTCCTTTGCCAATTATTTTTGTGCAATGTCTCCCAAAATTGTAAATACAATTTTTTCAATTCCACGTTCCAAATGTAAATCACTTCCAAAAATTAGAACAAAAAAACAAATTCTTTATTTTTTGATATAAAAAAATTAAAATTGACCTCATATATATATGCAATTCACATTAACATTTAATTGGGAAAATTCAGCTAAAATATTCTTTGTTCAAAGGTTGGCAACTAATTTATTTTTAATATTATTTTATTAGCGGACCTTAATTTGAAGGTCCTTTGTCATGAATATTTAATATTATTTTGGCCACTCAAAGGGACCTTCATTCGAAGGTGCCTTTGAATGAAGGTGCCTTCAAAGGAAGGGAAAACCTTCGGTCAAAGGTCCCTTCATTCGAAGGACCTTTGAATGAAGGTCCTTAGCTAGACACTTTTAATGTCTACTTCAAATTTTCCTCAAAAATCTAGTTTCAAACTTGGGTTGGAACCTTCAAATGGAACTTGACAAGATATTTACAAGATTGTAGTCCTTAAAATGAGTTTTCCAACCAGTATAATTTTAATATATTTTTATTTTATTATATATTTATTTTTTATGTTTTACTGAACATAGGTTTTTCACTAAACATCAAGTTCTTTGTTCTACTTATGTGGAAAAATAGTTAAATACTAAAATAAATCAAAAAAATATCTATGCACTAGATATTGGTGTCCTTGTTTTAGTAAAAAATATTGAGTTTTGATATATACAAAACAAGTTATATGTTATGACATACACCTATGCCCACATTATAATTACCTTGATTTCAAAAATTAATTTAAAAAAATGCAACAAAAAATTATGAAAAATATCCATGCACTAGATATTGGTGTTACAAATCTATAAAAATTATATTTTTATCCTTTGTAGAAAAAAGTTTGTATTACAACATAAACACCACTTTTTAAAAATGTTTTTTACTATAAACAAGTTATGAAAAGTTATGTAAAAAAATCACAATTTATTTCAAATTAAAAATTAAAAATATATTTAGAATCTACATAAATCATCACAAATCACTAGTTCACATCATCTTCAAATTCTTAATGGTTTAGCTGCTACAAGAGTCAAAAATGAATATTTTGTTAAAAATGTTGTTCAATGTCCTACTTTGGTCAAAAAGTGGGAATCATTATTGTGGGTTAACCCAATAAGAAATCTATTTAAGCATCATTAAGAATAAATGTGCAAAAGTTTGTGCAAGTTATGTAAAGTGAAGTTAATTGTTATAAAACATGTTAGAGATATTTTCAAATGAAACTTTCACTCATAGTAGATTATGTTATCAAGATTATGAAATTCATCTACCTCCTTTCAAGTTGATCCTAATGCCCAAACAATTTAACAAAATTCATATTGCATAAAACCTATTGTGGTTGATGTTGAATCAAGCCATTTTAGGGACATTCATTTGTATCCCACTTATGATAAAATGGCTCTAGGAAAATTCACTGCTAACAATTCACCGTTGGAAAATTCACTACCAACAATTCACTGCGAGAAAATTCACCACTATAACAAATTCACCTCAAGGAAAATTCACTTCTAACAATTCACCATTGGAAAATTCACTACCAACAATTCACTACGAGAAAATTCACCACCAACAATTCATTGTTGCGAAAAATCCATCGTATTAAAAGTTTGCGATTATTTTTTTGTGGCGGTGAATTTTTGGTGGTGGATTTGTCATGGTAGTGAATTTTCTCGTGACGAATTTTCTGACAGTGAATTGTTGGGAGTGAATTTTCCTGGTGCCAAATCAAGTCATTTTAGGGACATTCATTTGTATCCCACTTATGATAAAATATGGTAATAACATTTAATAGAATAGTTGTAACAAAAAATATATCAACTATTAAAATTTCTACCCTTTCAAACCATTAATAATTATATTTTTTCACCAATATAATTTTTTAAAATAATGACTATTTATACTAGAAAATGATTAATTTTACAAACATTGAGAAATAATTTTCATATTTGCATGTGCATAATTTATGATACCAAAAACTAGCATTTTTCATAATGTTGTTCTTAGGGACAAAGAATAATTTTAGCTATAAATGAGGAAAAAGACAAACAAAAAGAAGAGAGAACCATGTCAACCAAGATATTCAAAAAGAATCAATGTGACATAATACTATAATTGTTATACTCTTTAACACATTAGAATTCTCTAGTTGTATACTATGCTATTGACTTAGGACAATGATTCCTTCTAAATACTTATCTAATTGCTAAGATATAATCATAATATTATAAATTCTATTTAGCCAAAAACCTATGATTTACACATTTCTCATGGTTTCTACAAGTCAACAACTCATTAGGCCACAAATAAACTCAAGTTTTGTGCATGCTAACAAACTCTACAATTATATCTATAGTTTTATTTCCCTTAAGATTAATTTATTTACCACTGAAAGAATAGGTTTAGTTGCATATATATAATGTTGATCATGGGTTGTCATTGATGTCAAACTGATGTCAATAGGTCATTGTTGTTGCACGGGTTGTCATTGATGTCAAATTGATGTCAGTAGCTCATTTTTGCCGACAATGGTTATCAAAATGTGTCAAGGTTGTCAGATGTGAAGGTTGTCAAAGATGAAGAAGATTGTAGGAGTACTAGAATTGTCATTTATCTTAAGGTTCTAGAAGCATGTTGTTTGTTAGTGAGTAGACTGTCAAGTCAATTCAAGTATCATAAAGCAAGTGTGTATTGTGGCATGACTACCTTCAAATAGTTAATATATTTATTATACCATGTTGAATATGTAGTTAGCATGAGTGTGGTGGTTCAAAAGGATATATTTTGGGTAAAGACATTTATTAAAATGGGAGCTTTTCTTTTAGAAATATAGCATTGCTCTGATGTTTGGAAGGAGAGTATGCCTACACTAGTTCTATTAGCTTCCCGAGTTTTTAATGGCATGACTTAGTGTGCAAGGAGTTTGAAGTATCTAAAGGTCTATCAAGCTATTCAAAGTTCAAGGTATGTGTGATAACAACTAGTAGCATGCAAAATTCAAACCATGCATGTGGTGTGAGGATATGACATGTTTAAGGTTCATGTGGTGGCACAAGGTGTCAAGATGTTTTAGCGGAAAAAAAATTATGTTTGGATTGTTGTATTACATATTTCATGTAATTTGAATTTAGGTCCACCCTATATTGTTTGGGTTTGTGCATATCCCTGGGTGACATGGAAGAGTGTTAATGTAATGTAATGTATCTATTTCAAATGTTCAGATGCATTGTAGTAGAGTGATGTACAAGTGTGTTGTATGTAAGTGTAATGAATGGAAGGTATGTGACAAAAGTGTGAAGAAAAGGATCACTAGTATCAAAGGGTAATTCTTAGTGTGAGAGAGTGTTTGTTGTGTTTATAGTGCATATCAAAGTTAAATTTCAAATCCATCATTATTTATGTATTCTGGTAGGACTAGTGTTCTACCTGTTGTATTGTTCCAACAAGGGATTGGTGTCTCTTTTCGGTGGGTATTGTTGTCTCTAGTAGGTTTGTCCCTATAGATTCATTTTGGGATTGGTGTCTCTAGTAGGTTGGTGCCTACATCACATTGTAAAATTCACTTATTATATTCCTGCTTGTGAGATTTCTCATTGTGTTTTTCCCCATCTTTGGTTTCCATGTATATCTAGTGTTATGTGTTATCTTGTGTTGTGCTTTAATTACTAGCTTGTATGCTTTTGTGATCTTCATGTTGAAAATCTATATAATAGTTGTAAAAATTTCCAGAATATTTTGATCTACTAATTCACCCGCACACCCCCCCCCCCTAGTAGATTGTGTGCCCTTCATATAAAACTATGATTATGTGAATAAGATTAAAATTTCAAGCTAGAGTAGAAATCTAGTGAGTTAAAGAAAACTAGCAAAGTATTTTGAAATATTTTCTACACAATTTATAGAACAAAAAATATAAACAACTAGATTTGAGTCCTAATAAAAACCTAAGAATTTAAACCAATCTTATCTTTAATAATTTCATTTAGTGAAAGTTCATTAGAACATACTTTTGTAATTATTATTATAAAAAATGGATGAGTACAACTAAAACATTATTAGTAATTTTTAATTCATTATGAATTGCATCTTAAAATAAATAAACTCTAATCATGATATTGATTTCATCTTGTGATGATGAGGACATCAAAATTGTTAAAAAAATATTCCATTGGTAAAAACTCTATGCCTAATTATGAAATTGCACAAAAGTTCTAATAGTTTTGTATTAATTATACCCATATATAGGAGTATGGGAAATGCATATAATTCTACTTCAAGAGGTTTGGGAATAAAGTGAAAAATTAGATGAATTTTAATAAACTACATGGTATTATGGTTCTTAGTTATGACAATGGGATAGTAGTCTCTAGAAGATAATCTACCTCATTTGGAAAATACAATGCAATAAATTCTTCTATAAAAGTCTACATTGTTTCTCATAATAATTTTTTCACTATGAAACTATTGTGAAAATACAAATAATACTAGGTGAGACTTGGTAAGGAAACATCATACAAGGTTCTACATATCTCATTTGATTTGACCCAACATGACTAGGAATGTGAATATTATCATTGTAGGCCCAACAAAAAGGAAAAAAATAAGAATTCATTTAGAATTTGTGTAGCACAAACCTCTCACAAATTTGAATAGTGAAATTTTTAGAATATAAATGTCAAGAGATTTCAACATTGTCTAGATGGCATATTCCTTTCTAAAAGTTGTTTTAGTTAAGAAAAAGTGAAGTTGACTTGATAGTTAGTAAAGGTGTTCCTTTTATATAAGCCAAATTTGTATTATAGATGTGCATACACTATATGGGTCAAAATTCTTATTGTTACAAATTTCAATAACCTTAGATCTTACTATTCTTTTTTATCCTTATGAAAAAAATTGATATTACTTTATATTATTTATATTATTGAAGATTAAGAAGAATGGGATATCACTTTTTCCTTTGCACATGCTTCTTTATTCAATTCTCTATGGGAAGTATGTAGATTCCATGGAAGAAATTGTTGTAAGGATGCCTCTTAGGTTTACATGAGAAAAATTAGTAACTTGATGAAAATCACCATGGACTATCTAGGGCTTAACCAATATAATGCATATTACATGTATGATGCTTAGCAACCAAAACCATATATAGAAAACAATCAAATCAATTAAAAAAAAATTCATGTAAGGATCCTTATAGAATTTATTAACTTGTCCTTCTCACATCATTTCATGTTATTTTACTTTCATAATCTCTTGAATTTTTGTTACATATTTTTTACCTTCAATGTGCATTTTGAATTACCTTGAAGAATTGGCAATTCTAATAAAGCTTAAAAGCATTACATGTTTATATGTATTTATTAGACTATTGTTTGTCTAAAATATGAAATTTGAGTGTAATTGTGTTCAAATTGGACCAATAATACACCCCCTTTCTCTTATTTTTTATTAATAAATTTATAGTATTATTATTTAGCAAAATGCATACGTTCATAAGTTTTTATATATGACATTATAGATGATCTAAAAAGAATGCATCATTCTTCGATGGTAATGAACATTGTTCCTATGCCATGGAGTTCCATCCTACATTGTACAACTATATTTGACACCTTTTTGTTCTTTAGAAATTAAAAAATTGAAGTAAAAATGAAATTCCTCACTCTACATAGACAAACATCATAATGTAAATGGAATAATAGGGATAATCCTAATAGATAGAAAAAATAAAAATCCTAAGAATTTGAATAGCATGCACCTTGATAACCCTACACCTTTATAACCCTATGATAATTAACAACTTGGAGGGTTCTACTTTATCTTTTAGATAATCTATCTTATTTGTAAATTATGCATTAGTTTAACATCCCTCACTTTTGACCTTTGTGGCATTGATTAATATTACATGCTATTATGTTTTGTGGTGATTGTATATGGAATATTGTATTGGTATTTAAGTACAACTATTGATTTAATGTATTTTTTATAATGTTTGATTACTAATTATCATGATTAATTATTTATATGGTGATTATCTTATTATCATTATTATTGTTTCCTAACAGTGCTACTAAGTATTTTTGTGGTGAGATTATGGTATGCAATAGATATGGGTACCAAAAAAGGTGAAATATGTTCTAGTGTTGAATAGCCCTAACATGATCCAATTATGTGGGTATTGATTAATCTTTAAATTAATTAATTACTATAAATTTATTAATTAATATCCAATGCATAACAACTTCTTAGCTAGAGTATGACCATTGGAATGGGCCCTGTAGATACCTTTATGTACCTCACTTATAGTTGTTTGAGCCTCTTTTGTGTCTAACCACCTTATGAGGGTACCTTCAAATGATATTTGGTAGAGTGTATCACCCAATAAGGTGAAACAAGTGGATTTTTGAAAGAATTATTGACGTTGGGAGCTCGATAAGTTGGGTGGAAGGGTGTTATCATGGAGGTAGTTGTATATATCTTGGTACCATGGTGAATACGGACCAGCTATACCACATACTAATTCTGATTTTGGGAGACATAGGAAGGTATAAATAATTGTTCAATCAAAATTCATATAGCTAACTATTCTAAGGCATGTCCAATAGGGAACCAATTGTTTCCATAGCATCAAGTACTTTATTATTTAAATGAGGTATTTGATCAAATTGAATTTGCATAAAGTATTCCTTGAAGTTGTCCACCATACATTTGTATGGAAATAATTTATCATCTTTTCTTTGATATTCACCATTCACTTGCTTGATGACTAGCTAAGAATCACCATATACCTATAATTTAAGAATTTTCCATTGAATGGCAAGTCTAAGCCTTGTAATTAGTATTTCATATTCTGCAATATTATTTGTGCAAGGGAAAGTGAGGTGATAAGACTTAGGGATTCAATCACCTTGAGTAACAAATAATATCCCTACCCCAAGCCATGCTAAGTAAATGATCCATCAAAGTATAGGTTCCACCATGTTCCTTCATCCATAGCAAGAATACCTTCATCTAGGAACTCTATTAATAAATGGTGGTTATCCATTAGAGGAGCCTCTACAAGCTAGTCAATAACTACTTGCCATTGTATTGCTTTTCTATCTACATACTCAATATCAAATTTCCTAAGAATCATGATCCATTTTGAAATGTGACCTATGAGAGTAGCTTTTGAGAGAAAATATTTCAAAGGATCTGCTTTGGAAATGAGTTGCATTTTGTGATTAAGCTTGTCATGTCATAATTTTTTAGCATAGAAGACTACAAGACATGCCCTTTCAATTGGAGTATAGTTCAATTCAAAACCTACCAAAGTGTGATATATGTAGTAGATAGCTCTTTCTTTTCCATTGTCATCATGTTGTGCTAATAATGCCCTTAGTGCCACGTTGGTAGTTGATATATATAGCAAGAGTGATTTGTCTAGATTAGGTGGCATAAGGATAGGTGGTAAAGCAAGATAATTTTTGAGTTTTTGAAAGGAATGTTGACAGTTTTTATCCCATTTTAACATAGCATTCTTGCAGAGAAGATGTGAAAATGATTAGAATTTAGAGAAAGTTGAGTAATAAATCTTTCTATTGCTTAAATTTTCCCTTGTAGGCTACGTATCTATTTGATATTTCTTGGTGGAGGAATATCCTTTATTTCTTTGACCCTAGTAGGATTGAATTTTATACCTTTGTGTGATACAATGAATCCCAAAAGTTTTTTGGTGTTGCACAAAATACACATTTCTTTGGATTTAGGCAAAACTAATATTTCTCTAGTCAATCAAAGATTTTTTATAATACATCTACATGTCCACCTCTTGCTTTTGATTTTCCTAAAAGGTCATCCACATAATCTTCCATAATGTCATGCAACATATCATGGAAAATTATAATCATGGCTCTCTAATAAGTAGCTCCTACATTCTTAAGATTGAATGACATTACTTCATAGCAAAATGTTCCCCATGGAGTGATGAAAGTTGTTTTATGTTGATCTTCTACTATTAATATTTGATTATAGTCAAAACAACCATCCATGAGTGATATCATTTCATGTCCCATTATTTCTACAATAATGTCAATATTAGTTAGCAAGAAGGCATCTTTAGGGCATGCCTTATTAACACTAACTCATTTGACCCCAATTTTCGATGAAACTTTTTGACGAAAGCTATATAATTAGATGTATCATCGAGCACTTGTGCGAATTTTCATTTTTAAAATTTTTTATCCCCAACGTTCATCGGAATTTCGATGAACCATTTTTTTCATCTACGTTTCAATAAAGATCTTTTGTCAAAATTTTGACGAACCTGCAAACTTAAATTGTGGCGGGCATAAATTGAAATGAGCTCAACTATTTATTGCGACAGTGTTTTGCTCAACGGTTTTCTTGGGGAAAATCAGAAGAAACTCACGAAGATATCGCCAGGTTGAGGGTAGTCATTGTCTTTTTCCAGAATTCATTTGTGAAGTCAAATTTGTACTTCCGGGTTTGAAAATCATATTTTAAAGCAATATCTCATCAGATTTCATTTTTAGTCTTATGCATTTTTAGAATTTCATTTCTAGATTTTAGACCTGACTTCACAAATTATTTATAAGGGAATTGTTTATTATTGATGGAAAATTCTTGATGGATTTGGACAAAGATTATATTTGCAAGGTTTCAATTTTAACCCTAATGATCAATTTTCAATAGATTTGGGAGCCATAGCTAGATAATATCAAAGGTGTTGGTTGTTTTTTACTATAACCAAGTTTATCTTCTAGACACATAGCATATAAAATCTCAGATAATACTGCCTTACAATACCATCAATCTATATTCTAACCCAATACTACTTATCAAATCCTTATATGAACATAGTCACCTATAACCTCACTCAAGCATTTTAATTAATTCCTTGAATTAAAGCCAAAATGAGAATTACACACACCATAACAGTGAGATGAACAGAATAACCCTTGATCATTTTATTCAAGATAATAATATATTCATACAATGGAGATACATGACCTTGAAATGAGTAATTTTCATTCAGATGCTAGTTCTATGTTGAAAATTAAGTACCCATGAAACTAAAACCTACAACAGAATGACACCAAACCTAAGAATAGTATCTTAGCTATAATATCAGGCTCTTTACAAATTCGCTCTGCAACTTCAGTTAGACTCGACCTAAAGATATCTAACTTGCTAACCCATATTTCTGGTCCTGAAATCCTTCTTATAGGGAAAATGAAGGAGCAACAAGCATCGAACCAGAAATACACCTCTCACTGGTCACTTGGACTGCCTTATGACATTTCAAAAATTGGTTACAACAGTTGAGTCTCTGGAGAATCTTCTTGTTCATCCCATCCATTGGAGAATAACTATTGCATTTGCTAAACTTCGAAAACTTGCACCAAAACTGCCACCAAGACATAGCCAAAAAATTTTATAACCATAACCGATGAGCTGTTAACTGCCGGTTGTAGACTCTGTCCTATTCTTGTTTAGTTAAGTACTTTTCTACCCATCCTTGATATTCCTCATCCACTGGCCAATTAAAATTTACCACCTCATTTACCTTGGCACTATAAGGTGTATACTTTACTGCTACTTGATTCGCCTCCCTTTCAAAAGATTCCAGATATGTGCTAGTGTTAATGATTTTATCCATACTACTCATCAACATGTCATAATTTGAGTCATCACAAATCAATTTGATTTGTGCATTGATGATTTCATCTACCCTGTCCTACCATTGCTGCAGTGATCTAACATTTTCTTGGGCATCTACAATATCTAGTAAAGATGTGTCACTCCAGTCATCAAAACTCTTTACCAACTCTTTAATCCTCCTGCTGAAATCATCAAGTAAGGCCTGGAAACCTTGCAGTGACTTCACAAAGTCTTGAGTAGGCCTTAATTGTTGAGGCCTATTAGCTGCATTTTGAGAATTTCATTTCCAGATTTTGTTGTGCAAGTTCAATATTCTAATTTTAGGAGTCTAACAGTTGGAAATCATAGTAAAATCAAAATTTAATAATTTCTGGAATTAGCATTTGAAAATGTTTTTTGGGTTCATTAACTTCAGGCTATCTTCTCTTTTGTAGGAGTGGTTGCATGCAAAGTTAAATTGTGGTGGACATAAATAAAATGAGCTCGACTATTTATTGCGACAGTGTTTTGCTCGATGGTTTTCTTGGGGAAAATCAGAAGAAACTCAAGAAGATATCGCCAAGTTGAGGGTAGTCATTGTCTTTTTCCAGAATTCATTTGTGAAATCAGATTTGTACTTCCAGGTTTAAAAATCTTATTTTAAAGCAACACATCTCATCAGATTTCATTATTAGTCTTGTGCATTTTCAAAATTTCATTTCCAAATTTTAGACCTGACTTCACAAGTTCTTTATAAGGGAATTGTTTATAACTGATGGAAAATTCTTGATGGATTTGGACAAAGATTATATTTGCAAGGTTTCAATTTTAACCCTAATGATCAATTTTTAATAGATTTGGTAGCCATAGCTAGATAATATCAAAGATGTTGGTTGTTTTTTACTTATAACCAAGTTTATCTTCTAGACACATAGCATATAAAATCTCAGATAATACTGCCTTACAATACCATCAATCTATATTCTAACCCAATACTACTTATCAAATCCTTATATGAACATAGTCACCTATAACCTCACTCAAGCTGCATTTTGAGAATTTCATTTCCAGATTTTGTCGTGCAAGTTCAATATTCTGATTTTAGGAGTCTAACAGTTGGAAATCATAGCAAAATCAGAATTTAATCATTTCTAGAATTAGCATTTTAAAGTGTTTTTTGGGGTCATTAACTTCAAACTATCTTCTCTTTTGCAGGGGTGGTTGCATGGAGAATTTTTTTGGTGTAAAATATCATAATTATTATATATTGTTACCTATGTATGATTAAAAATTATTGGAGTGCAAGTTTGATATTTTTTGAAGAACTAAATATTCAAGCTTGGTAAAGAAAAATCATGTCAGATAATATTAGTCTAGAACAAAATGAAGAGTCACTTGATAGATTGTGGGATAGATTGAAAAGAAAGGGTGATGGGAAATGTTATTGTCCTTGCAATAATCGCAAGGGATTAAAGACGAGAAGACTTTTAATCACAACTAAGAAACATTGTAGGCAGCATGGTCACATTGAAGGGGGGCATGGTTATCGTCCATTGGTAAGTTATTTATTATATGTGTTTATATTGATTGAATTTGTAAATGTTTATATTGTTTTAACATTTGATATATATATAAAAAATCACATGATCATGATCATGGTTTATTTGTGTCTGCCATTATTATAAAGGTGAGGTGCCCTAAGGCACATGATATGGATTATCACGGCCCGGAGAATGTGGTTTTGCAAGCAGAGGAACATGGAGCTGTGAATATCGAAGATGAAGTTAATGATCCTATGGAAGAAGATGATCATGTGCCAGAAAACATAATTGAAGATGATGGTACAAATACATTGATCCATGACACATGTAGTGGCACAGCTGATCATGTTGATCGAGATGACTTTGATGATGTTCATGATTTACCTATACTTAAGAAGGCATACGAGCCCCTTTACGAAGGCTCCCAAATAACTCTTCTCTCTGTTGTATTGTTGATGGTGAACTTGAAGGTTATGAATGGTTTATCCAACATAGCAATCTCACGGATGTTAAGGTATGTCATATATGTCATCTTTTTTCATCCATTTTAATTGTTGTTAGTTCATTGCTAGTAAATAAAGGGTGAAGTATGTACCATTAATATTCTTTATATTAAGAAATTAATTTTTGTTGTAGATTGATTGGTGAATTTTTGTTACCACCATCAAATATTTTACCTCGCTCATACCGAGATTTATCTGGCATTATGAAAGATATTGGAATGGAGTATCAAGCAATAGATGCATGCCCCAATGATCATATTATATATCATAAACAACATGAATTTGTAACAGAATTCCCTGAATGTCATATCAGTAGATATCAAACAAATCAACTAACAAAAAAGGTGCCTCACAAGGTTCTTCGTTATATTCCCATTATTCCACGTATGCAACAATTATTTAGGTGCAAAAGCTTAGCACAATTTATGGATTAGCGGATGGTTCTTCATTTAGGGACATTGAGGAAAAATGGCCACACTTTAAAGAAGAACCTTGTAATCTTAGGCTTTCATTGGTAGCGGACGGTGTCAATCCATTTGGAGAGTTGAGATCTATTTACTCGGTGTGGCCTATTTTTGCTATCAACAATAACATTCCTCCATGGATGTCATTAAAGAGGGAGCACATAATGTTGGCAATTATTGTTCCAGATATTTGTTTACATCAATTTTCTTTAACGTAGTAGCATCTCATTTGTCTTATTTGTTGCATAATGACTTATATGTTTTTTCATTTAATAGTAATGTACATGAATTTATATATATTGCAGTAAAATGGTTATAATAATTATGTAATGTTTATGTTCATTCAACTAGGTAAGTACCAAGTTAAAGATATGAATGTATATATTGAGGCTCTTATCGACGAGTTACTAAAGTTATGGAATGGCGTGACAATGTATGACGTATCTAGATCAATAGAACAAAGACAATTTGAATTCCATGCAATGCTTGTATGGAAAATTCATGATGCCCCAGGGCTAACACATTTTTCTAGTATGTTATGACATTCGACTGCATGACTTTAACGATATTTAATTTTATGAAGTAGATATCATGCATGTTTTTTAAATAATCTATTCATTATATATAATTATAAAAATTGACATATTTAATCCAATTATATATGATAATTTGCAGGTCTTCAAACAAAGGGAAAATTTGCATGTCCAATTTGTGGTCCGAAGATGAAATTTCATCGTTCAACAAGTTTAGGAAAGCAGGTGTTTGATGAGTATAGGCACTTCCTCCACAGAAATCAAAAGTATCGAACTACTGAAAAACATCTTTTCAATGGCAAAGAAGAGACTACATCAAAACCACAAAGAATGACACCTCACCTATGGAAGTTGGAATATAATAGAATTAATCATCAAGGTTATACATCGGATCAAATTTTTTATCTATCATATATGATATATTTTGAATTTATATTTTTATATTGTGTTGTGTTTACTCATGCTGTAATTGACAATGATTGTCGTTGTTAATTTTTTTAACTTATATGCTTCATGAAGGTTGTCAAGGCATTAATGGTCGGCTTCCACAGGGATTGAAAATTTATCCTAAACAATTTAGTAGGTTGCCCTACTATGAGCAGCTACAAATTGTGCATTTGTTTGATACAATGCATATCGAAAAGAATATGACAGAAATGTTATGGAAAATATTGGATGGAAGGCATGACAAAGAAAAAATTGTCAAAATTTGTAGTGACATTCAGGAAGCCAATCATGCAATGAAAAATTTCATTCAATTAAATAGTGATAGAGACCAAATTAATATAAGTGCCCTTCCTTGGTTATTAGTGGAGCAGCAAAGCAATGCTATAAAAGAAGTCATATGAAAAATTTGATTTCCCACAGGATTTGATGTGAACATAAATAATATCATAACAAAGAAAGGTGAATTTGGGTCAGGAATGAAAATGCATGATTGGCATACCTTCATTAAGGTAATTATTCTGGTATATTATATATATATATTTGTATACTGCATGTACTTTTCAGTGTATTATGTTTACTACTTTTGGGAAAATAATGAAAAGATCATTTTATAATTGTTGCAATACATTCTACCTCTATCTCTCCCAGACAACTTCGACAACAATATCAAACAAGTTATATATGATCTTGGAGAATACATGAGGTAAGTAGCAATATTTGTTCAATTCGTTGTATATTTTTGTTAAATCTCATTAATATATTTGTGCCTTGAATAACTTGTAGATGGCTATCATCTAAAACAATCCATAAAGAAGATATAAATTATTGGAAGAGAAAAATTCCTCGTCTAATGTGTGAAATGCAAAAGTGTCTACCTTCGACATTTTTTAATGCACAAGAACACTACCTCATACACCAAGTTGAGGAGATTGAATTGTGTGGACTTGTACACACAAGGTCAATGTGGATGGTTGAGAGGCACTTGAAATTTTTGAAGGCTTTGGTTAGAAAAAGAGCACATCCCGAGGGTTCTATGGTGGAGGAATACATGGTATACCAAACCATGGTGTACATTACTGAATATATTCCTAAGTTTACAACAAAGATCCATGTAGATCGCATTTGGGATCCCATGTCCATTAACAAATTCGAAGGGGAGTACCTGATGGGGAAAGGTAGATTGAGGAAAGTGACAGGTAATTATAAGATGATCATGGAGATTAATTAGAATACATTTTACATTTGGTTTTTATGTATATTGTACTTATTTAATTATTAATCTTCAATATTCATCAATTATAAATTAAGGTCATATATTGTGGTAGTTAACTAATTATACGTCGTTTGTGAATTTCAATTTTTTTTGATACAGTTGGTCGAGAGTGGGATGCACTACATTTGTACATCGCGAACAATCTTGATTGGATGACGGTATGGATTGAACGATGTCAACAATCTGGTCACGCATTAACATGGGAAGGTGTGGCTTCATTGGTTAAAGAAGCTCATCGTAATGGAGATTCCAATGTTACACCAAGGGAAATTGATTTAGCATATGGTTTAAGAGATAAACAGGTATGTATAAATATATTAATCACCCATATTATTTAATTATTTTCAATTATATTGATGTATATATATGTTGAGATTTTTTTCTTTGCATACATTCGGCCAAGAATAAATATGTTTATCAACTGACGATATTGCAATAAGTTTTACATGTTTGACATATTGCAGGTGAAACACCACAAGGCTATGTGGTGCAATGGTCATAAATTTTGAATCAAAAATTTGGATGACATGAAGAAAACTTGTGATTCTAGGATAACTGCAGTCTTCCAGGTGACTAATGTTTCATCTAGAAGCGACATACATCTAGAAGTCTCAAAAACTCAATACTATGGGATTTTGGATGATATACTTGAGTGTGACTTTAAGTCCTTCAAATTAGTTATGTTCATCGTCCTATGGTACAAGCTACAATTGAATGAAAATGATCCTGAGAGAACTGTTATTGAACATGATAATGGATTTACCATGGTTAATACAAGGTATTTTGAGCAAGCTGGAAATGAGCCCTATGTTCTTCCAAGCCAATGTGAGCAGGTATTTTACTCAGAGGTTCCAGGTAAAGCGGGTTGGTCATATGTTGTTAGACATGATCCAAGAGGAAGGCCAGTAAAATATAATGTGGTAGAAGAAGAAGATACTAAAGAAATAGAAGATGTTGTAGATGATGATCAGGATCAACAGTTAGTTGATGATGTGCCTGACGAAGATGTCGAAGAGGAGGAACTAGATCATGATGATGTAGGAGTTAATTTCCATGAAGATGATATCCGTGTGGATGATGACATTATCGAAACTGATATCAATGTTGATGATGATGATATGACCAATCCTTACAATGTTGAATCTAGATCGGATGATACAGACAAAGAGTTGGATAAAGAAGAAGATCAATGACATTGAAATGTATGAGTTATGTGATTGTATTATCTATTTGATATTAATTTCTTGATAGAATTATATTTGACTAATGTGGTTACATAATTAATTTATGATGTTTTTAATTTTAATTATATTTGAATTATATCAGAATATGTTCAATTAACAGATGTAAGAAATAAAATGGATAAACCAAAAGATGAAAGCGTGAGACCACTACCTTGTTGGGTGTATGGAGTCTAATGAAGATCTATAAAAGTGTAATCTATCATGGCAATAATTCAAAGTGTTTGGCACGCAGATGTAGTTTATAACTTGTATAAACGTGCAAGTAAATGACTGGCAATCTCTACTTGAGATAGAATGACAATCCTAGTTATGTGATTCTTCTTATTGATCCAATTAATACTCTTTAGTTACTATGATTGACTAGAAGGGTTTAATCTTTACTTGAAAGAACCAAATAATCACATCACACAAATACAACAAATGTGTATCGGTAAACTGAATATATATATGCTTGATATATCAATTTAAACAATAGAAAAGCATCAAAATGGAGACAACCAAATAACTGAATAATTCCATAAATAGTTGATACCAAGATTAAGCCACAAGTTCAGAAATCTTCATTAACTTCATCAAAATTCATGCATGCATGTGAGTCTTTTAAAGGAAAGTTTCCTTGCAAACTATCTATTATATCTTTCTCCTATCCACCTATATCTGTTTTACATTATGAAACAAATATAAATATCAGAAGCTCTCTTGATGATTATCCCTCCCCTTAGGTGTGGGCTAATATCAGTTACATTTGGCTTTCTGCCCTGGGGTGCCAATGCCCATATGGCCAGAGTTTCATACTCCTCACTGAAGGCAGAGTCCTGCAGAGCTGCCTTAACCTCTTCTTCACTATTTTGTATAGGGTGCTTGGACTGTAAGATAGCATTGAATGCAACCACATCAGCTATGTCCCATTCAGGCTATTGGTGGTTTTTTAATGTTAACCAGGTTTATCAACTAATCTACCTATGGAATTGCCAATTCCAATCAAGGGCAACTCGAAGGACTTGGACCAACTGACGAGGATTTTAAAAGACCTCCTACACTTTGGGCTCTGCAAGACTCGGGAGGGTGATCCCTCGATGTGTTTACAATCTCTACACCAAATTTATAAACAATCATTAACAATTAACAAATAATCCCATTTAATAGCTCAACAAAATAGGATAATACTGAATTGAATTGGCCCTTCATCAATAGTATCAACTACTTGGAGCATGAGATGATTACAACGACATTTCACCTCTTAAGATAGTCATTTAATTTTCAATTTGGAAGCAAGCTCTAAGCTAAGATAAACAAACACAAAACCTTACAAACACATACGATTTAGGCCAATGCCATAGGGGAGTCAAATTCATAAATATTTAGATTTCCATAACAGGTTCAAACACATAACATATAATATCTCTAACAATATCGCATTACAATAGTGTCAATTTCTATCCTAACTCAATACTTCTTATCAAATCCCTTTACAAACATATTCATCTATGACTCTATCCAAGCATTTTAATTAACTCTTTGAATTAAAGCAAAAATGGAAATCATACACACCATAACAGTGAGATGAATGCCATAACCCTTGATTATATTATTCAAAATTGTGATATGTTTATACAAAGGAGAGCCATGAGCTCTAAATATATCATTATAACTCAAATGCTAGTACTGTCATGAAACATCAAACCTTCATGCTGTTGGAACTGTGAAATTTTGACAAATTCATTATTTCTTCATGATTATTAGTCTCCCAAAAAAGATTCATAATGCAAACATAAAAATCCTCACATAGCATTTTTTACGAAAATTTGATTTAAAATTATGCCATAACGCCCCATAAATTTCATCTGACATTAAAATCTTAACATATGAAAATATCGGCATAAGTTGATGTAGGTCTCATCGATAATAATATACATATCCTAAATGTATTGGCAAGACATCAAAAGGATCACACCGATCAAGTTATACACAGAGAGAATGTGGGTTTGTATATCTTATCGGCAAGACAAAAAGTATCGACGTGACGATGTAAGGTCACATCGAGCTAAATTACCTTTTGTCGATTGGAGTAACTTAAAGTCTATCGGAGAGACTTTGGTCATCGGAGAGAGATTTTAGAACACTGCCCGAAGCGTTATTAGTCTTGCCGATAAAGCAAGGGGAAGACTCACTCGGTGAGACAAACGATGTCGGGGAGAATTCGGAATGTCTTACCGACCCCTCGGGTTACACCGACAGAACTGAGCATACAAAGATAAAGGGTGTCGAGAAGACAATGCGCATGGTTTCTATTGGAAGTGTGGAATTTTGGGAATTTCATTCACCCTTCATGACTATTAGTCTCCCGAAAGGTTCATAATACAGACATAAAAATCCCCACATAGCATCTTTTACCTAAATCCATTTTAAAATTTTGTCATAAAGCCCTATAAAATTCATATGGAATTAAATCTTTAACATATGAAAATATCGGCATAAGTTGATGTAGGTCTCATCGATGATAATATACATATCTTCAATATATCGGCGAGACATCAGATGGGTCATACCGATAAAGTTATACACTAGGAGAATGCGGGTTTGTATTACTTATCGACAAGAAAAAAGGTATCGGCGTGATGGTGTGAGGTCATATCAAGCTAAGTTACCTTTTGTCGATTGGAGAAAAGTAAATTCTATCAGAGAGAATTTGGTCATCGGAGAGAGATTTTAAAACACTGGCCAAAGCGCTATTGGTCTTGCCGATAAAGCAAAAGGAGGACTCAATCGGTAAGACAAACGATGCCGGGAAGAGTTCATAAAAGTCTTACCGACCCCTCAGGTTACACCGACAGAATTGAGCATGCGGAGATAAAGGGTATCAAGAAGATGATGCTCATTGTCTTGCCGAAGAAGAGGCATATCGGTGAGACATGTCATCGTGGGAAGTTCTAAGAGACATCACAGCGAGTATTATTGTGTCGGCAGAACAAATTGCTTGGTCTCGGTGACATAAGTCGATAAAGTAAACATCTTAGTGAGACAAAGTACTTTTGGAGTAAGGCAAAGAACTGTTGGCCTGATTCATTAAGTTTGAGCGATAGTTGTTTCGATGAAAGTCATGGCGATATAAAACGCAAAAGGAAAGAAACTATCGGGGAGACTTGTGATGTCGAGGAAACTGCAAGACATCTTGGCGGATGGGTGAAGGTTGAATAGGAAGATCGGCCAAAGATTTGAAATGTCTTGCCGATATAAGCCCTGATGTGACAGTGAGAATTTTGAAAAAAAAAACTTGTAGCATTAATGTCTCAGTAAAGACATTAATGGCGCTAGGAAGCGTAGGAGATTTTGCATATCAGGGTATGATGAATTGAAATCATTGTGCCATAGAATTCAAAGCGAAGTAGAGAAAGGGAACCAGCAGAGCAATTAAGGAATTCACCTGGCTTGAGTTTGTAAGAAAGTTACAGTAAGTTTCTCGTCCTCTCAGAATTCATAAAAATTTGAATTATGGAAGGCACTGGTTCAAGAAAACTAAAGGGAAGAAAACTCGAGGAGGGAAGCCAATCAAAAGGAAAAAAGCAAAAGACTGAGTTGCAACCAGAAGGTACTGAAAGGAAGCTAAATCAAGACATCATAGACTAGTTACCTGGTTCTGGACCTAGAGCTAGGCGTTCTGCACAGCTCAAAGCGGAAGTTGACAAATTGGACGACAAATGCAAATTTATAGGTGATGTTTGGACTTCGATTAGAGGCTATGAGTTATTCAATTTCCATTACCATAGGAGAAATCGCTTTGAGCTAGTATGCAATCCATGGAGGCTCAATTTAGGGAAATTAGTGTGCCCTAATGTTTTTATTGACGTCGAACTGGTAAAATTATTGTCCGGACACTATGATTTGAAAAACAAAGCTATATGTGATTTGTTAGGGAATCCACTGATACATGTATTTGAGAATGCAATTGCTGAGGTTTTCAGAATGGAGGGAATATGCAGTGAGAAAGTAGTGACTGAAGAGCTCAATAGTGAGTTCAGAAGGATGGACACCATTTATAAAGGGTGGAGGTTACCTCTGAATAGAATTAGGTCTCATGGCAAACCTACTCCAATGGAAGATAGTGAGGGGCCACCCTTTCATGTAGACCTCTTCGAACCTTACCTAAAATATACTTACTACTCAGTGGGATAGGTATTAGGGATGGAGGTACCTGAGCATATGGTGGTTGTACCCATGGTGATTGTTGCAGATATTCAGTATCACAATTCCAGATCATTTGACTATGTTGCACATGTTTTTAAGGAGCTGGATGCAGGTTTGATGGTGATAAAGAGTGGTGCTCCTGTTCTCCATCTCAGAAATTACTCACTGCTGATGCACTTAGTGTTGTATTTTGGACAAGAGTTAGGTTTATGGCCCCAGGAGCTGAGGATTTCACAATCTGACAAGGAAGGTAGGCCATTTCCTATTCAATTATGGACTGCTGTTTGGGACAGTAGGTTTACCAATTCAAATTTCTTGCATTTTGAAGAATTCTTTGTGAAACCCTTGTATAGATTTTTTAGCCATCCTTGTGATTATTCTTTATCTGAACAAGTAAAAAGGTTTTTTAGGCCTAGAGATTACAATGGACCAATTAACCACAACTGGGGGGATTGGCATTTCTTAGAGAATGCCACAATGATTAGGGTTTATGGCTTTGAGGATACACCTTTCATTCTACCCAAAACTGTCCCGAATAGAATTGCATACCTAGAAATTGTTAGGCAAATGGATTACTCCAGTGTTATGAACTTAAGTTCATATGGGAAAAAAGATTTTATGCCCAGTACATTATGTTTTAGTGATTTCACTTTATTAGCCAAGGAAGGTTATGATTTGATTCTGGATAAATTATTGCACTACAACATGAGAAGAGCACCAGTGAGAAAGAACTTTGATCCAGAAGGGTATATCCACTCTGCCAGACAAAAAATAAATTTCGGAGGGTGCCATCATGTGCCCTTTAAATCTGATGATATAATTAGAAACCCGAATGCAGAGGAAGCTGAAATTGCGATTGAAAAATATAATCAAGAGTTGGTGGATACTGAGTTGTTATCCTCCATTAAGGGGATTTTAGAAATAGATAGGCCACAAAGCTCATCTGGGAAAGTTTCAAGAATGAAGACTCGGGACTATGCCTATGTTTCCAGAGAAACAGATGTTGAGAAAACCATGGATGTAGATATTAGACATGAAGACTATAGGTCTTTCATATCAGATGATGAATTTATAAAGACCTCAGAGTTTAAGACATTTTTATATAAGCAAAAAGGGAAAGAGATAAGGGGACAGGTTGACAATGTCACTCCAGGGAACGAGGATCAACTGTTAAAAAGCTTAAAGGATGAAGTAGACAAAGAGATGATTGACATGACCCCTGAAAAGGGAAGGGAGCTGCTTGAAAAGGCAGGTGTTATGATTTTTCCAGGTTTGGATATGAATTATGCATTAGTTTTTTATAGTTTCTTAAAAGATAACAATGCTACCCACAAGCTCAGTATAGAGAAGGTGACAGAGGTATACACAAGATCAAGATACAATCCTGATGATGAAACATTGATGATTTGGGCCTTGTATCCTCCTCACAAGAAATCAATTGTTATTGATACTAAAAAGGAATTTAGACATGTCATGACCCTGAAGGCTGGGGAGGTTGATCCTGTAGTGACTGTTAATATTGGGATAAATATAGCCAAGTTGAATAAAGCCCAAATTCAAGCATTGATAAGGGAAAGGGAGATGTACAAAACCAATAATGAGAGGATGTTGAGAGACAATGAACACTTGAAAGACTTGGTAGGTGTTGTAACAAAACCAACAAGGATGCTCACTCAAGGTGAGAGTTCACAGAAAAAAGACCATTGGGAAGGGTCAAGTGCATACTCTCAAGGGAGAATGGATGCATTTGCTACAATAATAAAAAAAAAGCAGGTTGTTTTAACCACTTGGTTAAATAAACTCTGGGGAAAACATTCACAGTACGTAGATGCAATAAAGGAACACGAGAGAGTGGATAGTAGAATTCAGGAAAGGACTGAGGAATTGGAGCAGAAGGACACTCCTAGTAATGAAGAGATTGAAAATGCCAATTGTATTATGGATAGGCATAGGGATTTCTTTGAGGAGTTACAAGGGGATATGCAGGGATTGACAGAAGCTGCCGAAGATAGATTGACCAAGTTATGTGATGATGAAGGGAAAATGAAGGAAGTGACTACATGGAAAAGTGAGTGCGAAACAATACTCCAAGGGATGCTGGAGATAGCCACTGTGAAAGATGTGATATTGGATGCAGCATGTGAGCAAAATGAGCGAATGATAATGATGGAGATTGTGATCCGCGATGCGTTAGGAGATGCCGACACTCATGAGTGCCAGGATTATACGGAGCATATGTCTGTAGTCCATTTGTGCTTAACAAAAATTAGTTAATAGTGGATTTTTTAAACCTTTTATGCTTTAAACCTTTTTGAAAAGGCACATCCTTTTGCAAACTAATGTATAAGTATCCGTTGTTGGATAAATGTAAAGGGGTAGAAGATAGAATTAGAATAGGATAGACTGCTGTAAGCATTAAATTTTCAGAAATGATGACATTCAAGGAGACTATGTTGCATGTATGAATTTTGAAGGAGATAATGAAAGCCTGTTGATTTAGTGGCTTCATTCTAGTATCAATTGTTTGTTGGATTCTTGCGATTATTTGATTGTCTCCAATCTGATGTTTCTTGGTTGTTTAAATTGAAGTATCAAGTATATATTCGATTTATCAGTACACATTTGTTGTTTCTGTGTGATTTGGTTTATTGGATTCTTTAAAGAAGAATTAAAATTCCTTTCAATAAATTATAGTAATCTGGGAATTCCATTTGGATCAGTAAGAAGAATCAGATAATTAGATTTGATATTCTCCCTCAAGTAGGGTTTATCAATTACACTCTTGCATGTTCATACCAGTTGTAAACTCATAGTTATATGTCAAATATTTAGAGGACCTGCTAGATAGAAACCATTCATTAAAGGCTTTCATTTGACTTTGTTTTACCCAATAAGGCACTAGTCTCCCTTATTTACATTACATTAGCTTTATTCATTTCATTTAACATCTCTTAATTGAACATATTAATTCATACCTTGATATTGCATATACAATGTATACCAAAGTAGGATCATATCTTTCCACTGTTAAATTGCCATTTTTGGATAGTTAGATCAAGTAGGAAACATAAATTGAACATATTAATTTAGAATAAGATTCAACCAATCATAAGGAAAACATAATATGAAGATGAATTTTCTCAAATCTTGTGGTTGTAGATGCCCTTTTGAAATCTATGCAAAATGTGGGAGGATAGACAAAGCTCATGAACTATTTGACACAATGCCTCGAATAATTGTAATCTCATGGAATGCACTCTAATTAGAAAAGTCTCATCACTGACCTTATAAAAATCTATCAATTTGTTTTAGTGTCTATTGTGTTATACCCAATTTGGGACATGGGTAAACAAAATAGACACTAAAATAAATTGAGAGATTACAATTCTTTGAGACATTTTGTCAAATAGTTCACAAGCTTTTTCTATCCTTCCACATTCTGTATAAATTTTAAAAGGGAATCTACAACCACAACATTTGAAAAAATTCATCTTCATATTATGCTTTGATGGATGTCTATACCTTGTTCCAAATCTCCCATATTAAGGAAACCAATAAGGATTTTGGTGAAGGTTGTGGAATTTTTCTTTGCATCTACCAATTGCATTTGTTTGAAAGTTTCTAGAATATTTTCAACAAATCCATTATGTGTATATTCTAAATTCATTATAGTACACAATTTCACATTTATTTGGCCTTGCATCTACCAATTGTATTTTCTTGAATTTCCCTACAATATTTTCAATGTAGATCTCTTTTTTGGATATCTTATAGTCCTTGTCGTCCACATCACTTTGTTTTTTGAAGAAACTATTACCATATATTTATTATTTATGTTCTAAATTGGATACATGTTTATAAGTTTGATATTACAATTAATAATATTAATTTTGGCAAGACATTAAAAGATTTTGTTGATTTAAAAAATATATGCATCCCAATTTAAAAATGCCAACAATGGAAGCAATGATTGTAACACATAATTTTTGATGTAGTATCCAATTCAAAGGATGATGTTACAATTTAGGGTTATGATTGGGTATTTAATTAGGGTTAGGATTTAGTGTTCGGGTTAGTGTTAGGTTTAGAGTTAGGGTTAGGGTTAGGAAAAATAATGTTAGGATTAGGGTTAGATTAGGGTTTATGTTTTATGGTTAGGGTTAGATTTAGAGTTTTGGTTATGGTTGGGATTAGATATGAAATTAGGTTTAGGGTTTAGGATTACAATTAGGGATTATAGTATTAGGGTTATATCTAGAATGAAGTTTTAGGGTTATTGTAATTATGATTAAGGGTTATTTTTATATTTGGCTTAGAGTTGGGGTTAGGATTAGGGCCAAGGATAGGGCTAGGGTTAAGTTTAGGGATAGGTTTAGGGTTATTAGAGTGAATGAAACTATTAATAAAATAAAAATAATTTAGGGTTAGGTAATTAGGGTTAGGGTTGGGGTTAGAGTTTTGGTTGTGGTTAGGGTTATACAAATAGGATAAAGGTGAGGGTTAGGGTCAAGGTTAAGGTTTCGAGAAAAAGGGTTAGGTTATGATTTGGATTACCCTAAACTCTAACCATAACCATAAACCTAATCCCAAACCTAACCATAAAGAAAACACATAACCTAACCCTAATTGTAGTGTTTGAGGCTAGGCTCAAACACTATATAACCTAACCCTATATAACCTAACACATAACCTAGCACTAGAAAAAATTCTTCTCCCAAACAATCTCCTCTACTTCTATTCACACCTACTAGAGTTGCAACATTCAACATTGGTGCTTCAAACATTCATTCAAAGCTAAGAATTTGAAAGTAGTGTTCATTTGTAATATAATTAATCATTTAACAATATTATAATTATTATTAATCTAATACAATATTAATATTATTAATAATATACCAATAATATTAATAATCTAATATAATTACTATTAATCTATAGATTATATATAATCTTAATATATCAAATATATCATTATAATTCATATAATGTAATATAATATTGTTATATAATATATTAATATTATAACATTACTATTAATCAAAGTTCTTTAATATTTATGTCTAGTTTTAGTACATTATATGATAGGTTACTAAAGCGGCTCTGAGATGCATGTGCTCAAAATCGACGGTGATGTTATAATCTTGATGAAAAGTTGTTTGACGCTTATGTTCAGTGCTGGTTGTAGGATCTGAGAAATACAAATCCACAGACCCCGATTAATACCTGCATGCAAAAGACTTGTCACAGAGAAAGAGACAGATCAAGACAAGGGTTTGGCTCTCACAATATGCAAGATGTATTCCAGAAAAATGAAATAGAGCATGAATGAAATACAAGAGATCGATCCTTATAAAAGGAGATCAAAACCTAAAAGGAAAACCTAACCCTAAAGGTGAGTGAATTTAATAATTAATATTAATTATTAAATGACTAATATGTGTGCAAGGCGAAATCTTAAGAGGAGAGTAAAGTTAATTAATTACTTTACTCTAACACCCCCCCTTAAGATAAGCAAGAGTGCAGCTACAGACTAGTGCAAGAAAGCAAAAGAACTACAGTGCAAGAAAGTAAAATTGGGTCCGGCAACTAGGCCTGATCAGGTACCCAAGTACAAGGAAATCTCTATGAAACGGAGAAAAGGAGAAAACCCAGTGGGAAAAACTCCTCTCCAAAAAGAGATGCAAAAAGAAAGTACAAATGAAATGTCTCAAGAGACTCTCTCAAGAACATATGCAGATATACAATCAGATACCCCCCCATGAGAAAGAGTGGAGACTCCAAAGCACCCCCAGAATGAGAGAACCCCTGTGCCAATGATCAAATCGATGTGTCGCCTCGGAGGAAGAAACAGATCCAACGGTCAAAGAAGAGGAAATCCCTGGATGTGAGGTGAAAATGGTAGTCCTGGATGATGCTCACTGAAGAAATGAACTAGAGAATGAGTGTTTGAGTAATAGAATGGTGAATCAAACAACTCAAGATGATCCTGAAATGGAATCTCCAATGAAGAAGGGATAACAGGTGTGCTGAATCTATCATCTGTGAGGAAAGGAATATCCTCAGATATGGCCTCAACAACTGCACTTGATGGCTCGATGAGTGGAGCAACAATGTCAGTCACAACTGAAGAGGTATCCTGCTGAACAAATGTGATCTCAACAGGAGGAAGAGGTGTAGAAGTCTCAACACTAGTCTCATGAACAGATGGAAGAACACATAAGTTCAAGTGACCGAACTTCTCCTCAGATACTGCATGCTCTCTTGTAGAAAGAGAGGGAGATGGTGGACCAAAGTGTGTGAATGCATACAATCGGGAAGAATGATCAACTGTCCCTGTTGCAACAATGTTGCCAGTCTGAATGTCTCTGATGTGCACTGAATCAGGTGTGAACTCAACTGTCTTCCCTGTCCCACTGTGAGCAATCTGATAGATGGAGAGAAGGTTAGTGGACAAAGATGGAACACATAGTACATCATTGAATGTACCGTCATCAATATCGATAGAACCTTTCCCACATACACTCATATAAGTGTTATTACCCATCAATATGTGTGGTGAGGATGCAGCCTCGAAAGATGAGAACATGTCCTGAGAAGATGCCATATGGTGTGAAGCACCTGAATCCAGTAGCCATCTAGATGAATGTGAACTGGTGGTTGCACATAATGCATGACCCTTATGTGGGGCCTGTCCATCTATCTGGAATGATGGTGAAGAAGAAGACCCGCCTGAAGTAGATGAAGAAGAGTGATGAATATGGTTCTTCTCAAGAAGAGCTGTCAAATCTGAAACCTATTTTGCATATCCATCTATCTTCTTCTCATAACACTTGGACTCATCATGTCCTAGCTTAGTGCAATAAGCACACTTAGGTCTATCTTTCTTCGATGATTCCCCCTTAGGAGAAGGTGAATCAGAAGTCTTCTGTGAACTAGAATCCTTCCAATGCTCTGTGGTCTGTGGTTTTTGTTTCTGCTTCTGCTTCTGCTTCCCCTGATATGACTGTGCTACCAATGCTTGGTGCGGTGATCCTGTGAGAGCATCCAACTGTGATATCTTAGCCTGCTCTCGTGTCAAACGATCACAAAACACCTCAAAAGAAGGCATGGTAAAACGTGCACCCAAGGCATCCATAGTGGAATGGAAGGTAGATGAGAATATCTGAAAGTTCCCATGAAGTTTTGACAAAATCAGGTAAATACACTCTGTATCAGTCTTAACCTTACCACAACCCTGTAGAAGAGATCTTTGTTGTTTGAATTTCGTCAGAAAGTCCTCAATGGAGGGAAAAGAATCAGGTACAAGTGAAGTCAACTCTGCCTCAATCTGCAATGCTCTAAACTCGTTGATAGTGCCAAAAAGTCCCTCAAACTTGGTCCAATAGGCCCTAGGTGTGAGACACCCTTCAAGATGAAACAGGAGACTGTCTGAAATGTGCAAAGCAATCAATCCCATAGCCTGATCCATATTGTTCCTGTGCTGCATAACCTCAAAGGCGCGAGTCAATGGAGGCTGAACCGCATCCAAACAGGACCATAACCCTCGAGACTGAAGAAGTGTCATCATGCGACCCTTCCAAGTGTGATAATTATGCGGTGTGAGAAGCTCAATAGATCTGTCGGCCATGCTGTGAACTGTGCCTCAACTGCTCTGAATGTGTTTTTTTTTTATTATTATTATTTAGTGGTCTTTCAGAACTAGACAGAAGATGCAGAAGGGGTTTGTTTGTTTTGTTTTGGTGTTTATAGATTCTGGTTTTCTGATGTAGATGACAGAAAGCAAGAAAAAACACCCCCCCACAATGCAAAAATCCAATCCCCAGTACAAACTGAAAGCCAGAAAACAATAAAAACAGTAATTGGTATGAGACAAATCTCTGAGTACCTAAAGAATTTTCTGGTGAAATAAACTACAGATCTGGAAAGAGCACAGAACCACCTTTCTGACGCCTATTCGTTTTCGAAAAACGGAGCAAAATTGAGCAAGTTATGCCCCTCGGAGTGCAAAAATATCATCTGACTTTGACTGCGAAAAAATGCATGCAAACTGAATATTTTTGAAGAAATTCATACACCATCAGAACGGGCTCGGAACCAGCTTTCCGAAAATATTTTGTTTTCGAAAAACCGAGTTCGTATGCAAAAGTTATGACCAAAATACCAAAACTGCTCCAAAAAGGTTTGAAGGTTAAGCCTGGTGGTCAGGCTAACCGCTAGCATTAACCGCTAGTTTTTAACCGCTAGCGGTTAACTGACGGCGGCGCCCATAACTCTGTGATTTTTAAATTTTTTTTTCGGATTGCGTGCCGTACCAGGCCGTACGACCCAGAAATGAAAAAATTTTGCCTCCCGGAGTCACTGTGTCCGATTTCGACGATTTGACAGTCGATTTAGGGGTTTTTGGGCACTCTGAATGCGATGGTGAGGTCCGTTTGGGTTGAAATTGCTCCAAAATTGCAGGTACGCTCTGGATCAGGAACCCTCAAAAAAACATCAAACCCTCGTAGATCTAACACCGTGAAGCCAAATTTGATGAATTTTATATCAAAATAGGGGTTTTTGGATGCTGCGAGCTCAACGGTGAGGTCCGTTTGAGCTCAAAGTGCACCAAAAAAATAAACCCCTATTCCAAATAAAAACTAGAAAACAAACACAGATCTGATGCAACCAAACCTAGATATCTAATCCTTTCAAAAACTGAACAAGCTGCAGCAGATCTGGCTCTGATACCATGTAGGATTTGAGAAATGCAAATCCACAGACCCCGATTAATACCTGCATGCAAAAGACTTGTCACAGAGAAAGAGACAGATCAAGACAAGGGTTTGGCTCTCACAATATGCAAGATGTATTCCAGAAAAATGAAATAGAGCATGAATGAAATACAAGAGATCGATCCTTATAAAAGGAGATCAAAACCTAAAAGGAAAACCTAACCCTAAAGGTGAGTGCATTTAATAATTAATATTAATTATTAAATGACTAATATGTGTGCAAGGCGAAATCTTAAGAGGAGAGTAAAGTTAATTAATTACTTTACTCTAACACTGGTGACTACTATGAATGAACATGATTTCCATGGTGGAGATCAACGGTTTCCCACCCTCACGTGATACAAAGATGCAAGGTGTTTATTGATTGTGATATCACGAGTGAGCGCCACTTGTCTTTCCTTGGTGATGCATAATGTGGTGGGCCCTTGGTGTTGAGATGGAGATTACATCAGCCTTTTGAAGGCAGTCGTTTGATAACTTCTCAAACACAAGAAGATGTGATTTTGGCCCTATTAGGAGAAGATTTAAAAGTTGATTCTCAACATGAGAATGTATTATACTCATGAGGTAATAATAATTAAAAAATAAAAATGAATGTTATTATTGTAAGAAAAAGGATCACATAGTGTGGACTTGTATAACTTGAGCCAATGATGTTCTTGAGGGAGAACTTAAAGAAAAATAAAATGATGTTAGCTTAGACTATATATGCTTGTTTGTTTCAATCAACATGTTTTATTGTGAGGAATGTAAAACTTAATGGAGGGTGTTGGAATATTAAGATTAACATTAATAAATTCACCTTACTAACTTATTAAAGGTGCTACTTTTCGTAACTCTATAGCCCAACTATTCAATGGTCATTTTTCTAATGAATCCTTTCTCACTCTCTTGGAGGACAAACATGACATTATTTAGGATATTCAATGCCTAGATGTTTTTTGGAAAGCTTTAAGGTCAAATATATAGTGGCATAAAAGTCAATGTTACAGGAAATCATTCTTAGCCAAGCCCAATTTGTTCAATTCTTATGGATAGAAGGGGGTTGATCATAAGGAAGTGTTGAGATTCCTAAGCATCTCTTTTACCTTTTAGGTTTCTACTTCCTCTTTAAGGAAACATATCATTTCTAGAGCTGAGAAAAATTATCATATTAAATTATGAAGCCCCTTTCTTTGGCAAGGAGATTCCATGTGTGTTCAAAAATTCTTGTTGCACACATTTCCATTACTCATGTTGCTAAGAACCTTGCAAATCCTCATATTTGAAGATTGAAAAAATCCAAAGGTATATTTTATGGCCTCCCTTTAACCAAGGAAAATGGTTTCACAAAGTATCCTAGGAGTTTTATTATTTCCCTCATGACTATAATAGGCTTGGCTTACTTTATATTCACTACTCTAAATGGTGCCATAATAGGCTTTGCTTGCTTTATATTCACTACTCTAAATGGCACCATACTTTTTTTAAATTTAATTAACATACTCTAAAACCTAACTAAAGCAGGTTGTAGCTCATTAAATTGGACAAGTGAAAGGTCAATACCAGCACTGAGGAAGACTTTCGAGGAGTGAAAACAAGGTCAATACCAACACCAATGAAGAGTTTGGAGCTAAAAAAAGGTCAATACCAATGCCGAGGACTAGGTTGAGGGCACTTAGGGAAAATCGACGATGAAGGGACAATGAGAACTGTAAGTTTGGCACCCCCATTCTCTTTAACCTACAATTTTCATGCCTAGTTTCCAAAGATCTTCTCACACATTGGCCCCCCCATTCTTGTAAAATGGTATAAGATAAGACAAAAAATAAAATAGCTTAGTCTTTCACATTTTTATAGTGATTACTAGAGGCACATAGACCAATTCTTCATAATAGAAGAATTTGATCATAATTTTCCAATGATGGCATTATGAGAAAACCTTAGGTTAAATGAATAATTCCTAGCTAAGTTCTTGAAATCATGTCCAACCATATAAGAGAAGATTGTTGCTATGTGTACTTGGATAACATGGAGAAAGGCTCTTTGGGCTCTTTCATCAATCTACGTATTGTTAAATTTTAACACCTAAAAGTGAGAATGAAGAATCTTTCCTAGAATGGTGGCCAATTATGCTTCTCAACACCTAGATTAAAAAATCCTTGTCAATATCATTGCCATCACAATTAAACCTATTGCTTGAGATATAGTCATATAGGTAAACAAATTGGCTTTCTTGATAGTAGATACATTTTAGACTATTCAATCCTTGCATCGGAGATTGTTGAATGGGCCCAACAAACTAATCATGATGCCCTTACTATTAAGTTAAAAGTTTGACAAGGCATATGATTGCATCAAATGTCCTTTCATTTATAAAAGGCTCAAATGGATTTATTTTCAACCCTAAATTATTATCACACATTCAAAATTACAAAATACCAGTTAATGAAGAACCTTCATTTGTAGGTGATGTCGTCGTGACCTTTGAATGAAGAACCTTCATTCAAAAATGATGCCATGTCAAGACTTTCAAATGAAGGTATTTTTTATTTTAAATATTTCATGTCCAAAATGCTTTATAAAAGGAACCTTGGCATGAAAGACATTCAAATGAAGACCTTAATTCAAAACAATGAGACATAATTCATTTTAATACCCACTCCAAAAAGGTAACGACCAAATATATCTCACCCAAGGTTTTACATGGAACATTAGGATTTATATGAAAGCCAAGGTAAAACCCAACCTTAGGTTCCTCCCAAACAATGTAACAAGCCAAGACAAGCGCAAAACATAAATGGAATTTAAAGAACAAGATTTGAAACTCCATCAAATCCACCATGATGCACACCAATCCACCGAGTTATAGTTCCAAGACAGTGGGTGGATTGGTGGATGTCATTTTTATTTAGCCCTCAAACCCTTACACAGGCACAATAGGGCAGTCCTTGTATTTGATTGTTTAATCCCACAAAACAATGATTGAGAACTTCAAAACAAATGAAAATGAAAGGGAACACATATATTTATCTACACCAATGATCTCAGAGCATTTCAAGCTTGTATGGATCCATACAACACAAAAGAACTTCAGAAAAATTGTAAAAACATAGAAAATTGCTTCAAGAATGTGGTATCTGATATGAAATTTTGGTTTCAACTCCTCCAACAATTGGAATGGGATGGGAATACAATATGATAGAAGTGGGATAAAAAATGCATCATTTGAAGCATCAAACCAATATGCAAAGATGAAAGAAAGTGCTAGCGCCTTAAACTGAAAAAGTTTCTTTTAACTTTAAGTTTGTTGGGTAGCCAATTCTTTTAAGTTATCAAATCCTACCATCATACATAATCAAAATATCGTTGTTTCAAATGACTATAAGCAGTAACTTTCACTATTTGAAGATGTTGAAACCTTGTCATAGAGAATTAGAACATTGATGCGACCACTCATCCTACCTTAAAACATACCAAAAGTCTCCTAGAAATTAGACATAGGAAGATTTAAGATGACTTAAACAATTTTTATTGCCAAAGCATAAACTTATGATGATTTTACTAGGCCTAGTACACATTCCCTCCCTGTTAACCATTTAGACATATGGAAATTAAATATAAATTTGCTGCTAGTTTTAGTCATGTAGGTGTCCAATAAACCACTTGGTGGTGTTTCCCTTCAAGTTTATTTACTTGAATGAAGAACAAAAGTCCTTTGATTACAATTAGAGAATACATTTGACGCCTTGGTTGTGTAACTGGTGGACCATAGTCACATTTAACACTTGTTACAAAGTTTGGGAGTTAAAACGTTAAGTAGATTTGATTTGTGATGGACACATTTGGACAGTAGTAACAATAACTTACAATCTATCAAGACTTGATTACCTTATAACCTGTCAATTTCTAGTGATGAAATGATAAATTAATCATAATGTCACCTTCGGATCACATCACCATGAAAGAAATTCATCCAACATCCTTATGAGTGCAGGCACCACAAAATAGGTATTTGTCAGATTTGTCTTCCTCAAGCGAGGGGAATTCAGGAAGAGAAGAGGAAAGCGAGACATGTAGTAGGTCTAAAAGAGGGAGATCAACTAGAGGTCAAAAGATTAGAAGAAAATTCCGTAAATGCATGGAATTTTTTCTTGCTGAAGGGGGGTCATGTTCTTATGATGATGAGAGCATAGGCGACATCGAGGTGCCCTTGAGGTACAAACATCTACAAAAACAATGGGTACCCAAGGAACTTCCTTCAATAAACATTGATCTTTGTGTCAACGAGAGGATATATCGCATAACACCATTGTCATTACATGGTTTGGGCCTATTTTGCATGGACGCCATAAAATTCTGTTACGACAAAGTTACTGAGTTGATGGAGTATGTTGGACCTTGTTACAGTTACAAAGATTGGATGCAACTGGTTCGATATACATGAAGTATGCGTAGGTATGCACTATCAGCAAATTATATACAACTAAAAGATAAGGATCAAAATAAAGGAGTGGCTAGTTACATTGACGGGAGGATAAAAGCATCAGGGAATATTGTAGGGTTTATAAATAGTACACAACCTGGGTCAACAAATAAGCAATTTAATTGTATATTTGAGGCATGAGAGGGAAACCGTGTATTTGTATATGCGATAAAATCAACAACTGCAGGGGAAGAGTTGCTAATCGATTACAATTTGAATCGCTTAGATACAAACATAATTACTATGGGGGTGGTATGTACTATATATATACCATTTTACCCAACCTCCAATTAATGACTCCAATATACCATTTTATTATTATGTTTTTTTTCGTAAATCTATTGGTTTCATTTCTATAATGTTTTTTATATTTAATTTTTGTCACAGTGGGACATTGATCATATGAGGAAGGCTCCGGCCCAGAGCACAGATCATGATCCATCTTTAGGTGCTTCTATCTGACAGGTTTACCTCATTGTAATTGTACAAATTAGATACGAGAAAAATGTTTTATTATTATGTTTTTTTCATGAGTTTATTGGGTTAATTTTGATAATGTTTTTAATATTCTTGCTGTAGTTGGCTAATTGAGGAAAGGCACTAGCAGTATAGGAGAGCATCCATATGGAGGTGTAGTCACTATTATGTGATGATGAAATTGCATTTTCCACAAACCCTGTGGATATGATGAGGAAGGCCCAAAAATAATGCAATCAAGAAATCCTTTAGTTGGTATTCGTAGTGCCTCAAACAAATGAGATAAGAGAAAGGGTTAAAATATTGTCTGAGAGAGCACATAACTTGGAAGTAAGCTGTCATGAGATCTTTAATTATAACATAAGTTCATTCATGGTTTTATATTTTGTACTCTTTCATGTCATGAACTAAAATATGTGTTGTTTTTACAAGATTATTTGCATCCTCATGATCATGCTACTGGTCGTGATCAAGGTACTGCAAGTGTTTCCTGAGAAGTAGGGGATGGTACAAGTGTCAATCGTGATATTCCTACTCATACAACACATCATCCGACCCCATCATCTATGCCTATATTGTCATCTGAAATGTCATCAACACATACCATGCAGGCATTCGGTAGTCCACCCTCTGGCAGTGAACACATGCCACTACATGTGTCAGTACCTGTGGATGTAGAGGCCACTACTACTGGTGATGTTTTAGCAGCATTTCCTGGATCTTCCCGTATTATTAGTATGAGAACATTGCCGGTCACATTTGTGGTGATCGAGGATTTCCTTCCCATAAAGATAGAGAAGGTCTCAGGTACTTTAAAATGTTTTAATTTTATTTTTTTTATTTTTAAGTAAGTGCTAACAGTGGGGATAGAACCCTATTATATTGATTTACAAAATGACAATATTTGCCTACATTATAATTGCCTATTTATAGCCACTATATATTTGACTATATGCTTATCATGCTTTATGCTACTACATAACTATATACTACTCCCAGTGCGTACCCCATCTTTACTGCATGTTTCATTCTCCTTTTGTTGAACCAATCCTCATTTTGAACAAACCTTGCAAAGGCATTCATGTGATTGCTGATTATGACTACCCGATATACATCCCATGCATTGCCTAGGAAGCATCTCATTGCCTTGGTTTGGTGCTATGAGCTACTAGTGCATTCCTCCCCAACTTCAACCTCCACTTCTTTCCTGTCTCCCCTTGCTCCGTTTTCTCCAAAGATGTATTTCAGGGAGCTCACGATACCTTCAGTGGGCAGTTCCAAGATAGCATTTTCCACTGCTTCAATGTTGATCAGTGTAACAAAACCCCCAAGCTTCTCCACCAATACTTCTCTAGTGCCCAAAACATCTATTAATAGGCTTAGGACTACCTCATAGATTCTGCCATCACACTAGTGGTTCCCCTCCTGCAAGATCTCTTGGGTTATTTTCTCTATTGCTTCGATCACTTGCAGGGAACTGACTGAGAAAATTCTTTTGCACTGGGCTCTCAACATCTAGTTCGAGCAAATACAATGCACACCAAACTTATACACCATTGTCCTTCTGAAGTTTGAGTCTGGAGCAGTGCCTTAACACCTTTTATCCCTCAACTTCTAATAAATACTTGCGCTTGTCCCATGAGTCTGGCACAACTTCCTAATGCTTTGGCTAAATGTTGCTCAAGTCTTATCTGTTATCCCATCCGATTGTCCCAGCTCACTTCTTTTTAGAGATTTTGAAGATCTTTCATTTGCCCAAACTGTCGATGATTAGAAGTGTTGGCAGTTCTGACCACTGCTCCATGCAGCTGTCAACTTTTATTACCTTTCCTTGATTTACTCTGCAGTTTGCCAAGAGGCCCGCAGCCTTGTTAGCTTCCTATAGACATGTGATAGGGTATATTCATTTAACTTCCGAAGAAGGGATTTGATTGCTCTTATCCAATTGTCTAGTTTCCAGTTTGGTGTTTTCCCCGATGTGATTGCATGAATGCAGATTTGAGAATCACCTTCTATTTCTACCGAATCAATTCCTTTCTTTATACAGATTTCCAATCCCAATGTGAGCACCTCCATTTCTGCTATATTATTCGTGCACATATCTAAGTTTCTAATTATACATCTTTCTCCTACAGGAAATGATGTTTTTTATAAACATCTAAGTGATATTTCATTGGAGCTCTTCGAGCCCACCTCTAATAACATTAAATTCCTACAAACATCAACAACTGATTAGTTGTACCTGCAAGTGAATGAAAACATTATACAATAGAATGCATTGGAAGTAAATAAAGGAATTTAATAAAAAGATGGATCTCACCCATTCCTAATGTTTCATGTCTGATTTCTATTGTACCCTCTCAAGCTTGCTGTAATAGTAGGATGCCCTCTGGTTTTGTGAGCAAGTTACTATTTGTCTAGCCCTAGCCAAGCCTTTGAAGGATTTATGAAAATGTATATAACTATGCAACTAGAATATAGATCATAATATGCAAGCAATGATTAAAATAAAAATCCTAAGATATGAAGTAAAATGCCTATAATAAGAATAACTTAAGCAATCATTCGATTCCAAAATGAGATCAAGATTGTCATTTTATAGCAAATCCAATCTTGAAGGGATGGACAAGATGAGAGTTTTAAGGAATGCCCTAGAATCAAAGGTCAAGATTCAATAAGGCAACTCTCAATTAGGGTTAGGGAAAAATACCCATATGTGTAAATAAGATTTAATTAAATGAATTAAATCCAGATTGAATGTGACAGTGGAGATGAAATTAGTAAAAATCAGAAGACAAGAGGATGAGATTTTAGAAAATCAATAATTATAGAAATTACTTGATTTGTAGAAGAATATTTCTCTTTTGAATTAAATTAATTCAGAATAGAAGATTTTGTGAGGTAATTAGTAATTGATTTTTGAAATTAATTACTAAATGAAGAATCAATTAAGTATGTGAGATATTTTTAAATGATTTGTTTTATTTAAAAATATAGAAGTGGCACATGCCATAATTAAATAATTAAAATAATTGTTTAATTTAGAAGAAGTAGTTAATTGATTAAATAAGTAAATGAATTTATTTAATTAAGAGAGGATTTAGGAATTAGTGACATATTAAATAGATATATTAAAATATATTAATTTAATAATCAGGAGGACATTAATGATGAAGATTAATTAAATAAATAAGATTTTATTTAATTAAGAGAAGACTTTGACAATTAGTGACATTATTAAATAAATAAGTAAGATTTATTTACTTAATAATTATGAAGAATGAGAAATTATGAATTAATTAAATAATTATAAATTATTTAATTAATAGCTAAATGTGGGTTAGAAACATAATTAAAATGTTATAATCATGTCAGGATGAAAAGTGGTAAAGTAGTGTTCGCAGGCCTAGGTCATCTTTAGGTGTCTACACCACCATATGTACACAATGGAATGCCCAAAATCAAGATTTAAAAGATGAGCTCATTAACCGTTTAGTTGTGTTGTTCGGTGATAAAACATTCAACTGAACTAAGGTCCTTAAGAAAGCTGGTACCTATCTAAAGTATGTGAGGGACCAATATAGGTCACATTTAGAGAAGAACAGAAAGTACAAGCGTCCCCCCATGATTTCAGAAAGGGAGTGGAAGGACTTGGTGTCGGATGGAAAGGAGAAGGCTGAAAAGAAGAAAGGAAAGATACTACCAGGCCAAGGAAGGTATGCGATACTATCAACAATTTAATTATATACTGATTAATCTTTCTTTTTACATAATCTAACGTATTTCAAAATTTTCATAGGTTTCCTTACACATTGAAGGCAACAAAGGCAAGACTAGAAAAACATGGGCAACACAAACTTGGCTCTGGTGGTTATATGAAAGTAGCCACATGATTTGTAAGTATCAATAAATGAAATATTGCATCCAAATAATAAATTGCAAACAATTTTGGTTTTATCACACCATAGAAGCAAAATTCATGATCGTATGCAAAAATGCAGGGCTTTGATTTCAATAGAGTGCCCACAAAAGAGGACCTAAAGATTGCCTTCGACCAAGGCTATGGAGCACTGACTAAACAACTAAGAGTCTCGACTGGGCAAACACAATCTTCCACTACATCCAACATGCAGGTAAATAAACTCAATAAAGTTTATTTCAAATTGAATACTTGTGCAATCTGTTCAATATTAATTTCCACCATAATAATGTGCCTATTTGTTTTACACAGATAAGCAATGATAATCCTGCACATGACATTGGAATGCAACTTGGTGAGGGTGGAGTGCAACCTGTCGATGAAGGCCATGGGTGTGCATCCCGATACTGGATGTATTCATGTGCTATACAAAACACAATATGGATTAATACAATTAAACATCTCTAATTGCATTTTGTGTATTAATGAATGTAACCTTTCATGTTTCAACTTTAGAGCATATAGAGCGTGATCAACATGTTGAGCATGATCAGGCTAGACAAGATCAGGAACATGATGTGGCTCCATTAGGTAAGCAGGACCACTCTAATGTTCTTTTAAACATATTTAATTACAATCGGTGTATTAATTAATGAAATCTTTCATGTTTCAACTCCAGATTAGGATTTAGAGGGTGTTCAACATGTTGAGCATGAGGCTATAAGACAATATCAGGAACATGATGTGGCCCAATCAGGTAAAGAGCACCACTCTGATGTTCTTTTAATTAATGAAATATGTGTAACAATAATAATAAAACATATCAATTTAACATTTCTTTGCTATTGCAGCAGACCCCACCTTGCAACCGCATCCATGCGGTTGTGAGTACATGACTAGGCGTACATTAAGATCATGAGCAGAGCTCGAAACAACTCAAGGGGGGGCAAATGATTTTGAAAACGATACTCCACTTCAGCTTTTTTTAGCTGCAAAAAAGAAACAAAAAAAAAAGTGATTGTAATCATATTATGACAACCATATTTTTGATAATATGTAAAAACTGAAAAAATGAAATATGTTAATGAATGAATGTGAATATGTTAATGAATAAATGTTATATGTTAATGAATGAATGTTATATGTTATTAATGCAGGATGAATGAATGAATGTTATATGTTATTAATGGATGAATGAATGATTAATGTTATATGATCGGGTATGGGGAATTGAGAGTGATGTGAGGGGGGGGGGGGTAGGGCCAAATGAGCTTCCACCTTCACATGGTTTGCCCTATTAAGTAGAGATTATTAAACTACTCTCAAAACAAAGAGAAGCTCAATAAGGTAAGTAATGCACTTTTCAATATAAGAAATGCATCGTTTGAAGCATCAAACCAATCTGCAAAGATGAAAGAAAGTGCTAAATTTTCACTATGAACATTGTGTTGTGTGTGGATTTGGTTTCAAAGCTCTGTTGATGGAGATGGCTTGTATGACAGCCAAGAAAATAGTTATCATTATTGCTGCTACAAACAGGCCCGATATCATCAATCCTGCATTGTTAAGGCCTGGCCGACTTGACTACTTTTATATATCGCCTAGAGTCACCCCGATAAGTATTTCGATCCATTTATATCATCATCGACAAGAGATCATGTATCGCTAGGATATTCTATAGTTTCCCCGACGTGGTGAGTCTCCCTGATGATTATTCTTTCGATCTCAACTATGTCGCCAAGAATCCTGCCGATGTAATCTTATCGGCGTCACATAGTTGGTCGGATAGACATTCGAAACTTACTCCGATGATATATGTCTTGCCGATATGCTTCCCTCGTGCTTCGTCAATGAGACAAGATGTGTATCTCGCCGATGAAACATCATCGCTGAGACCAAAATCCAGTCCTCTCGATATATCTTCTCAGGCAATTTTGATCATTGTAATAGTCTTGATCTTTCACCGATATGCCTACATTTCAACGAATAGTTTATTTTTTAAAAGTGCAATTTCTCGTCGAATTTATGACGAACCGCAAAAAGCGTCCAACGAATTTGCAATGTATCCGATGAATTTTCGCCATAATGACTTGCCTATTTCATCGCACGTTCGATGAACTTCTGTCGCTATTTCAATCTAAATTATGTTGCCAAGACTCCTGCTGATGTAATATTATCGGCGTCACATAGCTAGTCGGGTAGACATTCAAAAATTACTCCAATGATATATGTCTTGCTGATATGCTTCCCTCGTGCTTCGTTGATGAGACAAGATGTGTATCTCGTCGATGAAAATTCATCGCTGAGACCAAAATCCAGTCCTCTCGATATATTTTCTCAAGCAATTTTGATCGCTGTAATAGTCTTGATCTTTCACCAATATGCCTACATTTCAAAGAATAGTTTTTTTTTAAAAGTGCAATTTTTCATCGAATTTACGACGAACCGCAAAAAGCGTTTAACGAATTTGCAATGTATCCGACGAATTTTTTGCCGTAATGACTTGCCTATTTCATCGCGTGTTCGACGAAATTTTGTCACTATTTCAATCTAAATTATGTCGCCAAGACTCCTGTCGATGTATTCTTAACGATGTCACATAGCTGGTCAGGTGGACATTCAGAACTTATTCCAATGATATATGTCTTGCCGATATGCTTCCCTCGTGCTTCGTCTATGAGACAAGATGTGTATCTCACCGATGAAACTTCATCGCTAAGACCAAAATCCAATCCTACCGATATATCTTATTAGGCAATTCTGATCGTGATAACAGTCTTGATCTCTCAACGATATGCCTACATTTTAACAAATAGTTTTTTTTTTTAAAAGTGCACTGTTTCGTTGAATGTACAGCGAACCGCAAAAAGCGTCTGACGAATTTGCAATGTATTCGATGAAATTTCACTGTAATGACTTGCCTATTTTGTCACGCGTTCAACAAACTTTTGTTGCTATTTCAATCTAAATTATGTCACCAAGACTCCTGCCGATGTATTCTTAATGGCGTCACATAGCTAGTCGGGTAGACATTCAAAACTTACTCCGATGATATATGTCTTACCGATATACTTCCCTCATGCTTCGTCGATGAGACAATATGTGTATCTTGCCAATGAAACTTCATCACTGAGACCAAAATCCAATCCTCCTGATATATCTTCTCAGGCAATTTTGATTGCTATAAAAGTCTTGATCTCTCAACGATATTGGCAATACATCGAACTTGTGTTGTAATGGCGATGGACTTATGTTGCTAATTCGATGGTTTGGCAAAGGTATGCCTCTCGTCATCCAAGTACTTTTCATCACACGATCGACGAAGTGGGCGTCGCGGTTTTGACGAGCATGCTCACGAGGTCGACATTTTACAGCCCATCGGGATGTAGACGAAAATTGAGTGATGGCGCTGAATTCTGTGATTCGTCGGTCGGCTGAATGTATCATTGAGATTCTGATGAAAGGTCATCAAAAATTGAGGTCAAATCCTATAGTGATCTGACCCCGCGAAACCAAAGCCCCCTATGCCCTTTGTGTGTGATCTCTTTTCCTTTTTATTTCTCTTTATCTTTCTCTCTTCTTTCCTTGAGTTGTCCCTTTCATGTGTGACAATGCCTCTTCTACATTATTGGGTCTCTAGAAAACACATTCATTGTCGACCAAATCTTTTCTTGAAGACCCTTCACACACTTCTTTGTTAGAATTGTACTATCAACTTGAAACCCTAACGAAATGTGTTTCCTTCATCATGGGTTCATAAAGAAAGGACACCCTCCTTTGAAGCGAGAACGGTCTTAGTCTCCCCCTCACATGAGCACATCTCCTTCCTTTCGAATTCCTTGATGAAGTGAACATATTTCAAAAGGATTCTTTGATGATGAATCGATTTGAGAAGGAAGGCGTTAAGCTTTTAAATAGTGTGTCCCTTGAGTGAACCCCTTCTTTTAACGTCAGGTTCCCCGAGGGACCCCTCCAAAAACTCTTAACAAGTTCTATGGCATTTAGCTTGGGGGCAATCCGACTAGACTGACTTCACACCTCGACGTCTAGTCTGGGGGCAACCCGACTAGATCATCCTCACATCCTTACATCTAGCTTGGGGACAGCCTGACTAGACTTTACCTTTCAAATAGCATGTCCCTTGAGTGAACCCTCCTTCATTTTGAAGGGTTTTGAAGGGACCCCTTTGAAATTCTTACAACTTAGCGATGGTCTGCGTGACTGTCCATTCACTGGCCTATGTGACTACTTCCTGATGTGTTTTATCTATAGGTAAACATGTCGCCATCTTTGACTCTACAGAGTCTCCTCTACTCGGTCTCCCTCATGTGAGATTTCTTGGGGGATACCTCCCTTGCAGGTCTGTGGGTCTGTAAGGTGCTCTTCTTGGTTTCCTTCATGTGAGACTTCTTGAAGGATACCTCCCTTGCAAGACTGTGAGCTTGTGAGGCACTTTCATTCATTATTTTTATAGTTCTGCATAGCTATGAAGTCCTTTCCTGCACTTCCAATTTCGCCAGACTATGCTCTACTTCCTCATCAGTTTAGGTATAGATCTCTTACCCTATTACTTTCTTACTACTCTACTTTACCAAAGAACTCATCAGTAGTCATGCTCCCTAAAGTGGGGGAAAAATGTATGAGCATGAATTTGCACCCCTAATGTAAATTCCCCTTTCGCCCCTTTACACTTTAGGAAATCGAAGGCGAAGTCTTAATTCCACTGAAGCCCACTGCTTGCATCCACTTGGCACCTATTTTACATGTCAGTGAGGGAATTTCTATTAGGGATGCCCACACAACGTACTTACATCCCTGGCAGATTCCTACGACTGGAGACTGCAAAGACATTACACTCTCAATTGGAAGTTGAAGTGTAACACCCCTCTTCGGCTGGCCAACCCGAATATGGTCATTTTTCACCTTCTCCTTCATATTATTGACCATTCCATCCATTCACAAGTTTTTGAATCTTAGTAGAGGCTTTGCAAGATCAACTTGAGCATTCTCTCTATTGTCACTCACCCATTTTCAAGCTTTGTAGCAGCATTCTTCACTCCATTACAACAACTCGCTACTCCATCACTTTGATAGTGTGAGTGCAAGACAGACACCCTGGCAACAGAGGCTTGAGTCCCTCTCATTCTCTCCTCCACAAGCCTTGAGTGCTTTGGATGGAGGTGGTAAAGCTCCTCTCATCTCCTCTATCGTATTCAGTTGGGTAGGCACTTACTATTTTGTAGTGCTTCTTGCATATGTATCTTGTAGTTCTTTGTTTACCATCATTTTCTATCATTCCATACTTGGTTGTCCATGGAGGTGGAAATACCAAGATGGGGGTCTGACTGAGGTAGGCCCCTATATAGCCCCAACTATTTCTCCCTTTATTGTGTGCAGGTGGAGAGAGCTTGAAGCAAGCTGGTGAGAAAGATATTCTACGAGATCATCTTTGTCACCTTCTCGATAATATACATCTTTTATCACTTTTGTATCTACTTTTCTCTCTTCTTAACCTTATTCTTTACTTCTCGAAACTATTATATTTAGCTGTCAATCCTTTGTCAGGATTCCAACCTCATATTTCTAGTTCTCTAGATGTACAGACACTAGTGCACCTGTGAGACATCATCGCATTACGCTATCATCCCATAACCACGCTTTGTCCTCAGACAAAAAGCTATTGGAGATGCAAAGTTGACTCTAGAAAAGCAACTCGTCTGGTCTTTTTGCAACTCCTAGGATCACAGAGTGATCGAAGGACACATAGTCCTCATCATTATCATCATTTTCATCCTAACCTTCCTTTGAACTGAGGTAATTTAGGGCAGCCTTTCCGCTCTTGGCCTTTTCTGACCTGGGGCCTTGCAGTGGTTGGCCCTCCTCTCTTACACTAACATCATTTCATCTTGGAACCCATCCTCTTTTCTCTTAATTAATTGAATTAGCCTAGCTAATTAATTAATGGCATCATTTGCATCTATTAACCTAATTTATCAAATCAGGTTAATTCACCCCCTTTCATGCCAACATTTTATCTCATTGAATTAAATAAATCAAACTATTTAATTAAAATCCCTAAATCTTCTTATTTAATTAAATTTCATTTCACCTTCCCCTTTTTCATTAAATCAATTAATTTAATGAAAATCATCTAATTCTTCTAATCCCCTAATTGCATAATTAACATTGTTTAATTATCAATTATCTTAATTAATCTAATTCCCCCCACTTGCAAGGGAATATTCCATGGGAATATTCCTCCTTTGCACATTCCTCCAAAAGGAATATTCTCATGAAGTATTCCTTCCCCTTTTGCATAATTTAATTTAGTTTTAAATAAATAAATTGTTCTTTTCCCTCACCCATGAGAATATTCCAAAGAATATTCTCTCCTCACTCATTTGAAAAAGGGGATTATTCCTTTTTCTCAACAAACTTATTTAGCTTCTTGAGCAAGTTAACTTGTGACCTCTTGTGCAAGCTAACTTATGACTTCTTAAACAAGTTGAAAGTGTGTTTGTTTGAAGGAATGCAAACCCTTGAATAAATCTCATCTTGCATTCTCACCCATTGATGAGAATCCATGATCCATGCCTCCAATTTCCTCCATCCTTGACCGTTGATTAGCCTTTTTTATCTTAACCATTCATTTCTCATTTTCTCTCCTATAAATGGATCACTATTTTTAGACAAATGGATCCATTTTTTAAAAACAAACTTATGTTGTTGAAATCACTCACACTCACACTCGCACACATTTAGCATCTTTTAGTTCATTTTAAATGCATTAGTTAACTTTAGCTTCCATTGATGGATTCCATGATCACATAATGCATCCACTTAGCTTATTTATTAATTAGGGTTTGAATATTTTAACTTAGAATCCATTTAGATTAGCTTAGCATTTGTATATCTTCATCATTTAGCAACAAATCATGTTTAATTAGCTTGCATCAAGCTTATTTATATTAAAATCATGTTTACATACACATCTCATAATCGTTCCATCAGTTTTCTTCAATAAAATTGACTGGGGAAAGCTTAGTTATCCACGAGATTGGGAAAGGGTCATTTTTCCACATCAACACAACACCACTCCCACAACGAGATAAGTTTTAGTTGGATTAAAGTAGACATTTTAATGATTTTATAGTTTAGAATACTTAGCTTTGATAAAATTTTAATTTAATCTTTTTTTTGAATGATCTTGTTGAGATTTGACATTAGTGGTTTCATTATGCTTTGATTCTTCATGGATCAAACATGATCAACCCATACTAATCCATCGGTCACAGGAAGCAATTTGGATGCCAAAACTCAAATGCATAAAGCCAAAAATCCAAAAAAATTAAAGGATCAACATGTCTCATCGAAAATACATGCAAAGTAAAGAAAAATATGATCCAAAATATTTTTTTTTTAAATCCCAAATGCCACAAAGGCCCATGAAGCAAAAAACAAAGTCAAAAACCATGTGGATTACAAAGATACTCATCGAATAAATACATCCCAAAAAATGAAAATTTGGCATCCAAACTTGCTTATCCAAAATCTCCTTCCAATTTTGTGTCCTCCACCCCATCTAATAATCCTCTATCACCTACATCAATTTTGGGTCATTATATCCTAAAATCTACACCTACTCCTCCATATAAACCTCAAAATATAAAAGCCACTTCTCTTCCACAACTCCACCACCCTTCAAGGTGTATTCCAATGTCAATCTCGCCAACATTTCCATCCACTCATCTACAATTATTCCATCAACCCATCCATTATTCAACATGCATCTTTCATCCTTCCATCCCTCTTATCCAATCCTTTGCATAAATCCATATCCTTCACTATCTTCCCATCCATTTCATTCCCCTTACCATCATTCTACCAATGTCTATGAGCATACCTCCAATTATCCTGATCTAATGGAACACATATTCAAAGGATACCATCCATGAAACTAAATTCTTGATTTCTCTCTTCATCTCCCTATCATGCACCCACTATCTTCCAAATCCCGTTATCCATATCCTTATCCTTCTTCATCCATCCTATTCCCAAAAAAATTTAAAAAAAGAGAAAAATAAATAAATAATTAAATAAAAATCACTTGTCCAATGGTGAAAACCACTTCTTGTGGTGCCTAGGATAGGTACCATGATGAAAATTTGGTAAACAGGTTTCATGTGTAATACATTAGCCTCTTGCACTCTACACTCAGGGGCAAGTTTCATCCATGCTATCCTACCTACTACACCCCACTTTATCCTTCATTTCCTATCATTATCCTATTTAAATCCATCCCCCCTTTTTCCTCCTTTGATCTTGACAAGGCTAAGGATCTTCATATAAATCATGCATTATATCCTTCCATCCTTCTTATCCTATCCAATTCCCATCGTTGATCTTGATGAAGATCCTAGGGGTCACATATCAATTCATCCATATCTTATCCACTTTCACTTAATCATCCTATCCATATCCTCCATCTTATATCCTTTATCCTACTTCCTTCCTCATATCCTCTCTCATTTCTCCTCTTTTCACCCTTGATCTTGATAAAACTAGGGGTTAAATATCAATGCATTGATATCCTTTATACACTTTCCTTCCATATCATACATCACTCATCATATTCCATACATGATTGAAATACATATATTGTGGGTCATATTAGTCCTTTGCAACTAGTCCTTGGAGCTCCATCTTCCTATCCTCCATCCACCACCATCCTATCTCCCATCACCATCCATTATCTAAATTCCTCTCTCCTATCCATGAAATTCCTCCATCCTTTTGTACCTATCGTTGGACTTGGTTTTCCCTTATTAGTGGTCTAAGGACTCCAATCCACTTATCCAACATCCCTCCATCATCCCATTCAATCCTAAAAAATAAGTCTTTCCAAATGCAGTAAGCTTAATCTATAGAATCTTGCTATGCAACCTAGCACATCATCCAACACATTCATTGGCTTTCTTTCTAGCCTCGTTACAAACCTTGATCCTTTAGTAACATTATCATCAGTGGTATATGTATTTCCCAATCCTCATGTTGTTTGAGGATATACCCTTCCTATATCAACATCATTATCATTAGGTACCTACTAATTAGTTTTTAGCTTGAATAGGGGCAAGATCATGTTTGTCGTTGGATGTTTATGCATGTTTGCTTGCTTGAGTATGGGTATCTTTCACATGCATTTGTCATGGTCCTTATAATGTATCATATGTAATAAAATATCATTCTTGCACCAATCCATAATAAATATTTTTCACCCTTCTCATGTCTTGAGAATAGTTGACATTTTGTGTCTTTCATTTTCCATGTTCGGTCCTAATAAAGTCTATCCTTATCCATTCCTCATAATCGGTCCTATACTTGACTGGGGGAAAGTACTTGACTCACATCTTCATCAGATCCCAGACTTAGTATTAGAGGTCATCATCACAAAAATCCAAAAATATCTAAATAAATTTTCAAAAATCCAAAAGCATTGAAATATCCCCAAAAATCTAAAAAAATCAAAACATGTCAAAAATCCAACAAAATCAAAACATGTCAAAAATCTAAAAAAAAGGTCAAATAACCTTCAAAATCCCAAAAATAGTGTAAAGTTATGTTAGTCTAATTCTATCAAACTATGTTGCCTCTATGATTTCATGTAGTCAAGGCCATCATTGATGAGCCCCCAAGGCATTAGGTCAGTCCTTTAGGGTTTGCCAAGTCTATCATGGCTTCTCACTATCCATATCATAATAAGTTATCCCTTGTAAAAATCTACACTTTAATCAAACACAAACAAATATCCGAGTCTCAACCAAATCATGAATTAATAGATTAACTACCCAACTAGTCGTCAATCCAAATTGATCAATTTCCTCATCGATTAGACCCAATCCTATCATTTTTATTATACAAGATGTGTCCTTCCTGAAACCAAAGATCATTATCATTTGCCTTATACAAGTGGTTGCATGATCGAAACCAAACTTGAAGTATTATATGACATGCTTCCCTTTCCTAAAACCAAGTGCAATCAATCAATCAATCTTATCAATCCTATCAATAAACACCCATCGATTGGCAAAAGATCTAATTGGTTGTTGAATCTATTGGTCAAGTTTACATATTATCTTTTTATTTTAATTTTTGGTCATGTTACTAGCCACTTCGAGGATGTTCCAAGAAGGATTTAGAGGAGTGATGATGTCCCATGACCCGCTTTTTCTTTGATTGTTGTTTGCAGTTTGTCTTGATAAAAAAACTAGGGAAATTTAAATCCTAGTATGGGTCATGACACTCCTTTTCTATCAATTGTTTGTTTTTTCAAAGGGATAACATTGCACACCTTGGTCTATGTCATACCATGACACTTTTTACTATCCATGTGCCATAATTTAACACCCAATGATGATAATCATGCAAGCCTAATATCTATTGAGCAAAATATCAATTCCTCTTCAATCGTTTAACTCCATGCTAACATTTTCCTCTCACTAACATTTATTTTCATCAATCCTTGCATTCATCCACTATCAGCATTGCTTATCAAAATAATCTTTCAAATTTTTCAAAATTTGCAAAAAATATCAAGGGGGCATAGGTATATCCCGTCCTCACTGAGGCATATTTTTGAACTACATTTATTTGATACAACATTCAAATGACTTCACATTGTATCAAAGAGGGGCAAAATGTAGACATTGAAAAATGTCCTAAACCTGCGAACAACATTTTTCCTCATTAATTACCCTTCTTCCTTGCACAATTAAATAATTTTAATTATTTAATTATTGTCTAAAGTCATATTCTTCTATTAATTAAATAATTTTAATTATTTAATTAATTCATTTCCTCTTTTTTCATCTTTTGATTAATTAATTAAATTAATATTTATTTAATTACATCGCTAATTAAATCATTTAACTCTATAATTAAATAAATTATTATTTATTCAATTATTCATTATCATTTTCTTTTTTTTTATCGGTAATAGGATTTTATTCTATTGAAATTAGCCTGGGATTTATCCTGCCTCAAAACAGGGATGGTAACAAGGGGCACCATCTCCCCAGCAAAGGACATCAATAGAATGACCAATACTCAGAAAAACAAATTGCAAACCCCTCAACATTGACATGAAACAGTTCAAGCATGTCCTTTGCCTTTGGTACCTCCCTTAGTCTGAGATCAGAGGACCATGTCAAGGGTTTCCTTCTTTCCATTTTTATCTCACTTCCCCTTCACTACATGCCAGCCCTCCTCCATCCTTGTAGCCTCCTTCTCCCATTCCTTAAATGTATCATGTTATGCCCAGTTCTCTACATGTTTTCCACTCCCTAAATTTCCACACTGACCTTCTAAAGTGCCAATCACTTCCCCCTATTCTTGGACCCTCGTTGACCAAGATTTCTCCCTGCACTCTAGAGTTTTAGCACCACACTGGTTTTGTATAGCTGCATCTTCACCCACTCTCATCTCATCATCCCGGTTCAAGTTGGGCACCTCAACGTGACTTGCCTTCCCTAGCTAGTCTGAAGCCCCATTTAATTGTTGTGGTTTCGAGTTACTCATAGCCTGAGAGTAGCTCTTTCCCTTCTCTTCCTTCTTCTCACCCTATTTTTCCATCATATAATGCAGGTGTGATGCATCCTTCCACCAAGTAGGTAGTTTAGGCAATCTGGGTTTTGCACATTGTCTAACAAGATGCCTAGTTTCAAAGCATCTTATGCATCAAAATGAAACCCCTTCATAATCCAAGGGTTGCACCCATCATCCTTTGGAAGTGTTGATGGAAATCTCTTTTGGAAGGGTCTTTGTTACTTCCATCTCCACCAAAATTCAAGTGTAAGTAGAATGCATGAGATTTGAAGAGTCATCATCAATCATCAAAAAATTCCCTAAAGAGTTTCCAATCACCTCCAAACAAGACTCAAACCAGAAATGAAGAGGAAATTTCGGCAGTCTCACCCATAGAGGCACTTTATCAAAAGCCTTTGTTATAGGATTAAAATTTGGATGTCATGGCTTTAAGGACAATGCAAATTTCTCCTCCCAGCTCTAGAAGTAATCACATAGAACTTTATTTATATCCTTCATATTTTCAAAAACAACAATAAAGAACCCCCTAGCAACTGGATATATTTGAATGCAACCATCCACAATGGATTCCCAGTGTTCAGATATCCATTTGTGGAGATCACACAAACATGGCCACAGACCCTTGAAGCGACCAATCAAACCTAGTTTTGAAAAGACATTGACATTGTGCATTACCTCATCTTCGAGCTCATCTTGTAGAGAAACTGTCACCAATGTAGTCTTCCATGTCTTTGTCGACGCCTTGAGGAGAGGCCCTACACGGGCATTTGCAACATCATCTAAATTGTTGTTGTTGCCTCTCTCCCTGAGACTGGAATGATGGCTTTCTACCCTCCACTTGCTCTTTTTGCCTATCAGTGTTGGCTTCTACCCATTCTCACCAATACATGCCTTTGCAACCTTGCATTTTGGTGGGCATCCAGTGAGCATGCCCAGGCCCAGCGTAACCCTAGCTCTCGCAACTGCCAGCGACTCCATTCTATAACTCCCCATTCATTATCATTTTCTTACTATAATTAAATAATTATTTTAATTATTTAATTATTCATTAGCCTTTTCTTCCACAATTAAATAAATCTTATTTATTTAATAATTTCTCACTTTTCCCTCCACTATTAAATGATTATTTTAATTATTTAATATTTTTCCTTTATTTTTAATTAAAACGTGAACTTTCCCCCTTCTTTTATAATTAAATAACTAGCATACATATATTAATTAATAATATATATAAAAAACACTGAGAGTTATCATTATCGAGGCGCCTATTGACTTTTGGGAAGAATGCTTACATCTTCATTAACATTAATTTGAAAATTAATATATATGATTTCATTATAGTTGCAATCATTGTTTATTTCAATTCCCATATATAAGGGTACACATTCAAATATATTTGATTTTCCCTCAAAGTATCTAGTTTTAAATTTTTTAAAGAATAAGTTAAAATCATACTAACTTGTATATAACATAATGTAACATTAACATCGACCATTTCCATTTGATTAGAACTCAAATACTTTAAATTTTTTTATAGGAAATGTTTTATTTAGTTGAATATTTAGGCACTGGTAATCAGTTTTCAACAATATTAAAAAGATACTGGGACAATATGACAACTCATTTATTATGATCAATTCATCGATTTTCATCAATCATCAAATTCAGTATTAAAAATAAAAAAGAACAACATAACAGTAAAAATCACACCAACTAACTTAGATATATCCACTAAGTTTATTTGAAATGTTTGAATACATTGCTAACAAGATATACATTCAAGCATTTGAATGTCATGAAACTTAGAGGTTTACAATTGAATCTAATAAATATTTTCTCTCAAATGAATAATCAAAATTTGTTGTTTTTATGATAGTGCATTTAATCCTTTGTTCATCATTATAAGTCTCTTTTTTCACTTGGAGTTTAAATATGTATCTGTTGAAAAGGACTTTTTGTATAATGTGTGCAAACTTGACATCATCTTGCTCTTCATGCTTCATAATGTTCAATTATTTTGTTGTAACACCCATAATTTCTCCTACTGCTTCTTCAAAAGTAGTAATCCAAGTGAAAGCAATATGGTCTTGAACTTTGCATTGAATTATATATCTATAATCACATTCTAGGAAAGTTTTATCACATCTTCCACAGTACCACTCACCGTTTCCATTAGTGTTTACCTTTTTTTGCAGTGCCTACCTCTAATTTTCAAGGGGAAAGTTGTATAAAAAAAAATGTCTACCTTTATGAAAGATAAGGTAGCTTTTATCACTATCCAGTAAGGTTTATCAGAGTTGCTAAGTTCTTGATGCTCTATTTGTGTGATAATTTTTAACATTTTAGCTTTTATCACATATGAGGTTTCCTTTGTAATACAATGAGCATGGAGATTCTTCCCTTCTATCTCAAACCAAATTCTCAATCGTTGTGACTTTGGCAGATTTGGATTTATAAGGAGTCAAGGGTTGTAGTAATTGTTCTGACATATTTTCTGCTGAAATCACTAATTTCTCTAGTCTTTATAGCAAGAATGGGGAAAGTTTTTGAATTGCACATTTCTTGGAGTTGTTGACCTCCCTTATTGCAGAAACTACCCCACATTGTTAATTCCACCATACATCCCGACATGTCTTTCATTTGAAGGGTTCTTTTTTGAGTTTGTGTGGTATTATTTATGAATATTGTGTTTGGTGCATTGATTGAGAGAACAACACCAATGATATCAACCATATAGTTGATTTTCATGTTCTCAATTTCACCTATCGGTGTAAAATGGAATTGTTGTTTTGGTAAAAAGCTATCCTCCTCCAAACACAAATCAACTATTGAATTAGTTTCTAATAAG